>QLNU02003225.1:64255024-64292791 GCA_006491805.2 Dysdera silvatica | reverse complement strand
AACCCCCGTCTTCAGGCTAGGAAACCCCCGTCTTCAGGCTAGGAAACCCCCGTCTTCAGGCTAGGAAACCCCCGTCTTCAGGCTGGGAACCGTAGTCTTAAGACTGGAAACCCCCGTCTTGAGGCCCAGGGAACCAACCTCAGGACTGTGCAGTGAGTAGTTAGGCGGCAAATATTCGTTAGGATTCAAACCCAGATTAACAACACGGTTCAAAGCGGCACCACAGCTAACCGTATATCTGTGGATGCATAAACATTAAGGTTACTGTCTTCGTGTTAAAGAACTAAAACCACAGTATTACAGTATTTACCTATAAAAAGCACGTTGCGAGCGATTTAGTTGTGATCAAATTTATAATTAGTGATACAAAATTAGGAGCGGGTGTGTACAGTGCTTGTCTGCAGTGAATGATGAGTATCACAATAAAAGAATATATTCTACTTGTCCAAATCACAACTTTGTATCACTCCGAAACGGGCATATTCATGGACTCAATCTATCCTTTAACGCGAATGGACTATGACAACACACAAAGACTTTTAAGTCGAAAACGTTCGAGAAGGCATCATCCAATTAGGAAATTATCGTCTTTATTTGCATGATATCATGCCGATTGCTGGATACACATTTTGCGCAATCGACGTGAGGCTTCTCTACATGTGTATACCAAATATATTCCATAAGATTGCTGGCCATTGTGTTAGGACACGTTTGCCTAATCATTGTCACGCAACATCGAAATGAACGTAACTATTGTATTTCTGTGGTCGATTCTCCATACTATATATTAATGCAATCAGTATATTCCGCTGATAGCCTCATCTTTCAACTTGCTAACGTGGCGTGCTATAGCATTCAGAAAGTGGTCAACTAGTTAGAGGAACACGGGAAGGACTTTGCTACCACCATCAGATATCCCTCAAACTCACTGAACATCAGCATCATAGATTAAGCATGGGGGTGTGATGGTGTAAAGTTGATCCACCGCGTGCTTTGCCTCAGTCACGTAACACATACATATTGGCAGTTACGTTGTCGAAGACATACATGACACACATTCTTCGTTTTTATAGAATTTAACGTTCAGAACAATTTCACCCATGCCACTGTTCATGAATTTAAAGTAAACATGTAAACGCGTCGATTTCTGTCCATGAATTACCAGTTATGATTTTCTAACTTCAACACCTGCTCAAGTACTTTTCCTGAAGACTGCATATCAGGCATATAAAATTAGGATATATACAGGGTGATCCACAATAATCGCATTGAAAGTAAAAATTTATATTTCGAGAAATATTTGAGATTAACCATAACCTCCATCGGGAATATTTTTGGGTATAATCCCACCATGCTTTTTTTCTTCGTTAAAGGTATTCACCTACTTTCTTTGAGTGTATGCGAAAAGTATCCCTTATGCACTACTGTCCCTGAACACAATTATGCCAACTGGTGAAATATCGCTCCATACGTTTTATTAGCACTGTATTATGCATACAGGCGATCACTCATATAAGCTATTAGCCCCTGTATGCATTTGTATCTGCAGGGGCAACTTCCGAAAAATTTTGTTTTCTATAAATTGGATAGAAAGTTATCCCACCGATACTTCCCCTGTATGCATATCTAGATACAGGGACAATAGCATATAGAAGACAATACTTCACCTGTATGCATTGCTGCATACAGGGGCAGTAGCACTAAAGGCCACTTCTGGTACATATTCAAAGAAAGGAGTAGAACCCTTTTAAAGGAAGGAAAACGTATGTGATTATACGCAAAAGAATTTCCGAGAGTAACTATATGGTTAACCCTAAAATATTGTTTACTAATGCAACTAGTTCTCCAGATATAAATTTTTACTTTCAGAGAGATTATTTTGGGTCACCCTGTACATTCAATTAACACAACGCATACTCACACCCCTGAGAATTATGCAATTTAATGTCAGTTATTAGCGGGTTTCAATAGATATTGAACCCGCTATTGCTTTTGGTTTTCTATCTGTCTGTATGCAACAAAAAGGGTGAGGTCCAAGTCTTCCATAAATGAAGTAATGATGGCTATTATTAACGTTGAGAACCTACCGAGTTACTTGAGAATTAGAGAGTTGCGGATTAGATTAGAAAGTTGCGGGTCAGAGAAGTGCAGATTAGAGATTTCGAATTAGAGAGTTGCGAATTAATGTTAATTGAAACCCGCTAAATTTAAATATCGACCTTAGGCAATTTTCTTTCTCTTTTTCTAATATTCTCTTTTAATTATACAATAATTTCTGCCACCCACGTATAGATTATAGCTCAAACTAGAGCTTTATTCGTTTTGGAGAAAAAGAGACGCTTTCCCCATCCTGGATTCGAACCAGGGTCCCTCCGTTTAGCCTGGAGTGTCTTGGACCGCTAGACGAATGAGTGCTCATTCGTCTCGCCCCGGGCTTTAATAATATCTTACGTTCACATACGGAGAAAGAGAGCGTTGTTTCCTGTCCTCATTCGTCTAGCGGTCCAAGACACTCCGGGCTAAACGGAGGGACCCTGGTTCGAATCCAGGATGGGGAAAGCGTCTCTTTTTCTCCAAAATTACATAAGCTCTAGTTTGAGCTGTAATTAATACGTGGGTGGCAAAAATTATTGTATAATAAATTCCCCCACATTCTCTTTAAATTATATAAAAGATAAAAGAAAAGGCTTTGTAAAACGAAATCATTTTCTCGTAATACGCGAATAAGGGTGGTTGTTCTTGTAAGGTTATACAAATACCCTCCACGTTATTTCCCTTCTTATAAATACTAATATAAAATTCCCACAAAAAAATTCGATGTTATTTCCATCTTTTATGTAACCTTTTTTAATGTACTTATTTTCTTTCTACCGCGTATCGTTTAAAAAATAAAGTTTTCGCTTTTTAAATTGCTCTCTCTAAATAACGATGTAGACAAAACAAGGTATTAGTCGAGATTAAAAAAAAAAGAAAATGCTCCGAAACGGGTCTTAATATCGCGGACACCCGATGTTTCGTACGAATACCGATGTACTACCTCAGCCGGAAATTGATCAACGACTTTGGAAATGTCGGTTTAAGTGATTATTGAAAAGACGATAGAAGGCGGGTTGAAATTGGCACGCAGCTAAAAACCGTCAATTCCTTTTCTCCGCCTCCGATGCGTTCGACTACGGGTTAATGGGGAAAGACGGACGGAAGTCCAAGAGCGGTTGCCCCGAGCAACGGGATCTCTGTGATGGGGATGCGGCTCTGTATTTTCGCACTTATCTTCCCTCTTCGCTTTGGCGTTGCGGACAAAATACAAAAGGCGCAGACACCTTCTATTACATCGGTGCCCCATCCGATAAACCTCCAACCGAAATCAGCCAACAGGAAAAAGGCATCTATTTGGCAGTTATCGGGTATTGACAAAATTGGCTCGACAGATCGTTGTACATTTCTTCTTGCCTTCTTTTTAGGTCATAAGGAAAAAACACATATTTCTCGGCTTAGTTTAATAGCTCAGTCATTTATAAACTGCGAATAAATTTTCTTTTACAAATAGCCCTTATATAAAAGTTATTTTTGCCAGTTTTATGAGCTCTCAAACCCAAAACAAAGCACCCAGACCACGTAAATTTATCAATCTAAAATGGACCTTTTGTGAATTTATGTATTTTGGCGTATATTATTTCACATATATCAATATATAGCTTATTTATTAGATTTAAAGAAATTCATGTCTTAGAATTTTCATGCCATAGCCTTTTGGGTCGAAAACTGTCAACATCTAAATGTTTAGATTCCGGTCTAAATTCTCTTATTTTTAGTAATCTTAATTTTTTGGCTAATTAAATGATTAATTAGTGACTTTAATTACAGAATATTGAATTTAAGAAATCATTTCTACCAACCCAATTTTAAATTAGTTTATTGCAATGATTTTGAAATGCAAAGAAGTAAAAATTGTTATCGGGGAAAAAAAATCATTTTCCTGGGGATATAAAATATAAGTATGTCACTAAATGATCATTTTTCACTAAACATCGTTCACTAAAACATCTTTCATTGTTCACGAAATATCGTTCACTAAATGAGTCAATGAATGTTTCCGCCCACCTATCATAAATGCGCAGACTTGTTCAGTGATTCAGTCATTGAAAGGATGAGACCACTACTAATATGAACATTATGTATAATCGTATATTACCAACTATTGTATTTTGCACAGTGTTTTTCGCCAATTATTTTCCTCATGGATATTAACGTTTATTTTGTGAAACGCATATTTTCGCAATATTAAATTACATGAATCACTCCATTTAATAAACGTAGTTTACTCTATACTGTTCTCGAAATGCAAATACTGTAAATTGCATCAACCCTGCATCCTAATTTGATAGAATTTTATTTACTGTTCAAGTACTTTAATGTCATCATCATCATATTCAACCATTATCTATCCACTGCTGGATGAAGGTCTCTCCAAATGCTTTCCACACAAGTCTATCCTGAGCAATTCGCTTCCACGTCACCCCAACCTGTTTTCTTATTTCATCCACCCATCTAGTTTGAGGACGTTTTCTAGGTCTTCGGTGGTCTCTTGGAATCCAGTTCAGAATTTCTGTTGTCCATCGTTGATCAGTTCTTCTTGCAATATGCCCAGCCCATCGCCATTTCAGCCCTTTTACTTTAACAATGATGTCCTCTACTCTAGTTTGCTCTCTCACCCAAGTGTTCCTTTTTCGATCTCTCCTAGTTATTCCAAGCATGCACCTCTCCATGCTCCTTTGTGTTGTCTGTAATGTACTTTAATGTACAATATATAAAATACAAATATTGTTTTTCATTAAATATTCATAGACCGCTCTTAACTGGCATAAGGATAGTTCTTGCACATAATTCATCTACTTGTATAATAGTGCCAAGGGTGGACTGGCCACCGGCCAATTGGCCCCATGCCCGTGCGCCCTCGCATGCGATAAGACTTGCACCCTCCGATGAACCCAAGGTATGCGCCCTTTGAGAGAACAGAGTCGCCCCTGAATAGTGCAGTAAATATTTCGATTCTAACGGTAAGCATATGGGTTCTGCGCGTGTAGGGAAGGTAACACGCTAAAATCGAATTATTTGGAAATTTCAGATATGCCGCTAAATTTTTGTAATTTACTTAAAAGATGGAGTTTGTTTGGCGTACGTTTCGTTTCGGAAAACAGAGTGAAGAAAGGGAATTCGGTTTGGGATTTGAAATTTAAGTTCAAGAGATTGTTTTGATTGCTGGAAAAGCAAATCTTAAATTCTAGTAAAAATAGGTCACTTGCAAGGAGAGGAAACTGAAGGGGATGATTCGAATGTGAATTTTGTTGCAAATTAGATGGAAGAGAATAAATGCGTGAAAATTAATCACGTTTAGATTTTCACCCTTCTTCATATACTAATCACATGCACAGCTATAATTTAGGGATTTGAAAAATGCTAAAATTAGAAATTTCTTCACAAATTTTACGTAATTTTAAAACCATACTGTTTAACGTTTTCCAAGTACGGCATTATAATGGCGAGTAAGCAGAAATAAATAATTAGAGAAAGTTTTTGATAGGCCTCTAATGACATTGATCATTTTTTCAAGTAAGTTTTCATACTGGGACTGCTCCTAATTTAGTTTTGTTTGGAAAAGCGGAATTCAATTTCTTAAATTGCTATATTACTTTCATCTTGAACTAAAGAAATTTTGCTAAAATTGAAAATATAATCCCCGTTTGTAAATTTATTTTTGTATTTTTGTGAAGGTTTTTAACGAAAAACCAAGCTTATGCATAAGAAAGAGTCATAAGAATATTATTGGATAACGACATAAAGCTTATCTTGATCCCTTTCACAAATATAAACAGCAGGAAGGAGTTTGACATATTCTCGGAAAAAAAATAAAGCTAAAGATATTTCTAGAAATAAATCTGATATTTTAAGATTAGCGTTAAGAAACTAGAACTCATTTTCATTGCAGTCATGGTAGTCGAATAAGAAAAAAAAAAGACCATATGCACACACTTGTTGGATTCGAACTTTCAATCGTGGGATTTCAATTCAAATACTTTAATCTCCAAGCCATTGAGTACAGCCTAAATTTAGCCAAGACTAATCCAAATGAGTAAGCCCTACATTATAATCCCCGTTTGTTAAAGACATGTTAGGGTATAACTTGTGTGCAAGTTGGACACCCACAGCTCTTTCTAAACGTATCCAACTTAGGGAGGAGTCCAACACAGAATATGGTGAACTTTCGTTTGCTTTGCCAGTGAAGCACGTACAAAGACTCTTCTTCGTGTGGATTATGAACAATAACAAGATACAGGTGCTTTTATTTAAAAAGTACGAATTTATAGTACATACTTAGTGATAATATTAATTGAGGATAGATAACAAAAGTCAAAATACGATGGGATATGATAATCATGAAACGCCTATCAATTGCCTGTGCCCATACATGATTGTTATATATTAATTATTATATATGATTGTTATATATTAATTATTGTACATGATTGTTATATATTAATTATTGTACATGATTGTTATATATTAATTATTGTACATAATCATGATTGTTATATATTAATTATTGTACATTATTGTTATTGAGTTAATCTGAAAAGGCTCACTCTTTCACTTCTTTCTTATACGAGAAGCTGATGGCTTCTTTCACACTTACAGCACAAAATCATATTTTAAGGGACTTTTTCAACTCAGCGTACAAAACACATCCAATTTCCAAGGTAGCCTTTCGCATACGTTAAAAAATAGGAGTTTGTCACATCGCACCAAACTGTGTCCAACTTTAAGAGGTATCCAACGTTTGACAGATTTTACTGTGAAAGAAAAGCTTAAAGGATCATAAGATTTCTGCATTAGTAATATCGACACGTGTGGAAAACAAGTCGTGCTTCAAAAAATATTTAAACTTCTGAAGAACGAAGAACACAATTGGTGAGAAATTAATGGTTTGTTTGTCGATTTTACGACGCAAGGATGGCAAAGGTCATATTGGATAGGATCTACAGTTTTCCGAGGAATCCGAACCTCTTAAGGCCTAGGGAACCAAATCCCGGATTACGATTAGCAGTTAGTCGGCAAGGATTCTTGTTTTGGCATACTTGGGAGTCGAACCCGAGACAACAATGTGCTAGGTGTACGAGTTACCACTGCACCCTGGCAGGGCCAAAGAAATCAATGTCATTAGCCGAAAAGAAAGATGAGAACATAACAAAACGCTTTGATATGAGGAAAAGGGAGAAATGATCGATTTCTAAGGCATAGTGAGATTTTGCCGAAATAAAACCCCCTGCACAAAAATAATTTAAAACTGAAAGAATGGAGGGACTCTGAAAGTATGAATTAACTTAAATCAAAATTTATGCTACTTGGACATTTACATCCGTTCTAAAACTGAAATCGCTGATAGTACTTGACGGATTAATGTTGACAGAAGTGCGAAATTTTTCACTGAAACCTTAATATTATATTCTTGCTTAAATGATAATATAAAAACTTTTTTTGAATGCTACATACAGTGAAAGCAGAATATAACTGCACTGCCAATAAGTGTCTTTTCCTAATCCCTTAAATATAGTTATAAACTGATTTCACTGAATATAAAGAAATAAATACAGTAGAATTCCGATAAATCGGACTTCAGGGAATCGAAGTTTTTCAGCAGTCGAAGGAACAAATAATGACGAACAAATATACTGTGTGGCGAACTTGTTTTGATTATTCAAATTTTTGATTATTCAAATTTTTGATTATTCAAATTTTTGATTATTCAAATTTTTGATAGTTCGAACGGAAGCGTAACAGTTCAAAACTCATTGGAGGAGCTCAAGTAGTTTAAAGGCGATTGTGTGATGCGGCCTTAGAAAAAATAACACGTTTTAATATCCAAAGGGGGGGGGGACTTAGGACCCTGGTTCCCTCCCTTTCATACGGCACTGAGTTCGAAGTTTTACTGCATGTAGTAGACAAATAAAATCAACAATTCTTAATTTCATTCATTGATTGTTGATTTTATTTGTCTACTACCTGCAAAAAAACTTCGAACTCAGTGCCATAGGAAAGGGGGCACCAGGGGGCCCCAAGTCTCCCCCCTTTGGATATGAAAACGTATTGTTTTTTCTAAAATTCTAAAATAATCCTTGGGTGCTAATCGGAATAGGCTTTTCCATCTTGAAGGATGGGAAAACTGGGAAAACTTTCAAAGAAACTTTTAAAGTTTCAAATTCAAAGAATTTAATTTTAAAACTTGCATTAAAATTTAATTCTTGAAAAGAAAATTAATTATTATATTTTAAGACGATTTAAGTTTGAAAATAAAGACATCAACAATAAAAATGACAACGATAATAAAACAACGAAATAAGTTTTAAAGTAAGAACACAAGGAATAAGCTTAGTAAAATTTTAGCGGATTTCGAAACGTAATTTAAAAAATAAAATTCTCAAAAATATTTTCAAATGTTGAATGAGAATTTAAAATTAATCTCAATTAATTAGTTATTCAAGAAATTTATTATATAAAGGTTTTTGTAACAAGTAATTGTTTTTTCTAACAAAAGGATGCAACGATTAATCAGAGCTTACCTGAACTAATAAAATTGTCATTAGTCCAAAATATAAGAAAATATTCGCAATGTTTCGAAAATTACTGTTCCCTTTATCTAACGAAGCGATAAAGGGAACTTCGCATGATAAAAGGAGCAGTACTTCTCGAAACGATACGGAATTTGTTTTTATATATTGGATCAGTGAAACTTTTATTTGTAATTGCTTTTTCCAGTACTAACTATTTAGAAGTTAAAATTCACTTCGAACTTCTGATTTTAATTAATAAAGCTTTTGAATACTAGGTATCAGAAGGTTGTGCATTCATATATGACGTCCGTGTCACCAATTATGTGACGGTTGCGTCGAACAAAGATCCGTTGGTCACCAATTCTATGGGGTCAGTAGCACGTAGTAGATTAGGTGAAATTTTGTTAAGTTCACAATCCACACGTTATACCAATTATCAAACAATGACACCTTGTTTTCCTTAACATCTCATAAATTGAATTTTGAAAGGGGAGACATTGAAACCTGGACAACAGTATTCTCCAGAAAATGTAACGAAAATTATTTTAAATGATTATTCTACGGGAGAGAAAAAATTGCATGCGAAAAATATCTAAACGTTCAAAATATTTCAGTAGAATATAACATTCACAATTTGATCCATAAAAAATCAAATTAATATTAATGATTATCTAAAATAATTAATATCCTTCATTTTAATATAAGAAACTAAGTTTAAAATGATTTAAAGGGTTTCAACTTATGCCAATTTGATTAAAACAGAAACAAGCCCCCAGTAATCGGTAAATGAAAATATACCCAATTCAATGCAGAAAAGGAAGAAAAAAAAGTAAGAAAATACGCATACGAAAGCATAGAAAAACCTTCTGCAATTTTAAACCCAAAAATTGTTTCTCAAAAATTGAAAAGGGGCTTAGAAACCGTAAAAAGAAGATTTCGGAGGATATTGTTCAGCGAAGAAAATCTAAACTGCGTCCTCAGAGAGTTGTTTTGAGACCAAAAAATAGCAAAAAAGGATTTCACTGGCTGCTCTTAAACAAAAGATAGCACCCGCTTGAGAAAAGTGATTTTTCATCGAGCAACCCATACCTGAATATGGCTTTCTCACACGGGGACTTTGTAGACACCCAGAGGTCTGTTTTTCCAGACAGGAAATCTATTGTCTCTGAGGAATCATTTAAAACAGCCGAGAAAGTGACATTTCGGAAACGATGGAATATTGCGGATCTTTTTGCGAGGAAACGATATCGAACAGATAAAAACTATAGAAAATTTCGATGATATATTAAATGCAATTTAACAAATAATGGAAAGTATATCAAACGTGTAAAGAATTCAATTACCATGCCGTGTATCCAAAGAGGGGTGGAAGAAGTTCTTTACGCCTTCAAGGGCGGATCCAGCGAGGGGCGGAGTGGGCAATCGCCCCCCATCCGGGTTAAATAAGAAAAAAAATAAAGACGATGAAGAATATTTTATGTGTTGTTTGTTACGACTGTAATAAATAAAAGTCTGGCTTCCAAATTCTCCAAGTCTTAAGTAAATGCGATCCAGATCATTTTTAATGTTTGTTAGATAATATTCTCTTATTTGGTATGAAATATGCAAAACCACTCTGATCAGCATTAAATATTTGGCTCTTTGAGCAATGTGCAAATGCGTTACGTGATGTTAACACGAATTTAGTTGCTGTGTTTTCTACGGCTTCTTTATTTTAATTCTTTCTGTTATGTGTTTCGTAACTTTACGAGAATATATACTCATATTTTTATTCTGTATATAAAACTCTTTGAAATCATACAGTTCCTAATGTTTAAACCCTTTTCTTTATGATAAGCGCATCTCTTTTAGTCTGCATCATGTACGAATATACACTTACACAGCGTGTTTGAATTTTTCTAATAGTGTACATTGAATTAATTTATATTTCTTCCTATTTGTCTAAAATTTCGCAATATAGTATATTATATTATGGGCAGAACACCATTTTACTACAATTTAAATTTTAATGCCACTTTTAGTTCAGTATTTTTATTTGCTTGATTTAGGGAGCAGCTTCCCCCCACCTCCCTCCACATGCAAACATGATTGCAAATAAAATTATATAGGAGGCTAAAACTCAATAGGCCTTTATAATTTATTCTCATAAAAAAAGGTCATGCTCCCCCCCCTCTCACAACACAAAAAATGCCATAGTTACTCTTCGTTCATTGAAAGAAGTCCGATGGAATAGTTAGAAATAACGGGAGGTGACGTTACAAACGGCCTATCCCATTACAGCAGAGGAGGACTCACATTTCAGACCTTGATTTTGGCGCCGACAAACGTCCACCAAAAAACTAGTTTTGAAATTGTAGTCCTCCTTTGTTGTAGTGAACTAACCCGTTTGTGACGTCACCTCCCGTTATTTCTAACTGTTCCATCCAACGTCTTTTCGTGAACGAACAGTATGCCTACGGTGCCTGTAATCGTTCTTTTATTTCTGAATATTAAATCAATCGATATAAATATTGATTTCTGCCATACGCTAGTAGGTTAATGAATAAATCACAACTCTATTACGAAAATGGAAAAGTTATATGTTCCATCGTATAGTTCAATAAAAAATAATTAAATATTTTTTTTTGTTAAATTAGGAATGTTTAGAAGTAGTAGGTGTATCGATATTCCGATAGAGTGATATAGGCGAATATCTATACGTTTTTATGGAAATAGGAATTATCAATACTTTTTTGGAAATATCGATGAGAAAACTGGTAAGCTTTTATAGGGGCCATGGCCCCCCCCCCACAGACAAATTTCGTTAGTAGTTACGTCTATGAGGAGAAAGACCGTGGTTTCATTCATATAAGAGTTTCAACTCAACCTCTAGAAAGCATCAATTGAAAGCGATGTACTGAAACATTCGGAACACCTTACTTTGTGGCAGTACGTGTACATAGTGCATGTAAGCCGTATGTTTTGCTTACTAACTGAAGGATGCTCTACAACTTTCTAATTGAAAATATTTCGCTATCTTTATTATTTTTCGAAATAAAATTTTTAACTTCCTCAATTCGCCACCAGGGGCGCTGCTGTTCATCTCATCTGATAGTGCATAGTCATTTTACTAAATATTGTTAATAATAATAATAAATATTATAACTAATGGCCAAAAACCAGGATGCGAACTACCATAACGTTTCACTACTCTTAAATTAAAATTTAAAACCGCATGTTGGATTAAGAGAAGGCACGTTTTATTTTTTTATACACTATCCATATATAGATTAATTTATATACTAGTAAGACTGAATTTACATTGATTATTTTACTCCGTGATACTTTTTTAATGTGGTAAATTATGTATAAAAATGCATGTGATTTTATAGCACACAAAACCTAGAGAGAAAGAAAAGCAAGTAGTACCAATTAATAGTTATTGATTAATCATATTAGGCAGTAAAGTTTGATTAATTAAAAATGTTTTTAATTAATCAAACCTCTGAAACACCATACTCAAAATCGAACATTTCATAAACCCTTTTTATATATAATTTTTTATTTTCAGGAAGACTTTTAATTGTGATGTACGAGCTGAGTCGCCGCCTTTTATGAAAATGGAGCCTTGCGGTGAAGTCAAACAGCAAGGAGGTAAAATAATTTTAAGTAAATATTCCAAGCAAGACAGTACATGAATTTTTAAATTAAATGTTCCATAAGCCTACGAGAAGCACTTTTTTCCTTACAATTAAGTTCCGAGGAGTAACTGCAGCGATGTTTTCTAAATTTTGATATTCTCCACTTTGTTTTTAAAACATTCCTTCGAGCAGTTCGTGGAATCTAATTAGCTTAATTAGATATGTGATGAATGACTGTTGACAGCTCAGACGCGAGAGGATATTGATCTGGCGTCAAGTGTTACAATTTAATTTCTGTTTGAAAATACATTAACCTAAACTTTAATTAAATTCAGAAAGAGATGTTGCCACTGCAAGTGCGAGAATTTTTTTGGGGGGCGAGCAGCGCAAGACGCACTTTTAATTAATATATCCTTGTGTAACGCAGATCTGCATAATTGCTATCAGAAAGGCAGGAAGGAACTTCAATGAGAGACAGTGAAAGATGTGAGTGAGAGGAGAGTTGCAAGAATAGTTAGCATTTTCTCCATTAGGATCTCCTCGCTGACTATTAAAGACAAAGAACTGTTGAGAGTGTGGGCAGAAAGGGTAAATATACGAGGCAGTTAATGAAAATGGTGAGTTAAGGAAGAACGGAAAAAAATAGTGAAATACAACATCTGCAAGATGATTTGGAGTTTATGATAGAAGTAAGGAAACAAAGATTCAGATAGTTCGGGCATGCAGAAAGAATGGAAGAAGCTAGATTAATTAAGAAGATTATGAAAGAGAACAAACCCGGGAAGGAGAAAAATAAAGGTGCGACACTCTAGGAAAAGGTGGTTAATGGTTGGATGCTAGATGGAGTGGAGGAGGGCCTCAAGAAAATGGGATTAAGAGAATAGTAAAGGAAAATTTTTGCAGAGAAGAGTAGGCCACGGTAGATAGGAAATGTTGTATTTTTCAAGGACTTTATGACAATAAATGTATTATCTTCCGCTAAACTTTTAATGGTTCTCACTTTTTCAAGCTGAAATCACCAAATAAAATTGGCAGTAATTCTATGAGTTCTTACGTAAAGCAGTCGGCTGCTTTAGCCATTTTTTGTGCCGATTTGTAATGCTTAAATATAAACTTTCGAGGACGATAGTTTATATTAAAGTATATTAAAGGATAACTTACGAAGTCATACATAAATCGAAATTATGAAAAGCAGTATTATAATTAAATTTAGTTGATAATTAAAATACATGAAGGGGAATTGAATGGTAACTTAAAATGGTAACTTTATATTGAGGGAACAATACTATTTGCTTCATTAGCATGATAAATCGGCGCAAGATCTGGATATATTCTAAGGCTAATCACATGGTGTATTAATGATCCAGAAATGATCCGTTATGGTATTAATGCTCCATCGAAGCGCTTTGTTTTGAGGTCCTCTCTTCCTCAAATCCGTAATGATACCATGCGTTCAGTTGAAAAAGTAACACCTTGTGTAACGCTTGATAGGAGGTGAGTAGAAATTTGGAAAAAAACCAAACCAACAACAATATCTCAACGTTTGTTTGCAAAAAGAAAGTTGGAAAATAGTGTGAGCGGAATTTTAGAGCAGATACCCTTACACTATGGGCCACAACTTTGAAAATTGGAATGCTAATCTCCATACTGTGATATATCATATGAAACAGAAAAAAAATGCAGTACTTCTTCATTAGGAAAAGGAGCCGATTCACCAATGAGTTTTTTTAAAAAAAAAACAGACTATTCTTGTAGAAGGAAGAGTACTTGATTATGTGTGACTTGGCGAGTTAAATTGGCGAAAGACCTAGGGAAACATGTCCTTGGCGTGACAAGTAATACATACGTGACTGTTTGCACTATCCAGCCAGGAAAAGTAAAGCTGTGCATACGTTTCAGAAATAGTGGCAAATAGCTTTTGACTGGAACCTCTAATTAAATATTTTTTGGCGAAGGCTTTGGCGCTTTTGGCATACACAGAAAGTTAAATTACGCCAAAGTATTAGCCCATTAGCAACTGGCAAAATGAGTTCATTGCGTGTAAACAGTAACGTCTATTTTCATTTCATTGAGTGAATTTTCTCCCATCTTGTTATTCACATATGTTACTAGGTATTAAAAAACACACGCAATAGAAATGTTCCGCACGTTAAGTGAGAGGGTAGAAATTATTTTTATTTACGGTAGCCAAAATCGATGCAGTCGGAAAACAACTGTTGTTTATAAGGAAAGGGATCCACACAAAAGTCTCCCTTCGTTATGTCATGAGTTTAGTTAAAAAATTCGAGACCACTGGAGCAATTTGCAATGAAAAGAAAGTTTTCACACCACGAGTTGTGTGAGAGAATCGACGCAGTTGGACATTTTTGGTTATTTTAGCAATAATCCCAAACACTTTTATTCGAACAGTGTCCAAACTTAGTCAACATTTCCGTTGGTTCGGTACACAAAATTGTAAAATTACAGAAGTTTTTTCTTTATAAGTTTCAGTTTTACAAGCAAATAGCTGAAGATGATTACGGCAGAAGGGTTGAATTCTGTGAAAACATGAATGAGAAACTCACAAAAGATGCCGACTTGCTAAAGAATATTTGTTTTTCAGACGAATTCGTCTTTTTTTTTTAAATGGCTTATTAAATAGGCACAATTGCAGACATTGAATTGAAGATCATTCACAACTTCCTAAGAAAATTAATGTATGGGCAAGCAGGTTAGGAGATGAGATATCAGGTCCCATTTTCATAGACGAAAAGCTTATTGGTGACTTGAATTTACAGCTGTCGGAAAATACATAATCCACTAATATTCCAGTCTCTAGGAAATCGGATTGAGAAAGATGGAACCTTAAAGCTTGATGAGGAAAACTGTAATTGCAACAAGATGGGAAGGCTCCGTATTACTCTGTTGCCGTAAAACATTGGATGAATAACATATTTTGCTATAAGCAGATTGGGAGAAAGTGCTATCTGGAATGGCCAGGAAGATCTCCGGATTTAACCCCCTTGAATTTTTTCTGTGGAATTATTTACAAACTCGAGTATATGTTAATTTCCCTAAATGATATTAATGATTTTAAAGGCATGATAATTTAAGAACGTAAAAATATTCCCCGTGAAACATTCAGAAAAGTTCGAAAAACATTCTAACACAGACTTTATTACTGTCTACAAAGAAAGAAAGAAACTTTTGAATATTCAATAACGTAAAGTTTACTTATTTAATTTGAGGTTTCATTCAAAACCTGTCGGCCATTATTTTTGAAACGGATACATGGATTTATTTTTCCTTCGACAGAATGTCGAAGGAAAAATAAATCTGCACTGTACTTTTTTTAAATCTTAATCTTAAATTTGATTAATTTGAACAACAACCAAAAGCATCGTGATTCGAAAGCCCTGTTAAGTTCAAACAATAAAAAATAAGTCATTCTCGTTAAACTCAGTATAAACTCATGCACGCTTCTCCCATCAACACCTCTTGAAGAGAGAAGTCCCGGTATGTACATGTAACCAATCATTAAAGGTTTTACATGTTTTATCCAGTTGTATAAATTTTAATCAACGAAGATCATTGGCTTTTAACCGAAATGATTTTAACCTTCATAGCATTTATGCTATTCTTTTAAATATGAAATCATTTTAATGTGTTCTTTAATATTGTTTTCTCTTTTTTGGGACATCTTATTTTACCATATCATTTGTTTTCTATATATATATTTAATACATTTTGTTCTGCCTTTGTGGGAGGTTTAATTCATCCTTTACATTAAAAATGTATGGACGTCCTTACCTCGTTTGGTGGAGAATGAACCTTGATGTCCTTGCGCCACAAAAATCCAACCAACAATGCAAACCTTTAAGTCATTAAACCCATTTCGTGCGATCCACAATCAAAACGCTAGACATTAGTCTAACAAGCGATCAAACGTTATGTAGCGTGACTGAAATTCATTTAGAGGTATTAGATTTGGTATCTTTTTCTTAAAACTAGAGTAGTAGGATTGATACAAGACAAAGCGTTCTAGAAAACGTTCTAGAAAAAGAGTACAGGGATGTGTTTCTTCAATAATTTATAATTAAAAAGTGATATATATTTTTTGAAATTTGAACCTAGAAAAAGCGTTCAATGAAGAGAAATTTTAATTAACGAATATGGAGAATTCTTGCTTTTATATTAATTGGGAGGAAAATAAATAAAATAATTATTTTGTAATCTCTTATCCTTTTAATACTCTGAAAAGAATGCTCATTTTATGAGTAGGAACCGAATTTGTAATTTTTTACTATAATTGTAGGTCTATATTAATAATAATAATAATTAGCATAAATGCAACAATTGGAAAAGGCCGCTTTGTTTGAAACTTCCTACATCCTAAGAAAATACATTTGATATCCCAGGCTCTTCGGAAAGGCCCGGTATTAAATTTCGAAATCTACCTAGTCTTCAAATTCAAGATGGACTGCGCAAATACATAATAATAATAATAATAATTATTTAAAAAATAAAATAAAAAAAGAAATAATATTAATGTAATAAATACACGCTCAGTGGTCAAGGAATTGGAGACATAATGCACAAATCGAGTTTGTTCTCCATTAGCTTTGATAATAGCAAATATTCTTCTAGGTATGGATTCAACAAGTTGTTAATACCGTTGCGGAGGGATATTAGCCCATGCTGACTTAATAGCAGCTCTTAATTCAAATTGGATGTGGGCGTTTCTGAGCTTGAAATAGGCCTTTCCACATCATCTCACAAATGCTCAGTGGGGTTAAGATTAGGCGACTGCACTAGTCATTGAAGCAATTGGAGCTCGGAATCATGTCCCTCAGACAAATTTGGGACCAGTCAAGCACGGTGAGAGAGTACATTGTTCTACTGAAAGTGACCACCTGAATTAGGGAACACTGTTGCCATAAACGGAAACACTTAGTTGGCAACAATGTCAAGATAGGCGCCCGTGTTTAAGGACATTTGCCAGTGGTATTAAGGGACCAAGTGTAGCTCAGAAAATTACTCCACAGATGATTATTCCACCACCATCCGCTTGAAGAGCATAGGCAGGAAGGGTTTGTGGATTCGTGCTGCTTGCGCTATATGTTCCTGCCATCAGCATAGCGGAGAAAGAATTTAGATTCATCGGACCAAGCAACTTTTTTCCATCTGTCAAATGTCCAAATTTGATACTCTTGGGTTCACAGTAGGCATGCTTTCCTGTTTTTAGGGACAGCAAAGACACTTTTGGTGGCCCTTGCTGTGAAAATCAATCTATAGCAAGGTTCGATGTCTTGTGCATTCGGATGTGCATTGTACTGAGCTGCAATTTTTCATACTGTTGCTCTTCTGCTGCTGTTTACAATTCGTCGTCTGGTGCCTCCTCCGTTCAAAAACATTTTCCGAACGCAATTTTTATTGCTAGAAATACTTTGACTAAACTGCAATTATAGAAACATCCGAGATACTAAGATAAGTTATTGATCACAAGACGACTCCGAGTTTCAGCAACGCATGGAAAAATTCGGTTTCTGTTCTCCAAGCATCAAACTGCTTCTCAACTTCCAGTTTCCTTTTGTCAGCAACAGATGGAGCTAGCATCGCGTTAATAGAAAAATGTACACGTAGCAACACTTCAGTGCTGTTTAGTTTTGAGACTACTTGCATTCCTGACGATGGATGGCCCACGCCCGTCCGAAATGTACGTTATTTTTGTTGTTAAAAATTTAAAACTTCGTCTAAAATCGGCTTTTTCAATTCAACCGAGATACTGCTGTACAAGAAAAGCAGAGCATATGAGCAGGTTTAAAACACTTGAACTGTTGGTTCTTGCCCCTCACGATCATCCTTCGTTTAAAGTCGCTTAAATCTTTCATCTTACCCACATTCCTGCTAACTGTAATGATGACTAATTCTCGTGATGACGAGCGGGCCTTTTGTATGCAATCCCTTTTTATTACGTCAACGTACACCATTAACGGATTTGTCGAAGTTAGTGTGAGGGAGTGTCTTTAATATTTTGGCTACTGAGTGTATATGTATAAAAATTATAATGATTATAGTTATATATAAATATTGCATAATTTGAAGAAATTTATTATATTTGATCCTGACATTGCAAGAATTATTATTTGTGCCATTGTAAGTCTCCAAATCAGAAGATTAACTTTTTCCGAAATTTCACAACTAGTCTTACAAATTCTATTGGTCGTTTTGCTATTAGTTTTTTCAAATAAAAAATGCCTTTTAACGACTTGATTACACCTATTCGCACTGCTGCTCTTCTTTCTTTCTGCGAATGACTATAATATATTAAACTTTAAACATGCGCCACTTAATGTTTCGTTAGGAATTACGCACAGCATCGTCAGAAGAAGGGAACGGACGATCAGTTTTCCCTTTTTTTTATGGAACAAACAGCTTCCACTTATTTGCTAATGTAAGGTTTAAAGGGGAAAAACATCGTAAATTCCAATGGATAAAAGCTATTGTACATTATAATACAATGCTACACAATAAATAATAATAATATAGCACAATATATAATAATAATATAGCACAATATATAATAATAATATAGCACAATATATAATAATAATATAGCACAATATATAATAATATAATACTAGATAATATATATTAATATAATACTAGATAATATATATTAATATAATACTAGATAATATATATTAATATAATACTAGATAATATATATTAATATAATACTAGATAATATATATAATATAATTACATAATAAATAAGACTACGCGAAGGTTGATTTGAAATCCACGATTTGAATCTCTTCTTTTACAAATTTTATCGCAAAAATTTTCGCCCTGTTCCCTTATTTCTCTCAAATCCAAATTGTTCATTTTTACAGTGATTACAAACTGCTTTACATTTTCTTTTTCTTTTCCACTTCGCTCATCTGTTTTCACACTTTAACACTAGTGAGGACTCTTCCGGTTTCCCACATCGATTTATTTCCCCAGCTGAGAAAACTCTGTTTTCTTCTCTTTCTGTTCAATTTGTTGCATCCCTTCGTTTACGTCTGCGTTTCGCTTTCCTCGATTTTTATCTTTAACGCTATCCATCCTTCAATTGCTCAACCCATTTTATTCTGAAAACGCAACTTGCTCCATAGACCAGTCTTCAGTTACTTTGTAGTGCTTTCTTCCCCATGTTCATGAGCATTATCTGATGCTTACATTTTCCAAGACATCCATAAACACCTTTTATCCCAGTAGCACGTCGTGTGGAAACAGATTTCTTACATGGTTTTTCCCATTTATTTTTCACACTATCCAAATTTTTCATTTTTTTCTTTTCCCCATTATACAATTTCACCCATTATTTTCTCTTATTGCTTTTAATCATTTTTACCTGGCATAAGTGAACTTTAAAACGCAACATTTTTAATCATATTTTGAAAAGTGCACTCTTACAAAACTTTTGCGTATTGTAATCTTAAATGAGATGCAATATCAATAAATAAAAAAGCAAATTTTATTTCAGGCAAAATGGTAAAAAACGTACATTTACAGAACCCATTGTAGAATATAGCACAATTATTGGTGTTTTGCCTGAGAAGAAATGGAAAAGGACCAGGGGCAGACTGGGTCCGCTTAAAGGGCGCATACTTCGGATTTTCGGAGGGCGCCATTCCTATTGTCCATGAGGGTGCAGCGGCCTGGGGGCCGGTGTCCCAGTCCGCCCCTTGAAAGGACTAACATCTGAAGAAGCCTGCGACTGCTCAAGTTATCTGCCAGTAAATTTTAGAGCAAAGAATGCATTACTATCTATGAAGAAAAGGAAATTTATAATTTATTTAAGTAACTATGTAGGCATTAATGAGAGAGAGGGAGAGAAAAGGTTATTTTAGTTCAGTAGAAGGTGTGTTCCACACCTGGGGATTTATGGAACCAACGCGCGTGTCAAGACAGAATTAGCTCTTGCACAATTAGGTCTGAAATATTGCTCCGTTTGAATTCCGTATCCGGCGTCCTGTCTTGATAGTGAAATATCGATGTGGCTTCCATTTTTAACATCATGTAAACTGTTAGTTTAAAGTCCAAAATTTGGTTGTTGTTAACGTGTTATATTGGGGAGCAATTTCTATGGATGAATGATGATTATTAAAATTAAATAATCTAAGGGACTTACTTTGTATTAGGGAGATACGGCGGAGATTATATCTATAAAAAAAAGTTATATATAAAATTATTATAATTATGGGGAGGTGAGAAGACAATTATAAATATGAGAAAAAAAGAAAGAACTGTAAAAGTAAATAAAAATACTTATTGGGAGAAAGAAATTGATATCGAATGTAACACCAATGTTTCTGTGAATTTTAGAGAATAAGGTCTGAATATGAGAATTACAATTGAGATTTGACTAAGAAGATACAAAGAAAATTAATTCCTTGGTGTCATCCTACAATATTCGCCTATAATTAAAATATTTGTCATTTTATAGAAAGAGTATTGTAAGATTTATTTCTATATCTTCTGCATACTTTGTTTATTTTAGATGGCAAAATCTCCATTCCGAACTATCAGACACAAAATTCATCAACAGAAAATTTAAAACACGTTTTCCCTCTTTGTCTAGATTGCAAGTTTCTTGGCAAACTCTAGGATCAGAAAACGTTTATCACCAGTAACGTTTCCCATTTTTACACAAGAATACAACTATTGACCAAGGTTTGCCGTGGCTCGTAAACGTTTGAATACTGTTAAGAATGCAAAATAAAGGAAAGAAGCAAGAGCACTAGAAGAAAATGGAGGGAAATAAAGTGGAAGAATAAAATACAGTATTGACGGAAGGAGGGAAGGAAGAAATTATTGAAAAAAGTTAAATGTAATAAAGCGGTAAAGATGGAGAAAATACGACATAATATGAAAGATATTGTGGAAAATAATAAAAAAGTAAACGTAAAATTTGTCAACGAAATAAGAAAATATTTCGCAACGTTTCGAATACTACTATTCTTTTCATCAAGCAAAGTGTCAAGAAAGTGGAAATATCCTACATTTTTAGAAGCAATCACTCATTTAAAACTGCATTTCTTCTGTTTAAATCAAGTCCACTTTCAAAGAAATGTGCTGTTAGCATATGTTGGAAACTATCTGTAACCCTATTTGTTGGCTTCTGAATTTAGAAGTATTTTACTGTTTTAAAATTAATACCCTGAAGCTTTGGGCTTAAGAGAAATTTTAAAATGGTCTGTAGACGTCTAATCACATGGCAGCTGAACTTTTTTTTCTGAAAAAAATGTTACTAAAGTGTATCATGATAAATCTAGAGGACATCCGCATACTTAATCCATTGTAATAAAGTTAATAAAATCCTCACTGGGGATTGAATAAAATACATGAATTAACTCTGCCATGAAGGCCAGAAAGGTGATTCTCATTTCCTTTTTCGACGAAGAAGAACCTCCACTCATCGAGTGGTTGGAACATGGTGAAAGAGTTGATGCTGAACCATACTGCAACATGTTCCAGAGGCTTGAACAGGCCATCAAAAACAAGCTCAGGGGTAAGCTTTCGAAAGGGACAATGCTGCTCCAAGACAACGCTGGGCCACATGTGGCCAAGAAGACATTCCATGTGCTGAAAAAAATTCAATTTGAAATTCTCAAACATCCTCCATATAACCCTGATATCTCCCCGTGTGATTCACATATCTTCGGCCCCTTTAAAAAATCCCTGAAAGGTCAACTGTTCACCTGTGGCAAGGAAGTACAAGATACCACGGAAAAATGGATCCGTCAGCAACCCACGGGTTTCTACAGTGAAGCAATCTACTCCCTTCCTAAGTGTAAGGTCAGTGCATCAATGTCAATGAAAATTATATGTAGGTGTCATGTTAATATTCTGTGATGAAAATATTCTTTAGATATAACAGCAGTTTCCTCTTCATTTGGGCATACCTTACATATATAAAATCTGCTTTCGTAAATTATTCACAATATTTAAAAGAACTTTTTCAAAAAGTAAATTTGCAAAAAAACTGGATCTATCCTAATAAAATTTATTCGTCTTTATATTTTTTTTAATAAAAGGAAGTTACTTTTATTTTGGCATCCGCAGGAACTGAAAAGTGAGAACACATTATAATATTTCAAACGAGGCTGATTCCCCCCACTTTTCTCTAATTTTTTTATCCCAAGTTTATAAAACCGGCTTTTTCAGAAAAGTTTATTTCTTATAGCCTTCTTTTTTACTTTGAATATTTTTACACTTTCATGCCACTAGAAGAAATCTCACAAATCTTTCCCTTCAATTTAAAAACAACAACCCTTCCTCAATACCGATCAGGGTACATAGATGAGATTAATTAAACTCCGTGTGCTTAAAAACTTCATTTCTCATGAAGCTTAGGTGATGCAGTCATTACACCTTCACCTAGTGTGGCGTTAAAAAAATCGTCGAGTTTTTCGTGGACTTATTTAATTTTTAAAACAGAGATACAACACTTTTCATCTATGTGTCTTTTTGTTTAAAAAATAATTATATAATTTTAAACTCAACTAATTTAAAAGTCTCCATTATAGTACTTTTTAATGTTAAAGCTCCTTTTCTATGAGCAACTCAATTTTTAAATTTACGGGACAAATCATTCATCGGTCAGAGCCCGGTCCTGTCATGACCAGTTAAGACAAAAACTACTGTACTTCAAAGAAGTTCTTAAAGGAATTATCATCTCAAAATTCAGCAGAATTACCAAATTTCCGGAACCAATAACAGCTCCTTAAAAATCTCCAACTTTTTTATAAAAAATAGTACACACAATGCGTATTTTAATTTCTTTAAAACTCTTTACAAGCAAATTCGCAATAATACTAACAATACAAACAATACAAATACAAACGCAATAATACAATTTATCGAATTAGAGTCATAAGCATTATATGCTAACATTTTGTCATCAGCTTTAACAACGTATGTATTATTGCTAGCTGACCCAAATTATTGCCAATCTGGTTACACCATTCAGGTAGGTGCAGTTTTAAATTAAATTAATATTCTAATTAAGAAACAATTTTTATCAACGTTTTTTAGGCGTAGTAATATTAACGCCGATGTTATGGCATGGTTAGATGGTGAAACGTTCGCAAAGAAAAGAAATGTTTTCTGCGCCCAGTTGGGCACGATTACACGACTTTCTGCAATCTGGGCAGGAGCTAAACCAACCGAGTCATCTAACTACACCATAACATCGGCGTTACTATTACTACGCCTAAAACACGTTGATAAAAATTGTTTCTTAATTTAATCTGCGTAGTGTTCGATGCATAAATTAATATTCTAATATTTTGTTTTCTTGCACAAGCTTTTCAGCGCGATTATAAACCTTTCCTGGTGAGAAATGTGTGTTTCACGGCGCAAGAACAGCAAAGGTCATGATGCACTTTTTTGGGGGCCATGATGCACCTTTTTTGGGGGTCATGATGTACTTTTTTAGGGGTCATGATGCACTTTTTGAGGGGGCCATGATGCACTTTCTTCTGGGATGGCAAGTTTGGGAGACGAACCCGACGTAACTATATGATACGTGAATGTATTATCAGTACACCACTGCAGGACCTGAAGAACGACGCTAGCCAATCAGGAATAGAGTAAATTCATGGTAATAATTCCGCTGTTTCTTTTCACTTACGTTTTTGTTAATTTTAATCGTATTTGGTAGTGTACTTTCGATTTTACGAAAAGGTAGGAACGCCCAAAAAATAGATGATGATTTAGATGATAAATTGCTGGCAAAGAGAAGAATCATTTCACAGTGCCCGGTGGGAACCGAACCCACGACCTCTTGATATCAAGCCAAGGGCTCTTCCAACTGAGCTACAGACGATCTATCATCCTCCCCTTTGCGAGCGCATATAAAGCTTTTTAGAAATTTATTTTGAAGATATGCAGTAATTCATCCAGTTAAAATAATATTTATTAATACTTTAATTGTTTAATTTAATTCAATAATACATGCCAAAGATAAATTAATTCGAATACTACGTATTTAAAGAAATTTAGTGCACCTTTTTGGCGGAGCCTTCGTGGGACGTATTCACACGTCGATGGTAAATTGAATTCAAAACACAATCACACTGTTGCCAAATATAAAAAGTGAAATTATAATTATACAATATATGTTGCCAGATACGGAAATCGAAATTATGTATATATAGAAAACATCACATAAAAGGAAACAACTTGGCATTTAGCCAATTTTAGAAATTAAACCTAAGTTTTCTTTCCTTGCGTTTCTAAGTGGCAACAGTTAAGAAAGCCTGCGAAGTAAACATATTGTTTCTATTGTGGGAGCCCATAGTTTCACTATAGATGAGTTTTGAAATGGTGTAGTGCCTGAATTGCTTTTTAAACCAAATCGACGCCAAAGAAGCGAATGTATGAAAAGTGAGACTAGCGTGATATTAAAGTCGGGAAATTCGGGAGCCCCCAAAAAAATAGTTCGTAAATGAGAATCGACATTAGTTCAATGTGATGCTTTTCGAGACCAACTCAAAAGTTTGTAAAAATGTGAATTCACTGAGTTATAACTCAAGCCGAGTTTCGAAACATGGAAAAAAAAAGTAAATTTTTGCCAGAAGGCCAAAATTTAAATTCCTTTTATGCATTTCACCATAAATAGCTCTTTTACATGATTTTTTTAAAACGTTTAGCGATTTTTAATCTTTTGTCGGCAGCGTTTGGGAGAAGTGAGAATGAATGAGGTTTCGTAGAACAAAATAGAACAAGCAGGACGGAAAGATCATTAATTTTGCAGCCACTTTATAATCGATTACCATTACATCAACTCCGTTCTTCTCGGAAGCGAAAAAAGGACAAATAACATGACAGCCAACCTTTTTTCCTCGATAAAATACATTCAGTTTTGATCCAAGCGTCTGAATGTATAGCCATAAAGTGAATAATAAACGGGTTATAACAAAAAACAGCATTTACCATTTGATAAAAAATCGTCGTAATTTGTTATAAGTTTTTGATATAACTCAAGTTAAAGTGTTTGCATTACTCTATGAAGAGAAGCGGAATTTAAAAACAACGATTCTAATATTCTTTATTTCTTAAAAACGCATTAAAATTTCTTTTTATTTTGCATTAAATTCACTTTGTGTGATATTTTTTTAAGCAGTTAAAGTTTAATAGTGTATAACTAAGCCATTAATTTCATTCAATAATTTCAATAAATTATGAGTTACTCACAAAGAAAAGAAATGACCCATCGACTCCTGGTGGAACACTAACCCACGTTCTCTTGGTTTTCGGTCAAGTGCTGCACCATTAAGCTACAGGAGTCAGACGTTCTTTCCCTTACGAGAGTATATAAGGCATTATAATGAATAAGTTCGCAATTAGTGGGGGCAATCTATGGAATGCTTTTTCAGACCCAAGCTCCTTGTATACCCTCATCAGACGTTTTTCCCTTGCGAGAGTATACAAGGCACTTTGTAGACCCAAGCGCCTTGTATACTCTCGTCAGACGGTTTTCTCTTGCGGGAATATGTATATAAGGTGCTTTTTTTAGACTCGAGCACTTTGTATACTCTCGTTAAACTTTTTCCTTTGCGAGAGTATACAAGGCGTTTTTTTAGACTCAAGCACTTTGTATACTCTCGTCAGACTTTTTTTCCTCTTGCGAGAGTATTCAAGGCGCTTTTTAGACCCAAGCGCCTTGTATGCACTCGCAAGAAAAAATTCTGACGCCTGTAGTTAATGGTAAAGCACTTGACTGGAAACCAAGAGATTATGTGTTCGTGCCCCACCAGGAGTTGATATATATATTTTTTTTTTTTGCGAGTAATTCATCTTTTAATACTACCACATCATCGGCTAAGATGAAGATTGTTATAATTTAATACATTTATATAAAGTTTGAAAAGCTTCAAAATAATAGCAAAGTAATATTTTTTAATATTATTATTAGTTAAGATGAGGCATGCAATTCGAACTTTTGGCGATGCAGCCTTTCGATAATACAGCAGTATTAATTTAAGCAAATGCAAAGCAGTTTTATAATTGCATTTCAGCTTCTGTAGAAGCTGAGATGATTGTTTAAAATATAACGATAATCTACCAATTACAACAGACCGCTTCATTTAGAATCGCACATACATTAAGAATATACATTTGATTTCTTAAGTTTGTGGGGAATACTCGATATTAAAAGATAACTTCGATTATCGAAATATGATTGCATATGTATAATAATAATAATAATAATGCGAAAACAATGCTTCATGCAGTTACATATGGAATATTTTCGTTGCAATGCTGGAAATAAACACCGGAAATCACATTCCAATGTTCGCCGTAGTCTGAAGAAAATGAACCGAGTTTCATTAAATAATAATAAAATTTACATTTTTATAGGTTCCTTTATTAGTTTTTATACTCAGCGTCCCCTTTCCCCCGAAAATATTTTCTGGATTCGCCCCTAGATTGAGATAACATAAGTCAACAGAAACCACGTGTCTAAAGAAATGTATTTCAATGATGCTGGAAATATTCGCCCCTTTATGCTTTTGCACAGAAACTCATTAGAAAAGCATGAAGCCGAACAGAGGAGAGGGGGAGAATGAAGAATTAAAAAATGAAGAGTTAGAAAAAAGAATTAGAAAATAAAGAATTAGAAAACGAAACAGAAGAAAGCCAAAAGAAATCGCGGTAGAATCATAATAAGCATATTATCATACATCATTTGTTTCTCTCAAAATTTCGTTGCACTGAACATTAGACATAGACAAAGACACGGGCGCCAACTAGAAGAAAAAATTGAGGACCCTGAATGAAATGCCCCGTATGTGTAGTCAAGTGAATCAGCCAGAGATATGAAAAATATAATGAATTAAATA
Organism: Dysdera silvatica; assembly: GCA_006491805.2. Classification (NCBI taxonomy): domain Eukaryota; kingdom Metazoa; phylum Arthropoda; class Arachnida; order Araneae; family Dysderidae; genus Dysdera; species Dysdera silvatica. The sequence continues at coordinate 64,265,689 of QLNU02003225.1, read as the reverse complement.
CAATTAATATATTTTATGTATTACGAGGGGCAGTCAAAAAGTTAATTTCACTCCTCCGCAAAAATCTAAGTAAAAGTTATATTTCGTTGAAACTTTTTGGCAACAATAAAGACATTTGTCTATGGCATGTGTAGTAGCGGCGTTGACGTATCAGCATTAGTTCGATTGCTGATCAGTCATAAACATGCCTCGGCAGCTAGAGTGGCGTCCAAATTTTAAGTGCGCACAGTTGTTCGTGTTTTGTGAACAAAAGGTTGCAAATTGTACTGAAATTTTTATGTAGTTGCACGAAGTGTACGGTGATAAAGCAGAATCCCGCCCAGCTATTGGAAAATGGACCTGCATGGTCGAGAATGACCGTACAAATGGAGTGGAAACATTCCATTTCCCCCAACTCGTAGAAAGTTCCGAACAGGTCCATGTGAGAGCAAATTAATGATGACGCTGACGACAGAGAAGCTGTACTGCATACTGAATTCATGCCAAAGGGGGCACACAATTATTGCAGCGTCTTATTGTGAAACCTTGAAGCGATTGCGAAAATCGCTTAAAGACCGACGGCCAGGTAAACTTCCCAAACGCATTATGCTCCTGCAAGACAATGCGAAACCGCATTCGACGACCCTAGCGAAGGGCATTCTGTTTGAAAAAATTTAAGTGGGAAGTATGGGACCACCCGCCTTATAACCCGGACTTTGGACCATGTGATTTCCAAGTCTTCGGTACCATGAAACAAGAACTTGCAAAAAAAAGTTATCATCTTGATCAGGAGGTGAAAGCTGCAACACAACAATGGCAATCCTAAGTCGGACGGCAATTTTTCATACAAGGCATAGAAAAACAAGTACCATACCTCGATTAATGTTTAAATAAAGGAGGGAATTACGTCGAAAAGTAGCTTTTGAATTGTATTTTGATGCAAGCAAAACATCGTTCTATATTTTCGACCCAGATTTTTTTTCTTTTGAAGAGTGAAATTTACCTTTTAACTGCCCAAAGTATGTCTTTTATCTTCAACTAAATTTTGCATTTATTTATCATCCATAAATTTTGGAAAAGCCCTGCCCCAAATATATTTTTGGAGGAGATCTAAGCTACCAGGCTGAAATATAATACAATCGGGTATTCACCGATTTCCTATAGTAGCTAATTTCACATACAAGCGTCTAATGGTTGCAGATTGTCAAGTAATGAAATCTCTCACATTGTATTTTAAAAAAAATGGAAGATGTTTCGATTATAAGCAGTGCCTAAGAACTGATTAACATCAAGCTTTGTATAGATAGGCATTAACATGACCTAAAGTCGTCTGGATATTATGCACAATATCTCAAAGATATTAAATTAGAATATATGTTGATACAAATGTAATAATAAAGCATATATTATAATGTAACGAGACAACAAGGATATCTTATGTTGTAAGGGATTAACTCCCCATATGCTATGACCTATACGGCCATAGTAAATGTCCAATGGGTTTGAGGATACCACAGCGGCGGCTCGTAGTTAGAAAAATATGGTCAGGGCCTTACCGAATCAACCCCTCCCCCGAAATTAAATCCTGGCTCTGTTAGTGATATGAGAAGATAGCAGTTTGGAAAATTATTTAATGAGGATTTAGCTATTTTCTGTAAATTAAATTAATTCTTCTGTCCTTTAATACTGAAAAATCTGTCTGACACGTCATCGTAAAAGGGTTGTTTCTTAATAAGCGTCAGTAATACGTATTTTTGAATAGAAATATTTGCTAAATAAGAAAGTCTCTCTTGCGAAATAGTATTTCTTGAGTAAGTTTTTATTCTTTTAAGGCAAGAAAAACTCATTTCCACTGATACACTTGTAGATGGAACTGTAATTATTTTAGCAATTTATAAATCGTAAAAATAAATAATAATAAGAAAATGAATTTTACGTAAAAATATCGAAATGTACGCATATGAAATACTAAAAAAGAAGACTAATATGAGAAATGAATTCGATGAAAATGTTGGGGAAGTGGAATTTCCCTTCCTTCCCGTGAAAAGCCCCCACTGGGGTAGCATACTCCATGTCAGTTAATGTTGATGTCTGGTTATGTGTTACCTGCTGAAATTCTTTATGACCGTTGGAATATGCCTTTGGATTCAACGTTTGGCTTGACCAATTCGGACGGTGCAATGCATATTTAGTATGCAAATGATACGCAATTTGCGTGATCCCAGTTTGTGCGGTGAAAGGCCCACATACCGTCATTCCCTTGGACACGTGATTTTCACACATTATGATATAACAGGGTGGTCAATTTCTCTGTGGCGTGATTTGGCAATCTCTGCTATGATTTAGCAGAGCCATCGAATTGTATTCGCAATACATAATACTCACAAGGAAATCACACGCAATGGATAATATGATCCAATGCAACTTGGAATACTTGCTTCTTCCCTTTGCTTAGTCTTCACCTTGAAAAAGGATGCATTTCGTGGAATATCAATATTAATAAAGGGGTGAAATGCAGTGGTTCTCAAACTTTTTACCTCAGTTTTGTTTGTACGAAGTTTCTAATCATTGTTGATAGTAATATTTCGGTAAGGTCAGGAGGTACAGTTAAATATACCAGATTTATATATATAAAAACATAAATAAATCCAATTAGTTTGCGGAAATTCAATTACAATATTTTAAGCTAGGTTCACATTCAGCAATTGCCACTACTCTCCCACTGCTGAACTTACTCTCCAAAATACTTTTGTGGAAGCATCAAAGGCAGTGAGTATTTACTTCGCCACTTCATACTTACTTTGCATTCGACATCGGGCAATGCAGGACGTAGAATTAGTTAGCGGCAAGAGAGCAGAATGTAAACACTTGCTCGCCCTGCCGGTCCTTTGACTTCCGCACAAAAACCGCCAATGAAGGGAGCGGTGGGCAATGGCAGGAGCATGCTCAGATTATATATTCTCATAAACGTTGAAGTCTTGTAAATATTGAAGATAATTCGATAGCTTGGTGGCACATTGACGAAATCTAATAACCTGAAACAATTCCCTTTATAGCTGCTCTGAATGCCTTATTTCGGATGACCCTCTCGCCCAAACATTTCACGGTAATATCTATGAATTAGGCTCAGGGTAAGTGCTAAATTAGCGCAGACAACCATGAGCACCTACATAGGTTTTCCAAGGGGGTTAAGAGCAGATTGTTTCTAAAACACATTTCATTTTTTTATTCAACCCAAAAAAAGTTCAGATATAAATAAAATTTAATTTAAGCCAAATAGAAACTGTACAGTAGTAGAAACTATTGTAAGATACAGCAGGGGTCTTCAAACTTTTTTCAGTCCAAGGGTCAATTTTGCTTATTCTTGCAGGCCCGCGGGCCGCACTACTGTATCAGCAATATTAGGACTGAACAAAAGCGGCTCGAGAGGCGTCCTCCACCTCACTGAATCAGCCTTTATTGATATTTTTCCTTAGGTCTATATTAGTTTTGCGTGCCCACCCGAAAATATTTTCTGGATCCTCCTCTGGGACTAGATATATTACAATGTAAAATACGTATGGAAGCAAAAAACATTTACAATACTTTTAGTTGTTAATATATAAAGCGAAATCAAACCTTTTAGTGAGATTTATAGCACTGCTTATTTTTAACAATCCTGTCAATATCAGGTCTTATTTTTAATATTGCAACCCTAAGAGTTAGAGGCCTAGCCAAAGGGGTTTTGGGGGTTGTAACCCCCATCGCAATGAAATTTTGTATGAGTTGTAGCTCTGTAACCCCTCCCATTAAGCCTATAACCCTCCCCTTATGAACTTTCTGCTTACGCCACTGATAAGAGTGTTTCCAATGTGGATGTCAGTTATTCTGGTCTTAACTTTTCATTTTATCAACTTCATTTTTGGAAACAGCTGTTTACAGACGCATTGGCGTACTCAGGTTGGGGGAGGGTTGATGTTGTAATTTCCACTGCAACGAAATTTTGTGTATATACATACATATGAAGTTGTAACTCTGTAAACCCCTTTTTGAACTTTCTACGTCAGCCTATGCGCAGATGTAAATGCTCCAGGACAGCAACGTCTTCAGAGTACGACGCAGTCAGATGGTTGGGAAAATGTTCTTATCAGCATATTTAGAATAGAATTTGAAGTGTCCTAAGTTAAATTTTTTTAAGGGGAGTTATACCTGAAAAAATAGTAAATTTAGAGGAAAATTTAATTTTTTTATTATGCTGAAAAATAGAGCAAATCTTTCTGAGGACAGTTTTGTTATTCCGACGCGATGAGGCCATCATATTGAAAAATGTTTTTGAGTGTAGTCATGTCACAGATTTAGATGTGTAAATGATTAAGTTTAGTTTCGTTTTTCTCAAAACCAATTTTTTGAGAAATTTTGCATTACGCAAAAACATTCCTTGCGAAGCAATTTTCAGCGAACAATTTTAATATTTTTCTGCACGTATTCACTCAGTAATAATGAATAAAATTTACCTGCAGTTTTAATGTGGAATGATATCTTACAAGGGAATCTTACGAGAATTGATTCTGGGATTTTTGAATTATTAATCTCAATCAACAGGAATTTTGATTGTGAGTTCAACGGTACCAATCGCTAACTCCTCCCACTCCTAGATTGGGAGATATATAGGTTTAAAGTTCGCATGTTAAGTCTGTGGGAAGATTACTCGCTGTTTGGCTCAAAACAATTTTATTCCCGTATTGGCTGCGCAGCTTTGCGGGTAGGTGCCCGCCAAGTTGTTACGTAAGCGATTACGGCAATAAAAAAAACTTTCAATGCATAAATGGATTGGCCTAATAATACAGCAGAGACAAAAAAAATAAGGAATAAGGTTATTTTAGATTACTTAAAGGCTTTCTGGACTTGGGGCTTTCGAGTTTATAAAGATATATATCTAATTTTTAATACTATTTCAAAGGTAAGAAGTTGATAAAACTTTCAAAAGAAAGGGAAAATAAACTCAACTTGTTCGTCTCCCACCAAAATTCGTGTGATTTCATTTATTTATTTTTTATAAGAGTAGATACGGCAAGTTTACAAGTACTGTATATAAAGAGCGCTATTCGTTTTGAACAAGTATTTCTATTTGTAACAAGAAAAAAAATACATTCACGAAGACTTTCACGGCGTCTATTAATATACATTATAGAGCTTTGCGGGTTATTCCGCAACGTCTGTTTATTAAAAACACTTAACGTTTCACTCCGTGTTATGCGGAGCATCCTCAGAAGCAACAGCCGACCAAGTTTCCCTCTGTAAAAATGCAAGACTTTCACTTGGTTGCCCGGAAAAAAAAAAAGCGCGAAAGCCTTGCATTTTTGCAGAGGGAAACTTGGTCGGCAATTACTTCTGAGGATGCTCCGAATAGCACGGAGTGTGAAACGTTAGGCATTTTTAATAAACAGACGCGTCGAAATATCCCGCAAAGCTCTATAATATATAATAAAAAGATAATTATATCTGAGGCCATGGACTCATTTTAAAAATCATCCATCCATTTAGAAACATGCCACTCTCAATAAATTACGTTAAAAGCAACCAATTCATAAACCTCCGACATCTTCTAATTTTCCAATGTAATAAAAGAACATTTCTTAATAATATTTTCTCTCTTTTATATTAAATGACAGTTTACCTGGCAGTACAATTTTGTTTAATGAAATTATTATTTTTATAATTATATACGACTCACGCAACAATCCATTCACTTGAAGCAGACGGGGAGAATTATTAACTCTGCGAAACAAACACTACATAAAAATAGAAAAGCTAGAATAACGAAGCTAGAAATGCGTCTGGAGGCAATAAGCGAAATCCGTTTGTTTTTCAGACCTAAACTACTTCCCCCCCATCAGAATTTTTTTTTCTTCAGAAGAAAGTGAAATATGTTACACGAAACGAAGAAGCTAATGAAAAAATACGGACAGGAAAGTTATATTAGAAAAAAGCCGTAATTTTTCTCTCTGGAAAGCAGAGTGTGGTTTCTAAACACAAAAACTTAGATTACTCTTTTCTAAAGAACGTGTTGTTTATTTACACCAAAGTAAACGCAACTTGTCTCCCCTGAGAGTAAAAAGTCGAACTTTAATCTCCCAACCAGGGATAAAAAATCGGAGTGCAGATACTACCGTTGCCTTGTTTCTGAACGCTTGAGCCCTTATTTTACAGGACTGTGGTTTTGCCCTTTGTGCATCCCGTGTTCATCAAACCTATGCAAGTAGAGGACATATACGCGATTAAGTAGTAATGGCGATGATGTTCATCATGATTAAGCTTGTCATTCCACTTCTAAGGTTTATACTAGGATCTGTTTGCGGCTCCTGATAGCCGGGAAAGAAAAAAAAAAGTTGCCACACCCTCAATCTAGATTCGAACCATGTACTCTTGGATTACCATTTTTAATTTTGATCGAGGTGAGTGGAGTGTTGACTGGTTTACGTTTGGTTCGTAGACGAGGCAATATCACAGGGGTATAGTCCTGCCAAGGAGAATCAGGGTGCCGCCCTAGTACTTTTTTTAATCAGGGCGCACCCTGCTTCAAAATACCAGTAAGTGTTCAGGTTTTAAATTTTCTCTACTTAATATTAATGCTTTGTGTGCCTATCTGAAAAGAACCTAACGTAGTAGTTTAAGTTTTATGGTGCAAGCATAGCAAGGGACATGTTGCTCCTGGATCTACATTTTTCCGAGGGATCCGAACCTCTTAAGGCATAGGGAACAAACCTTCGGTCTACAGTGAGTAGTTAATTGATAAGCTTTATTTTTTAGGCACAGTTGGGAGTCGAACCACCGGTAACAGCATGCCAGGCGAACGAATTACCACTGCACCATTCTAAAGCCACCTGACGTTTTACAGTAGCTCCTTTATTGTATAATACGACAATTACTTTATTGGGGGACACTCAGGGCGAGCAAAACTGCGCTACTATACTGCTTTCGACTTGTCAATACTTCTCCCTTCTCGTCGTATATTTCATATTTCAGCGGTTTTTCAACTGTGGCCCGCGGAACCCTGAGGGTCCGCGGGACCCTATCAGAATGTCTGCAAAACCCTCCCAGTGTTCCACAAAAGTTCAGAAAAATACTAAGAAAAGAGCATTTGCTCTTTAATGCTAAGAATAAATTATGAGGGAACGAAAAATTCCTTCCTTAAATGGTGAAAATTAGTGATGAAACACTAGAAATAAATATGTATGATGCAAATTCTGGGTTTTAAACTTTGAGTTAATTCTTGGGGGTCCGCAAGGGCGAGTGATCTCTGAAGAGGGTCCGCTGTCTAGGGACGTTAAAGAACTGTTAGTATTACTTGGTAAAATGTAAGTCTAAGAAAGTTTGAATTTGCCAGTTTCTCAGCCACTACCTCTTGGCTCAAAATATTAAAATAAATTTTACATTACGAAGCTGAGGCAACAGCAAAGCTGGAACGAAAGGCAGTGTGTCTTGCGTACATACACGAAGTTTCAAACTGTAACACTAAAATTGTCTGGCGAGCTTTATATATCACAGTTGTACGCAGCACTGTCGTAACTCGTTTGGTGCCCTTTTGCCACTAAATTGTAAATTTACAAATTTTTGTAATAAAAAAAATACCATTAGGGTGCAGACGCCCCCTTCTTCGCTGCCGTCCAGCCAAAAGAATGTGGCTTTTTTCTACCCGAAGCAACCGTCGGCCAGAGGTCAATTTTGCCTGGTAGTCAGAATGCCAGAATACGGGATTTCTGATTCCATGGTGCCTTGGTTGATCGTATTTTTATTGAGCATGGACAGCAAGGGTCATTATCTTTAAAAGAGATTGTAGGACGCGGCCATGAAGAAAATAATGTACTTCGATATCCAATGGGGAACTTGATCCCCCTTTTCCTACACTCCTAGTGATGACGGAACAGATACTCTATACATTACCCTCGTACAACACTTGTACGTGTTTACTCTCGCAAGGGCTGATATCAGCGCCACATTGAAGTTTCTATGGACTCTAGGCTTGAAAGGATGGAAAAGGCCCCTGAAGATGATTCGTCTTACTGCGGGAGTTCTAGCGTAAAATTTAAAAAGCGCAGAATTTTGTCATTTCTGGATAATTTCCGAGCTTGCAGTATAATCATGTGGTGCTACAAATTGTCAGCAATTTTAAACGAAAAATTAAAGTGGAAAACACATGTAACGTTCCAACTATTCTAATTGGTTTTAAAGCGCATTCACGTGACTATTATTATGTAGGACTATGGACCAAACAAGACCCAAATCGTAACTTTTATAAAACAAAGGGTTTTCAAATTGGATATGGGGAAAAACCGTTTCTTAGCCGAATCTATGAATGTTTCTACCCATCTCAAAGAGACAGGCAAAATGGTCGCACTAATACGATTAGGGCTCGAAATTGACATCTCTTTTTCACCTGGTGTAATGATTGATAAACAATATTTAGATATATGGTACAAATGCACATCTTTGGGGAAACTACGGCACCGTTGTGACATAGTCTTCGCGTTCATATCGCTAAGTTTCGAATCAATATAGCTTGGTTATTCTTTATATTCTTGGTTACTCAGAGATCCCTTTAAACCGTTCAACTCGGTTTAGACATCCACTTAATACCAAGAGTAACGAATGTGTCTTCAATCGTTGCATTAAATTGCAAAATCATTTTGAAAATATGTTAATTTGAAATTGTAATTTTCAGCGGAAAAAAAAGAACTAATAGAATTCATCCTATTTCCCCAGCTTTTTCTACTTTTGAAAGCCTCAGATTATTGGGCACTGGCAGATGGGGGATGGGGGATGAGGGGATAGCCTGTTGAGCCAGAATTATAACATGGAAAATGGAGTGAAAAGTATCTGATACTTGGCTACAAATAGGAATCGGAAACAAATCCCTCCGTCCCCCTTGAAAAATTTATAGATCGGCCATTGGGAGAAAGTATATTTCATTTTTCATCTTTGAAAGCATTCTTCTTCTATTTTCTTGAGTTTAGTCTAGCAACCGCTTGTTTTTTTTACATATTTCACCTCCTGTGTTTTTGGTCTCGTTTCATCAAATTCCTTGTTTTCTGCAACAGCTCTAAAATCGGTCCCGAAAATCAAATACTTAAGCAGATGTAACGAAAGTTTAATAGATGCAAATATTTAATGAATAAAGGTAGACGCTCGTATCAATTACGACAATCCTAAAAAAAGTTCATTATGTCGTCGAGAGAGGGTCATAATATTATTTCGATTATTTTTAATTTTTTTTTTGTCATAAATAAAATTACTTTTAGAAACGGTGTTTGTAAGTTTTCATTTTACGCACTGCAAGCTCACCTTCGTCCCTGTAGTCACTATTTGGGGAACGCTGTTCATACGTAGACGTAATTTTTACGAACATCCAGCCGTCTACGATTAATTAGAGTAGGATTTGTTTAGTTTTTCTTATTTTCTACGATTTTTTTTCTCCTTTGCACTCTCAATAACCTCAAATCAGAGGCGAAGAGAAAAACATAGCCACGAACTCCGCCATTTCACTGCCGCTACTCACGCTACGAAGTAAAGAAGCTTCCGTCCATGAATAAATACTGCAATCTGTATTTGAAATGGCTTTGGTGGTATTTTTATGGCGCAAGGGCAATCAAGGGTCATTCCGCTCCAAAGAAATGGCTTTACCGGTGAACTCGGAAGAAGTCTAAGCCATTTCATCGGGAAATTACACGCAATAAGTAGGTAATACAAACCGCCTTATTTGATCGTTAATGTATTTTGTTCGTTTGTGTTTTCTGGCGCAGGGATAGCTAAGAACACGTTACACCAGGACTTACCGTTTTCCTAGGGACCCGAAGCTCCGTTGCCCTGGGAGCCGAAGCTACGTTGCTTTAGGAACCGAAGCTCCAATGTCGATGGACGGGAAAACAACAGGCGTCCTACGGAACCGCTGAAATCGAATCCGGGTTAACGGCACTACGATAGAATGCGTTACCTCTACGCTACGGTAGGCAACTAACGTATCTCAGCTGTACAATGGCGTAGAAATAACGCATCTGTTAACCGTGCAGAAAATCTGGGTTTGAATTCTGCTGGTATCGACAGGTACTTTAACGCAGGTTCCGAACTTCGGTCACCACAACCGAAGATCTACGCTAGGGAGGGACTCATTGTGTCACCCACCTACCGAGTGATTGCTACTGGGGGGAGGAGCTGCTTTGTAGCAGCCTTCTCCAGAGCCGTTATTCTTAGCAGTGGGCGACTGTGGAACTGTACATAGTTTTTTTTTATATGTATAAGGAAGAAGAGCTATACTCTACAGTTTCTCGAGGGATCCGAACCTTTAAAGGCCTAGGGAACCAACCTCCGGGCTACGGCGAAGAGTTTGTCGGTAAACGTCTTTTTTCTTGGCACAATTGGGAATCGAACACGGGATAACTGCACGTTACTACTACCAGTGGCGCCGACTTCATGGGTTCGAGACACTTTTTGCACCCTCAATAATTTTGTTGTGGGTTCCTCGAACCCATAATATTTTTGCTCGTGGGGAAAATACGCATACAGAAATAGAAGCACAAAGTTTTTGGTCATCAATTCTTCTAGATTTTTATTATTTATACACTGTTTCCTGGGTATAAAATTCTTCGTTTTATCTGGGTTCACAGAAAATACAAAAATTTGGTCTCTAACTCTACATACTGATAAGAGAAC
>QLNU02003225.1:64217963-64241074 GCA_006491805.2 Dysdera silvatica | reverse complement strand
ATTTAGCCTACCTTATGTGCATTATTATAAGATATAATAATGATATTTTTATAAATAAATTTAGTTTATTTGACGATTTTTTGGATATTGGAGGAAGGGCAAGGGCGGATGCAGAAAAACATTTTAGGGAGGGCGCAAAGGTTGAAAATTTCACTTGTAGGTTTAGTTTTAAGTATTTTTTATTTGAAAATAATCATTTTTAGTGTAAACATTATTCTCAGGGAGGAGCACGGCCCCTGTCTGACCCGTCTGGGGCGCAGGGTTGTTTCACACAATTTTTCAGAATTTCAGATTTAGAAAAAAAGGGTGGAGGGCGCCTTCTCGGAAAGAGCTGATCGACAGAATTCTACGGTAAATAAATTGCAATTTTAAAAAAAAAAAAAATCTGCTGCCTCTTCAGCCCCTAGAAATTTTGCGCATTGGGCAAGTGCCCATTCATAAATGCGGCACTGGTCCACGCTACGGCACAGTTTTGTGTATATATATACATATGAATATATGGGGTTGCACCTCTGTACCGCCCCCATGAAATTTCAGCGTAAGCTTGGAATAATTAAAGAAAAGGCAGGACGAGAGGCAGACAATAGAAATGCTAAATTGAAACTAAGAGTCGTAATTAACAATGAAACAGACAACTGACTAATCAAAGCAATTAAGCTTCCTGCCTTGTGAGTAACGTGCATGAAAAAGTTACAAAAGGTGCATGAATGAAATACGAAAACAGGTTGGAAAAACATAGTTAATGGCCTTGAACGACAGAGACTTTAGAGTGCCACTAAGTAGAAAGGAAGTATACGTAATAATAATATACAAGTTTTTGTCATTGATATTAACGAAATCCTTCAAACAAAAACAATTTTTTCCACGTTCCATTTAAAACGATCTAGATTCAAGTCGGACAATATTAAACAACATTAGCAATAAACGATTCTTGAATGACATATATGATTCACATAGACTTCCAGCATCAATTATTTTTCATGAACTTTTAAAGCATAAATAAAAGATAAAGTTACTTTAAATTGGTACGACTTCAAATGCCGATAAGAATGAATGAAGTGAACGGCTACAGCAATCAAAAATGCTATAATTAACGAATATCGGTCATATATAAAAATTCTCAGTGTATAAACTATTGCATATTTTATTAAACATATGTGAATATTTCATAATATGGTTTTGTTAAAAATAAAAGTCACAGAATCAAAATACTGACTAAATCTATTTCCTAATGTTAGCTTTCGGAGAAAAAAAGCTTTTAGGGACTTACTTCCAATTTTTGAATAAAACGGCTATCGTTCCGAGTATTTTTCCTTTTTCCGGGACGTCTAAATGTAACGGAGAAATCCGGGAGTGGAAATGCGGGAGCCGCCGGGACAGGAATTCCCGTTGAAGTTGGGAGGAAATCTGTCCGCGATGCTGGAGGTGAGAGGGCGAGAATTCTCGGGTTCACGTGACCGCCACGTAGCCAATAAGCAACGTTCCTGTTTCCCGTTGCTAAGCAACGGCGTATTTACCAGGAGTAGAAAATGGGGAAAATTTTTCCTTCCCTTTTGCCCGAAATTCCCTTCGCTCCCGGCCCAAATATTCATTTCGAAGACGTACATTTACTGCCAGCCGAATGCGGAGCGACTACATACTATCCCCTTATTTAATTTTCTCAGATGTTTTCCCTTTAACGCAAAGTGGAAACACTGCCTGTTCCCCCCCCCACCCCCCTTTTCTTGTTTTATTAATTTGGTTATCATAAATACGACCTCCTCATCAATTTCCAGCTCACTTTCTCCACGAAACTGTTCAAGAAATTTAATGTTTTATAAATTTTTCATTAGCAAAATAAACGATCATAGCGGTAAAAGGGTGTCATCTATAATATTCTTCGTTTTTAATAAACAATATCTATTTTATGTACAATAAAAAATTGGTTTAATGAGAAAAATTTAAAAAATGTGAAACCGTAAGCATTTCCTTAAATCTAAGGTTTAAAGCAAAGGTGTTATTTCACAGATGAATTAAAACAATTATTTTTTAGATTATCATGAATTTTATATTATATATAAAGTATTGATTTTTAAATGGTAGAGAAAATTGATCAGGTCAAGACACTATCGAAATGATGTCAGATTGCAATAGTCTGAAACTGAACTTGAAATTTACAGATCAATAATCAATTTCGATTTGATCGTCGGAGCCTATAACCATAATTTAACAAAATTTCATCATATTTACTTTATTTTATAAGAAAAATAAAAGATAACTACTAACAAGCAGATATCATGAAGAAAATAATTCCGAAATATCTAAAATAAAGCGATTTCAAATATCTAAAATAAAATCAATTTAAAAACATCTGAAATAAAAGAAATTTCAAAGTATCTAAAAATCAATTTGAAAATAACTAAAATAAAATCAATTTCAAAATTTCTAAAATAAAATCAATTTCAAAATATCTAAAATAAAACCAATTTCAAAATATCTAAAATAAAATCAATTTCAAAATATCTAAAATAAAATCAATTTCAAAAAATTTAAAATAAAATCAATTTATTTGTTTTAAAACTGTTGGCACAGGAAATTAAATCTGCTTCTAGGAAATAAAGTTCCAAGCTGGTTTTAAATTATCGACTTAAATTTTTTTCACATTCTAAAAATTTGCTTTAATAATTCAATATAAATTTCCTATAAAAACTATTTTTAAAGTAATTAGATTAAATAGTTACTTTAAAAATAGCCATACATTGCGAAATTTTAATGAAGAGCAGCGAATTAGTTATTTTTCATAATTAGAGTTACTTAAAATGAGATAAACGACCGAAGCACTTCATAAAAAATTATAAAAATAAATAAATAAACATTAACGTTGAAAAGAAGACATATTATACTATACAGTAGGACTCGCATATAACGAGGAGATTGAGACCAACGAAAATGCTAATTATATCGGGTCCTTGCTAAATCCGTTTCGTGATTTAAGATTTCAAACTTTGAAAATAAAGCCTGTGCAGTCAACGTGCGTGCATGCAATATGCATACAATAATAATCAGCTTTGAATTCGCTTAAAATTTAATAAGCAACGTATTTTAAAACCCAATGGCACATTTATGAAATTGACACCCCTATGCAGACTGTATAATTGCCCTAATTCCCTTCTCCCCTGAAAAGAAAATAATAAATATTTTTAAAAAATACCTATGAATATTGTAAAAGAAATATTTTTAAAAGATACATGTGGATATCGTACTCTTAACTTTTACACGTGAAGGGAATTTTTTACATAATTATTCAAACAAATATTTTAATTAGTAATTTCATATAATAATTAATATTTTATTTTGGAGTTCTCAGCTATCGCCTACTATCAAGTGGCATCCCTAGGCATATGCCTTTTTTTCCGACTTAAATCTCCGCCACTGGTATAGTCACTTACAGTGCCGTATTTATAAATGGGCACGTTTTGTACTTGCCCAGGGCGCCAAATTTTCAGGGGCGCAAAATAAAGCGGATTTTTTTTTTAACTTGCAATTTATTTACCATAGAGTTCTGTTGAACAGCTCTCCCCAGAAAGGAGAGCCCTCTACCCTTTTTTCTAAAGCTGAAATTTTGAAAAATTACGCGAAACAACCCCGTCCTCAAAGGGCGGATCCAGGCAGGGGGTATGCGCACCCGAAATTAATAAATTTACATTAAAATGATTATTTTCAAGTAAAAAATAAAACTAAACTTACAAGTGAAGTTTCCAAGCTCTGCACCTTCCCTGAAATTTTATTCTGCACCTACACGCACTTTCCACCCCACAATATCCAAAAAAAATCCAAAAATCTTCGTCAAATTAACTAAATTTATTTATAAAAATACGCGTTATTATATCTTATAATACACATAAGGTAATCATAAATGTCGCCCCTTCCCTATCCTCCGAGATTTTTCGTCGTGTTGAGGGGGCAAAGGGCGGAACGACAAAATTTTATTTATTTCTGCTAGTATGGCGGGGCAGGGAGCATGGGCGTAATTAGCTACGAAGTCTGTGGGGGCTAAACCCTATACCTCAATGGCTAGCAGAAATTTTCAAGGGGACTAATTTTTTCTAAGGGGGAGTTAGCTGTTTTTTAGGGGATCTCCGCTAACCCCTTACTTATGCCAATGGAGGGGGCGGCACCAAAAATCGTTGTGCCAAGGGCGCCTCGTATCCTAAATTCGGCACTGGCCACTTGAATTTTAGTGTGTGAAATGATGACGTGTAAAATATGTGAAAGAATGAACACAGAGAGAGGCATACGTGTTGAAATATAAAACTTGAAGCCGCTGTATGCAAACCTGCAAGTCTTGGGCTGTTCGGATGCTTACTTACAGTTCTCTAACGGAAGTTGGTCAAAGATGTTTCGTGTGTAGATGGGCCAAATTGTTTATACGGTGGTAAAAACTAATCTGGGTATGGGGCGTCTTTCTGTCTGTTCTTAATGCCGCGAAAGTAATTCTAATCTAATTTTTGTGGGATAAGCAAGTCAGCATATTCTTTTCTACATTAAGCTGATTGACTATTTTTCCTTGTTCAATCCGTAGAGCACAAAAATCTAGCTCGCTAAAAGCGATATAGTTTATTACATTTTAACATTACGCCATACAAAATACCTATCTTCCTCTCTAAATCCGGAAACCCATTATGTTGGGGCTCGTTATAAGCCAATCCTTCTGTAGTCTTTAAAATAGATGTATATTTATTTCATCTTGCACAATTCATTAACAAAATTTCCTTGAAGTATTTAATTTCATTAAACTATTTTCTTCGCTTTGTAGATTAGGTTGAATTTGGGAAAATTTGAGATCCCGAACGAGATCTTGAAATCGAAAGTACATTGCAGTTAAAATATAAAGTGTTAATACTACTAAAAAAAATTTCTAGTGCCCGAAAATTGATCAGAAAGCTAAGGCACGAGATAATGAGATTTTACTTTGTTGTGTACTCAAAATTTATTTATTTATTTATTTATTTATTTATTGTTTGTCGCAAGACATGTAGCTGTCGAGCTAAGTCTAGTTTAGAGATTTTCTTTGTCTGTGTCTGCCGTAAAATATTTTATTTTGGAAGCGTTGTCATAGCTACGTGAGGGTGACTGGTTATCTATCAAAAATTTATTTACAAATATACACAGCTAGATAATATCTTTAAAATAATTTTATATTTGCAGCTAATGACGTTTGAAGAAACAGTTTGAAAGGAGAAATTTATTTAATTTCTTCGCCAAAACAGAGTTATTTGCTGCTCTATTGGTCTTCAAAGATTACACTTTACGTGGTACAGTGCAACTCCTCTTAATGGACACCCGTCAGATACGGTTACCCCACTTTTACGGTCAGATAAAAATTCCCCGGGCAGAAACTGATTTACAATAATGTATTTCAAACCCTTGCTTAGCGGTCACCCTCAGATAGGGATACGGATACAGTTTTCATGATTCATTCCATTAGACTAGAACCCCGGTACGGACAAAATACGAACTTCGATATTCGATGAACGATATTCGAACTTCGATGGACTACAGCTGAACTTCGATGGACAAAATCCGTATGGACTACAGTTGAACTTCGACGGAAAATATCCGTATGGACTACAATTGAACTTCGACCTTCACTACGGTTCTCACAACAAGAAACTAAGGATAAACAGGATAAGAGCTAGGGAAAATTTCCCCCTCCTTTTAACAAAGAGTGGAAATTGACTCAGATTCACTGATTCAAATGAGTAATGCTTAAAAAAGACTTTGATAATAAATCATATAGTGATGCACTCTACGAAACCAATAAACAATTATCAACACATAACTACGCAGCAGTTCAAACTTATTACTGATTTCTTGACTAGCACACAAGTTCTGTAAGCGTAACAATGGAAAAACGGTGAATTTAATCTATCAATTAAAAATACATTTCGAAGGAGAAGTGGTGAGTAAAACCCAACAAACAGCTATTAGTCAATTTTTTCTTAGGTAAATAAATTTTAATATTTAACGTTTTGTTGTAAATTTACTTGTTATATTCAACAAATGCTTATGTTCGTTATTTTAAACTTGTCTTGCGTGCTTAAAAAATACGTAAGTATCGAAATGAAGTATTCAATGTAATATTTCCTCTACTTCTGAATGACCCCCTTTTTTATTATTATGAGGGGGGGGGGTTTCATTGTAATATTGGCGGATTAAGAAAAAATTAATACATTCACAGGCAAAGTCTTTTCTGGCAGGGATGAGAAAGGCAGCCAATCTCAGAGGCGACAGCAGAGCTTTTATTATATTGTTTTGGACTTTTTGATAATAATAAAACAAAAATATCAGGCATTTTCGTTTTATTTTATGGAAATAAAAATTAAAAAGTATCCATCTTCTGAATGACAACTATTTTGAACTCTGTATGCCTAAGTATAAAAGAGTATAAAAGTAAACATTTAGCACGTCAAATTCTAAATGAAATACTATTAAATTAATAAGGTCAACGGGTTATTGTTTTGCTCCAGGCTGCTAACAACCCTAGAGCGGGCATGGTCGCAGGGTGTGAGAGGCTAGGACAGCTTCTCAAGCTTTTTGGATCGAGGAACACTTTTCAAGGGAGAAATTCGTCATGGGGAACTGTCGTTGGGCTTATGTTAAAGCATATACGCGCAATTTTAGATGTTTCTAAAAGGAGAATGAAGCCATGCAGAACTTCTGCCAAGCTTTAAAAATTTTTGAATGCTGTAGTGTCAAAAATTGCAATGTTACTGCCATGGGCGTAACTTGGGGGTTAAATATAGCCTAAACTTGGGGGGGGGGAAATAATAACAAAATTGTATAGGCAAAATTATGATTTTCCATTTTTTCTAAAAAAACTGGGGGGCAAGCACCCCTTGCCCCCACTAACTTACGACTATGATTACTATCTTACAAGCGGAGTTTATGGATATATGGTTGTTGATGCACTGAGATGACCTTTGATCAGACGTTGAGGAATCTTGGAATATTGGGAAATAACTAAGGTTATGGAAAACAATCATATAACCAGATGTGGCTTTTTTAAACCAGAAAGGCGAAAGGTATTTGTTTTTAAACTTGAAGGGAGGCGTATAAAAATTTGGATTTTGAAAAAAAATGTTGGATCTCAGGTCGTTACATCTCCAAATAGAGTTTTAATTTGGAATTAAAAAAACATGGTTAACCTTCTAAAAGGCGCAAGGCCCTCTTTCTCCATTTGTGGGGCCCGATTCAGCCACTTGTATTAAATCAGTATGAGATCGGGATCTGTATTTGTACATTTTACGTTCAACATCCAGCAATTTTCTAATCTAGTCAATCTCCATAGCTATTTATCATCCATAACTATTATCATTAATATCTGCGTCGCAAAAATTATTGAAACGTAGATATTTTCGTAATACAAGAAATATTTTCGTTTATGTATATATATAGTAGAACCTGCCTAAATTGACCACCCTTGCAACTAAACTACAATGGCCACCATGGATGGTCAAATGATAGTCATCAATGATCGCCATACACAACAGACTTTGGTACAGGCATAACTAAGTCCCTACCAGTTCTCTCTTATAAAAAGTGGTCGCTTTATCCAGGTGGTCAGTTTTCCAAGGTGGTCACATTACTAGGTTTCACTGTACATAATAGCATCGTATTTAACCATTGTCTATCCATTTATATAGATGACGGCACCTTCCGGTACTCTCCACATAAGTCTATATCCCGAGCAATTCCTTTCCGGTTAATCCCACCCCTTTTTTTATTCTATACTCCCACTTAATCTGAGTACGTTTCCTGGATATTGGGCGGTCTTTTGGAATACTGGTGAAAATTTCTGTTGTCCATTCTTGGTCAGTTCTTCTTGGATATGCTCAATCCTTTGTTATTCCAGCTTCTTTTTCTTTTTTTTTTCTTTTTCTTTTTTTAACAAGGCTGTCTTCAACAATCTCTCACCAAAGTATTCCTTTTTATATCTTGTCTAGTTATTCCAAGCATATACAGTGAAAACTGTCTTAGGCGGAACCTACATAAAGCGGAAACTTGCTCAACACGGAATTTTTTTGCGGTCCCTTCAAAAGTCAATGGTAGTTAATATTAGCTACGGAAACTCTCTAACGCGGAAACGGAAAGCACTATTTAGTCCCCGCAAAGAGAAAAACCTGCATAAAGCGGAAAATCGCCAGTAGGAAGAAAATTTTCTTAGCAGAAAAAGGAAAGAGGGTTGTAATACAATGCAAATAGCAAAGTGGGGGATGACGAATAAAAGGCATTTTACAGATATAGAATGCCCTTGTCCGCATAAGAGTAGCCACGGGGTGGTTTTGTGGGTTGTAACCCCCCATTGCAATGAAATTTTGTATATTTAACATAGGAATATATGAGTTATAGCTCTATAATCCCTCTTGTGAACTTTCTGCCTACACCCATGTTTGTCTGACCACCATAGGTATACCCAGAAACTTCACAAGGGGAGGGTTACAGGCTTACAATGGGGGGTTACAGAGCTACAACTCCATTGTATTTACATGTATACTATACACAATTTCATCGCAATGGGGGTTACAACCATAATCGCGACCACCCCCCCCTTGCGTATGCCAGTGCCACCCACTTCTTAAATAAAAACGTTCATTATTAACCAGAACGAAAAGTCACTCACATCGACTTTATCAATTCATGGATAAACCTACCGCAAGGGAGAGTATCTTTATACAAGGGAATCATTATCTTTACAAGGGAGGTACTTTATCGTTACAATTTAAGCTTACGTAATAGATTTTTGTTATGGAATATATATATGCATATATAGTATATATATGTATATATATGGCATATATAGATATGTATATGTATATAGATATGTATATGTAATGTATAGATAGTGTATATATATGGCATGTATAGTTTGCATGAAATTTTGCACCATATTGATCGTAATTACTAAACCCACAAAATAGTGCAAAAATTAAAATTAATAAAAATAAAATGCAGTGATAAAATAAATATTTTTATCAAAAGGAAAATAAATATAGTCTTAAAGTTCGCAAGATAAGACAAAGAAAAAAAAAAGCATATGCAGTCATCTCTTACCACTGAATTTAACTATGTATGTAGTTATTTTGCATGTAACCTCCATAAGGCGGAAACATGCATACTACAGAATTTTTTTTTCGGTCCCGCAAGTTTCCACCTTAGACAGGTTTCAGTGAATATATTTTCATGCTTTTTTAGGTCGTTTACAATTTCCGTATTCTCTGCTCCGTCAAACGTTATTTCTTTAGTCCATTTCTCTAGTCCGCAGACCATAGTTCTTCAACTGTGGTCTACGGACCCTTGGTGGCCCGCAAGACTCTCCCAGTGTTCCACATATAGGTTCGGAAAAATACAATGACAAGAGTATTTACTCTTTAATGCTAAGAATAAATTATGAGGGAACGAAAAATCTCTTCCTTAGATGGTGAAAATCAGTGATGAAACATTAGAAATAAATATGTATGATATAAAGTCCGGGTTTTAAACTTTGAGTTAATTCTTGGGGGTCCGTGATCACGAGTGATCTCTGAAGGGGTCCGCGGTCTAGGAAAGTTAAAGAACCTCTGCTCTAGTCCATGAAAGCATGCCCGTATCCAGAGGGGGGATTTTAGGGACCGGTCCCCCCCCCGAAACTAAATTTTTAATGGGACTTGGTGTTGGAATATGTATATTCTCGTATCTGTGCTGAATGTCAACTGCGATTTCCCCCCTCCCCTATCTGTATAGTGGACTCTTCCTTCCGGTTTGTTGATCATGTGACGTGTAAGCGACCCCATGATGCTGGGTCTGGCGGTCGCCTTCCTCGGGTACGCTGCGTCTCTGTTTTATGTGTAACCAAAAAACTTTCTCTGATCTGTGTTATAATTAAAAACATTTTAGTGTGTGCTTCTCCTCTGCTTCATGGAATTACAATACCTTGTACTTGCAATCACAGCGTGTGATTGCATCGATACATACTGGAAAAAAATTTGAACCCCCCCTTGAAATTAAATCCTGGCTAAGACCCTGAATGAAAAAGAGTTGTTTATGCAAAATAGTTGAAAAACTTTCTTTTTTAACAAGAAGGCGATTTTCCCTTCGGCATAAAACCGCTTCTTCTAAATACATTCCAATTAAGTTTAATATGTCGCTGAAGTGCTTTCATGATGTCGCCTTACACACGCGTATACATGTAGTAGTAAAGTAATTATTTTCTTCCCCCTTTCTTATGCTTGCTAAATCGATGTTCCTGGTGTATCCTGAACGCTTGCTTAAAAAGTGGGTTGTGATTCTGAAATGTCTGCAAATCACTTTCATGTTATACGCAGCTGGATCGAATAGAGAGGTCCATTATGTGTTAAAACAACTCACATAGAAAGGTCCAAAAAGCAAATTCTGGCTTGTAAGTAATTACTTACGTAATAAAGGAGACACACTATTCGCAAAAACTGTAAAAAAAGTTACATTATTTTCCAAAAGAAGTAAGCTAAAAAAAAAATACTACTGAATATTTGTATCCAAAATAATACGATTTATATATTGAAGGCAAACGAAAACGCAATCATAATACTTTTTAAACTATATTAAAAAGAATAAATTATCGCCATTTATTGGCGACTTGACTTTGAATATTTTCAAACGCTGATAGTTGTTACGAGCCTTTCAATCATTATTTTAAACTTCTGGAAAAGGTCAAAAATCTTTGACCCTTTAAATCCATCTCAAGACTTTGAAGATGGTTATATTTCCTTTTCTTAACGGAAGTTCTCACAATTCAGGTTTTGTTTGTCTTCTCTTCCCTTCCCAAAGGAAAAGATTGCCATCCATGCCTTTCAGAAAAGGTAATCCACAGAGAGAACTTGCAGCTGAAATAAATCTTTCTCCAATTTTAATCAGGAGTCAAATATAAAATGCATCAATTGAAATTAGATCCCAACATGACTAGGAAAATTTTTTTCTTTTCCATAAAAAATAAAATAAATCGAGAGGAATGAGCCCTCCATCAATCGATGCGAGAAGGCAAAAAGATGGTAAACCAGTAGTTCTAAATTTTCTCGGGACCGTGGAAGACTTTTAAATATAAAAATTCTGCGAAATCTTGCAAATGATGACGTTGCGCTCACATAAAGCAGCATAATCTTAAAACCCATAACAAACAAACATATTTTAAAAGATACCACCAGCCACTGGCTTTGGCATCGCTATACAGCTTTCAATGTGTTCTCAGAGATGGGTTCACAGAGGGGTTTTGGAGTGGGCGTGTAAAATACGGGAGGACTCTCTTATAACAAGCCAGTGTTTAGCAAGTTTTCGAATATAGCGAGGAAAATATAAATTTTACTTGATGTAATGATTAAACGCAATATAATTTAACCTCATTTAGTGAACAAGCCTTTTTTGGACCCCGGATTTAACGAGCAATTTAAAAAATAAATAAAATGGGAAATCAAACTTTTTGTAAAAATTCCTTCGTTATAATCGTTGCTCGTTATTACCAATGTCCACTGCAAGTCTATGAATTTGGGAGGGAAAATTTCCCTATCCCCCCTCCGTGGATCCACCACAGATATATACTGAATGTGTATTACATAATGAAATATACTGAATAATATATATATAATATGGAACGAAATAATTGTAATGGACGATGCCAGATGTCTATGGGATTTTGCCTACGGCGTTCCACAACAAATCAGACGCCATTCGACGCGTCTCACTGAGTAGATAAAATGTGTCAATGCAATGGGCGCAAAGCTGTCAGATCATGAAGTAACGAGTTATAGGTCATAGAAGGTCATCCTGTGAGGAGGATCTACAATGTTATTAAGATTTTGTCTATCAGCGTTCCACAACAAATCAGATGCTATTTGACGCGTTTCACTGAGTAGATAAAAAATGTCAATAGACACAAAGCTGTCAGATCATGCGGTCACGAGTTAGAGGTCATAGAAGGTCACCCTATGAGGAGGATCTCCCATGTTATTGGGATTTTGTCTATTGGCGTTCGGCCAATGGCAGCCGAGTGGATAAAATACACCGGTTCCCATTATGAACACCGAAGTTGCACCACTCTGCGTGGTCATAGCCACAGAGGGTGACCTCATTAGAGTAGACTGTGTTATACTGTTGGCGTAATCTCAACTCGTAGATTTGAGGTGAAAACCGTAATAAACAAGTAGTCAGTGAGTTTTCTCATGATTCTGACGGGCTAGCTGAACTTAAGTTTTCCTGGTTTTCTCAGTCGCATAAATATGAACTAGTTTCCATAGAAAATATCCTCCAGGAAGGTATTGTACCCAAAATTTGTCTCAGGTAACTAGTTTGCGGTTATTCTGTGACGTAAATCCTTCAATAGCTGTGTTGTTCAGCTGAATTCACTCCTCTCTGAGAGTAATCTCGCCTCTATTCAGCTGAACTCACTCCTCCTCCACTCTATACTTGAAAGTACTCTTCTCTGGGATAACAGAGCCGCCAAACTTCTCATTACAATATCTGAACACTCCGTATCTACTCTGTATCTACTCCGTATCTACTCCGCACACTCCGTATCTGCACGTTCAGTAACAAACCAGGCATCGGTCAAAGCGTCTTACTAAGTAGATTAAAAGTTGCTGACGAACGGTAATAAAATGTTAGAAACTGGTTTCTCTGATTTCTATGTAACAATCAAGCCTTGTCACATGCATTAGCACTCATTCGTTACTGTTTGATTAGGTGTGCGCGTGTGTTGTCGGTAGAAATAAAGTGTTGTATAAGTAGCAATCAAATGTTATATACGAGTAGCAATAATAAAAATAATAGTAAAATATACCAAATTAACAAAATATATAAAATGAAAAATAAATTAAAAAAAAATCATGTGATGTCTTCGTCACTGCTTTCGTATACCACGCAAAGGTCGCTTAACGATTTTGCAGGTATATCGATCTCGGACTGTAACCTGCCATAGCCAAGGTGCCAAAGCACTGTCATAATATGTGCACAGCACCTAACAGTTCTCTGGCAATTTTTGCACTGACAACGGTACCCGATAATTGATTCGCCTCCGGATTTTTCTTTATCTACTAAAACGTGAATGAAGTATTTCGTGTTATTCCTGTAACGGGACTACATTCGCCCGCGGACGAGCACTGGAGATTCAGCTGGAGATCCTCATAGGGTGACCTCTAACTCGTGACTGCATGATCTGACAGCTTTGCGCCCATTGACATATTTCATCTACTCAGTGAGACGCGTCGAATGGCATTTGATTTGTTGTGGAACGCCCATGGGCCATTTTTGGCATCCTCCTTTTATTATGGGTTACTCTTTTTATAACTTTCATTATTTTACGGTATAGATGTGGCAACAGGAGCGGATTGGACGGCCGACATACCGGCTCCCGGGCCGTTGCGGCATCATTTGTGATAGGACTCGCGCCTCCGAAAATCAAGGACAAGGTATGCGCCCTTTGAGAGGACCCAGTCCGTCCCTGTGTGGCAAGTTCATGAATCACAGACTAAGAGCCACTGTGGTGAACATTAAAATCTTAGATACTTTATATTTGTTTCCTTTCAACAAAAATAATATTGTGGTAAGCTCACAGGTTTGCAATGTATAGTTTTTGAGGAAAGAGAGTTCGAAAAGGTTATAAAGTAAACGAACTAGATAGGTCAAATGCCTACGCGTTTGTGTCCAACTGATTTCGTTGCTTGGAAAATGTCCTCGCTTGGTTTCAGTAAAAACGAAGTAGACATTGGGATTACGCCCAGGGCTGTTTAAACACGACTAGCAAACGCAGAGCGAATAAGTTAAACATACAAGTAACAGCAGAAACTCAATATTGTATTTGATTGAAGCTATTGACATGAGATAAACTTTTGACTCAGCACTCTAAAAGTCGGTTAGTTCTGAGAAAAACATTACATTCACATAGATGTATTAAAACTAGAATAGAATAAATAAGGATTTCAAGAAATTCCGAGACCTTTGAAGGAAAATTTCCATGTATATATATTTTTGATTCTTTTTTACGTGTAATATATTATCAGTCTTCCAACTATTAACCACAGTGGCGTAAATGAGATGATAAATTGTTCACAAAAAATGATTTCACGGTGCCTGTGTGTGTGGTGAGAACCGAACCCACTACCGCTTGTTATCCGGCCAAGTGCTCTTCCAACAGAGCTACGGACGACCGATCATCCTCCACTCTGCCACCGCATATAAGTTCTGTACATTGTGTATTTGTATATTTTGTACATCGTCGCAGTCTAGTTTTAAAATAAGGCAGTGCTTGGACTGCTTTCTAAACCAAATCAACGTCAAAGAAGCGGACGTCCAAAAACAAGACTAGCGTGATGTTAAAGTCAGGAAATTTTTCTCATCATGAGAAAAATTTCCCGACTTTAATGGCGTATATGAATGATGTCAAAATAAATTTCGAAAACATTGAATATTGATTCCATTTGAAAATAACTTTTTTTGTTAATCTATGTATTAATACTATGGAGGGGGGGTTAATGTACATACAGTCAAACACCATTAAGGCAAACGCTCACGGTGTCAAAAAAATTTGTTCATGTTAAATTAGTAATGTATTTTAACTGAAAAGGATGGGATTGTATTACTATTGCAATTTGAGGAGAATTCAGGAAATAATTGAAGTTAAAAATAATTCACGTTGGGCATGTTCTCATTAATGAGCTTCGACTCAGTGATGAGTATCACTCATTTATAATAGTTATTTCGACTAGTGCTCATCATTACATGGGCGCCCATACGAGTACTTCTAGGGGAGAGTTGAGAAACATTAAGAGTACTTCTATGGGGCTGAGAAACATTAAGAGTACTTCTATGGGGCTGAGAAACATTAAGAGTACTTCTATGGGGCTGAGAAACATTAAGAGTACTTCTAGGGAGAAAAATTAACGAGTACTTCTAGGGGAGAGCTGAGAAAAATTAACGAGTACTTCTAGGGGAGAGCTGAGAAAAATTAACGAGTACTTCTAGGGGAGAGCTGAGAAAAATTAACGAGTACTTCCAGGGTAGGCTGAAAAAAATTATTACTTCCTTCCCAAAGCAGCCAAGAATTTTTGTGAATGTACAAGATACCAAAACGCTACAAAAATAATTGATACTGCTTGACAATTAGTAATGAGCTAAAAAGTACCTTATTTTAAAATGTGACTGTAAAACTTTTGAAAGTAAATGCATAGCAGTTTCGGGAAAATACAATTTTTAAACTGCTACGGAGCTGGAGCCCCCCCCTCTGCCCCCGTATGGGCACCCATCCATTATTATATTAGTATTAATTTTTACCTTATCAGAATTAATTTTTACCTTATTAGCAATTAATTTTTACCATATTAGCAATTAATTTTTATCGTACTGTCATTAATTTTTTTTATCCTACTAGCATTAGTTTTTATCATACTGTCATTAATTTTTTATCCTACTAGCATTAATCTTTATCCTATTAGCATTAATTCTTATCCTTTCAGCATTACCTTAGTAGAATTAATGGTTATCTTCTTTCAGCATTAAGAATTCTTAAGCACCAAGGAAATAAGGCAGAGATGTTTTAGCTATCAACTACATGCGATACTCCACAAATTAATGGTTTGACCTGTAGACAAGGGCATAGAAAAAGGGGATTCAAGACATGGGGGGTGGCAGAGGGCTTGAGCCCTCCTAGCCGTTCAAAAATTTTATTTGCCCAATTCTGCTATGCATTTACTTTCAAAGGTTTTACAAGCACATTTTAAAATAAGATACTTTTTAGCTCATTACTAATTGCCAAGCAGTATCAATTATTTTTGTAGCATTTTAGTATCTTATACATTCACTAAAATTTTTGACAGTCTTGAGAAGAAGGTAATAATTTTTCTCAGTCCCCACCTTCCCGCCTAGAATTACTCAAATGGGCGTTCGTGGCTCAATCGCTTCCCATTCGACATCAAAACGCATCATTTTTCTCCTTAGCGCCGAAGTATATACTATTTTTTCAAAGTTACTTGCCCCCCCAGAACATTAATTTTTGCTAGGCCTGCTCAATTTCAATATCAAGGAGGTTGAAATTACATCCCATATAGATTACGACGCCGCTGTGATAACGCATTCATCTTTCGGGATATTAATCTAAATTCGATTACAATGGTATTGTGGGTAAGGGAGAGTTCAAGCATTATGCAATTAATATTTTGGCCATTTTATACCCCTCTCCCTGGTAAGCAAAAATTAACATTGGCTAACATAGGAAAATAAGCACAACAGCAACTCCCACCCAAAGGTGCTTACGTAATACTTGAATGCTCACGAACCACAATGGAATGGTTCGCTTAGTAGGCTTTCTTAGCTGTTGCCACTGAGAATAGCAAGAAAATAAATCTTGATAAGTTAAATTACTGAAATTGGCAAAATGCCAAATTGCTTCCTTTATATGATAAGTTTCTTTGATATGTACTTACTTCACTTCTCCGCATCTGGCAACATATATTGTATAATTATACTCTCACTTCTTATATTTGGCAATAGTATGTGTAATCGTTTTTCTTGAAATTTCCTTTAGGACCAAATTAAGTTCTTTCCATGGTTTTACCATCGAGGTGTGCACTCAGGCGTACTAAATAATTTTAAATTTGTATTATAATTTATCTTTTAGCAAACTATTCTGAATGTTTAAAGTATCAATAAGTATTATTTTAACAGGATAGAATTATTACATTTCTCCAATACTTATTTCTGCATTATCACAGACATGCGCAATTATTTATGCCCAACGTAACCAAAGTTTTGATTTAACAGAGGTTCAACTTCCTCGGAAAATTGCAGATTCCGGAGCACCAAAATCTTAGCAGACTTTTCGTAGTAAGCTACAAAAAAATTGACCACCTCTATATATTTAAATTGTTCATTTGGGTGCGGCAACCTCCTTATGAAATGAAATTGTTTCTCAAAACGTGCAGAAATTTTCCTTTGGACGGATAAACTTGGAACTCGAGCAGTATACATATATTCGTATTATAAAAATAAATGGCATTTCAATAACTATTGTTCTTGGGAAAAAAATAAGAGACTTTTCAGCCTTCTGTGTTTTCCTTCTGATGGTTTTCTTCGTTGCGATGTTTCTTTTCTGTGATGTGTTTTCTTTGTGATGATTCTTAGCCATTTATTAAGCATCATTAAATGTGATGTAGAATTTAAAAACAAAACAAGTGTCAATCTATCGAAAATCCCGCATGTAAAGAAATCTCAGGATTAAAAGTTGTTGTCTCTTTCATAAACCATGAAAGAATATTCCAATTCCGAAAAATAAGAAACTCCGACGGCTTATTCAAATCTCCTTGGAAATTTTTATCGAATAGTAATAAGCGTGGCATTTTAACTCTGTCGCTTTCAGGCGTGGAAAAATGCTAAAAAAGGGGGAAAATTCCGCAAGTTAAATTTCTGTTGTGAAACAAATTCCAGATAGTAGATTCGCATGAGCAGTGGTAGATACTTCTAGCCTGAAACAATATTTGGAAAGAAATTATGGCTCTCCCTTCCCATCCACCGACTCTCCACTTTTGCTTGGGAAACGGTGAGAGCGAAATGATAAAAAAGGAGAGCGAATACACTTTCCTAGCAGCGATGATAAAATACAATCTTCCGTTGCGAATTCATTTGCTAACTAGGTTTGCGGATAAGGTTTTTGTACACTCTCCTTTCCATGCTGAGAAGGCTATTAAGCCCTAATATAAATTAAGTAGATTTACTTTTATTATTATCATTTCTCTGTAATTTTTTTTTCTTTGGCTTTCACCTCCAAGAGGTGAAAGTGGTCTTATTGTCTTAATAAGTGGTTTACTTTGCTTTTCTTGGCAGCATGGTGTGTTTCGGATTCTTCATTAGTTAATGTTGCGTTTCCGAACGGAAATCCTGCCATTTAGAGTGCGTCTGCTGAAGGTATATCAGACTTTATGTGAGGAAATAAATGATAGCGGTTCTTACGTACGAATTAAAATATTAGATTGAGTAAATTTTGCGATTAAAGCAGCATCAGACATGTCTAAACTACTTGCGTTTTTTTCACATTGATGATTTTCAAGAAGCCATCGAAGCAAGGTTTTCGGATGTAGGTTCTTCTCTTAGATTGAAAAGGATTTAAAGCGAAAGCCGAATTGAATTTGTCCTGTGGTCATAGGCGTGTGCAAAGGGTTTGTAGGGTGGAGTTAAAAGCTCAGTGCTATGGTTTCAGAGCTAAAATTTCATATATTCATATGTGAATATACAAAATTTTACTCGTTACAACCTCCATCAACACCACCTGCATACGCCACTCCCTATGGTATCTTTCATATGAAGGCAAGGAACAACGTTCCCGCGAGGAAACGGACACATCCAGTAACGAATGTCTTGGAGACCGTATTGTCAATTGAAATCACATTTAGCTATCTTGATAATTCTGGATAAATATTCTGAATTTTACTTGCTTCTTACTTGATTCCTTCCATTCACGGGCGGACTGGGTCGGTACACCCTCGAGATAAGACTCGCGCCCTCCGAAAATCCAAAGTAGGTGCCCTCTGAGAGAACCCAGCCCGCCCCTGCTTCTATTCGTCGAAAATGAAAATGGCAATCTTGGATTTTACCAAAACAAGAAGCAAACACTAATCGAATTGAAAGTGCACCAAGAATTAGCTAAATATTTTACTAAATAAGTTGAAATGCAAGACAGTGTTCTATGTATATTCCATTTTGTAAATTCGCGGCTCAATTATTTAACAATAGTAGCAATCTGACTGTGTTTTGCTATTTTATTTCCGTTTAGTGTGACAATTTTATCCTGAATTTTCGCTTTTGATTTTTACCTTTTAGGGTAGCTCACGAACAGGTATTGCGTTATTAGCCGTCAGGGCCGGATTATGGCATAGGATAAAAAGACAAAGGTCCAAGGCCGCCTTTTCGAGGGGCTCGACAATTTTAAGTCCGAGCGTTACCTCACGTGCAACTGGATAAAAATCATTTTCAACGTTACGATGAGTACAGAAAATTATTTGCGAAATCCCTAAAGCCATTGAAAATTATATTTTCTAACTATATTTTGCGTAAAACGAGTGCTTCAGATCAGTGTTCTTCAAACTTCAGAATCCTCGAAGTATTCCTTCGCTTATACCGAACCGCTAAGTGAATGAAGCGAGAGTGGTTCGAGAAGGTTTTCCCGAGAGAAAAGTGAAAAATATTTTATCTGAAATCAAGATCAACTCCGGGTAGTTATTTACGAAAGTCAAAGTTCTCGAGAAGAGTCTGATCTATGCCTATAGCTCAGTGAGAAAGAGCATTTAGCTGGTTATTAAGGGGTTGTGGGTTCCCTCCGCATCAAGCGCCGAGAAATCATTCTTTTCTTTGCGAGTAACAATAGATATTCAAATTGCGGGTTTCAATAGATATTGAACCCGCTATTGCTTTTGGTTTTTCTGTCTGTCCGTCCGTCCGTCCGTAATAAAAAGGGTAAGGTAGAGGTTTTTCATAAATGCAATACCGATAGCTATTGTAGGGGTGAAAACCTACCAAGTTACTTGAGAATTAGAGAGTTGTGAATTAGAGCGACGATTTAGAAAGTTGCGAATTGGAAAGTGGTGAATTAGAGCGTGGCGAATTAGAAAGTGGCGAATTAGAGAGTGATGATTTAGAGAGTGGCAAATAAAAGAATAGTGGATTAGAGAGTGGCAAATTAAAGAATGGTGGATTAGAGAGTGGCAAATTAGAGTTTCGAATTAGAGAGTTGTGAATCAGAGACAACAGTGATTTAGAGAGTGGCGAATTAGATAGTGGCTATTTAGAAAGTGGCCATTTAGATACTGGCTATTTAAAAAGTGCTGATTTAGAGAGTGGCGGATTAGAGAGTTGCGAATTAATGTTAATTGAAACCCGCTAAATTTAAATATCGACTTTAGGCGATTTTCTTTCACTTGCTTATTATTCGGTTCGTAAGTTCAAATCCTAGTGGCCACTATTAGTTGAAAGCTGAACATTTTTTTCTGCGTGTGTGTGCATCCAGGGACTTAGCAATCCAAAAATCATGGCGGCTCAAGTTGTTTATGACAGATCACGTGATATGGCGTTAAACAGAACATTGTGTCTAGCTTCAATAAGAAGGCGGGGTTTTAGCCCCCATCCTTATCTACGCCACTGCGTCCTAATATAGATTTCTTAAATTAAGCGTATTTTGACGCACCCGAGGACGCGCCATTTTTAGAAATAACGTTATCATCATTGAGAATTTTTACTCACCGTGTACAAGCACTTTTTCAAATCGTGATGTTAAATGTATTATTTTGAAATTTGAATTTTCTCGAGAATATTGTGGACTGCTCGATAGGCATCCACGGGCCACCAGTGGTTTGCGGATTACATTTTGAGATCCACTACCCTATATATTAATAGTTATGGGGAAATAATTAATGATTTTGTTTTCACGAAGACTTTCACAGCGCATTTTAAATTGTAAACAGTTTTCGAGTGTATAGCAGCCTGATAAAAATATTAAATGGATTTAATTACTCAAAGTCACTTTGAATAATTAAACTCATTTAATATTTTTATCACACCGTTCTTAAATCGAAAACCGTTTCCAATTAATAAGCTTGCTTTAGAAAAGGAGCAAATAGAAAACGGATTTTTAATTTAAATTTTATAATCCGTACATCATAAATAAAATTTCCACGTTAACTTTTAATTTATGTTTTATTTTCTGGGAATATATATACGTATTTCGTTTTTGGAAATCTTAATTCAATAAAGGATTGATGTAATAGAAATTTCTATCTTTCATTATTTTCTGAAAGGAAACTATTGCACAGGCATAATTTTACTACAAGGGGCCCGGAAAATAATTTTTTTAGATCCCCAAAAAGCACTAATCCGGCCTTCAAGACGGATTTCAAGACAAAATACACCATTTATTATGCTCTATTCTGTGAAGTACATGTGGGGAAAACAAGATGGCGAATCAGTTTAAATAATCTAGCTGCCTATATGTTCAAAACGTGCTGAATATTTAACAATCGTTGCTGTATGAGACAAATGGAAACGTTATATGTATGAAATAAGAATAATTTTATTCAATCTATTTACAGTCTGATGATACACTCTATTAAAATAGTATTAAATAATTATATTAAAGTAATTCTATTTAAATATTAAATAAAAATTGTTTGATTTGATTATGTGACATTTTTAATATTACGTTGAATAGTATTTAGATTAAAACAAGTAGACTGGTAATTAGGTTAAAAATGGAGGAGATCGGACAGCTGTAGCTTATTATATGGCTCTAGAGCAGACAGCTGTAGCTTATTACATGGCTCTAGAACAGAAAGCTGTAGCATATTACATGGTTCTAGACCAGAAAGCTGTAGCTTATTAAATGGCTCTAGAGCAGAAAGCTGTAGCTTATTACATGGCTCTCCTCCGAATGGGTAATGTGTTACGTAAATCGTTTTTTACGGTCTCGATTGTTTGATCTTTAAGACGCATTTTTTCAGAATTAATGATAAAGGGAATTTTTATTTTTTTTATTTATGGCCACATATGGGAAACTGTGCTAATGATCAGAATTAAGCCTGCGTTGACAGTGGTATTTTATTTCACATAGATATCATAATCGAGTTTGGGAAAAATAATTTCGTTTTTAAATTCTAGTTTATGGCTTTTCGATCCAGAATTGACCTGTGTTTGATGAGTTAGTGCTAGTATGCAAATGATATGAGTAAAGAAATAAAACGTACTGAAAAAATATAGTTAGTCATATTATCATTATTAAATTTCTAACAAATATTAACGATAACATTGAAATAATAGGAATGGAAAAAGAACGAAGTAGGAATGGGATTATTATATAGACAACCTAAAGGAAATCTAGTTGAAGTGATAAATTGATTAAATAAAGCTTTGGAAGAGAGCACCATTGAAAAAATAATTATAATAGGTGATTTTAACATAAGTATAAACAAGGAAAATGGAAATAGTAACTTATTACTAAACTCAATGAAATCACTAGGATTTAAAATTGGTAAAGGAGTGTACACGAATACCATCTCAATCATCATCTACCATTAATTTATGCTTCATAAATATAAATGAAATTAATGATGAGGTTAAGGGTTATCAAATAAGTGATCATAAAACAATAATACTTGATTATAAGGAGGAGGAAATAAATGAAATTAGGAAAAAAGTAAGGGTAAGAAACTGTTATCAAAACGACACGAAAAATTTTAAAGATGCTTTAAAAAAAAATAAGTTGGAAAGACGAATTTAAGGGAGGGAGAAAGAAGTAAGTAAAACATTTTTATAACAAGAATTAAAGAAATAATCAATGAAGTATTTAAATGGATAACAATTAAAGATAAAATCCACAAAAAAGAATGGACTAACAGAAAATTTATTTAAGAAAAAAAAAAGAAATAGAATGTATAGAAGTTTGTTCCTACAAGAGAAACTATTTATATGAGTAGATTTAGAGAAATGAGACACAAAATAAACAAATTAAACTTAAAAAGGAAACAGGACTATTATAATAATTGCTTCAAAGATAAAAACGCTAGAAATAAATGGAGGGTGGTGAATAAAATAATTGGTAAATCTAAAACAAAGAATAAAAATCTAGAGAGATTACGTGAAAATGATGAAACCATAACTGATGAATATCAAATAGCTAACATATTAAACGATTATTATGTAGGTATTATATTCTGCGGAATGGGATAGAAACAAATTTAATGAAGTGGACTATAATTTGTACTTAAAAAATGATTATGATAACACGATGTTTGTTAAAGACATACATGAATTCGAACTATTAAAAATCATGGATCACAATGGATAACAATGGATCGGGTATGGATGAAATAAGACCAAAATCTGTAAATAAAAGTGCTGAGATTTTTCTCGAGCCATTGTTCATAATTTATGAAATCATTGAGTTGGAAATGATTCCGGAAGAGTTAAAAATAGCAAAAATAATCCCAATATTTAAAAAAGGTAAAAAGGATTTAAAATCAAATTATCGACTAATTTCAATTTTGTCAGTATTTGCCAAAACCTTCGAGCGACTAATATATAACAGACTAACC
>QLNU02003225.1:64201577-64217863 GCA_006491805.2 Dysdera silvatica | reverse complement strand
AGGTCCTGGCATTTCACCTGTAAAATTATGTTAGCTGCATGAACAAGCAGCTAACTACTATTTCTCTTGTCCAACGAGGTCCTGGCATTTCACCTGTAAAATTATGTTAGCTGCATGAACAAGCAGCTAACTACTATTTCTCTTGTCCAACGAAGTCCTGGCATTTCACCTATAAAATTATGTTAGCTGCATGAACAAGCAGTTAACTACTATTTCTCTTGTCCAACGAGGTCCTGGCATTTCACCTGTAAAATTATGTTAGCTGCATGAACAAGCAGCTCACTACTATTTCTCTTGTCCAACAAGGTCCTGGCATTTCACCTGTAAAATTATGTTAGCTGCATGAACAAGCAGCTAACTACTATTTCTCTTGTCCAACGAGGTCCTGGCATTTCACCTGTAAAATTATGTTAGCTGCATGAACAAGCCAAGATCTCTTCAACTGTCACGTTCTTAATGGTAATAACTAATCCTAAAACATTATCAAGCAGCTTAAAGAAAATATTTCCTACTTAAATTTTCGTTTAAGGAAACTAATGATGCCCGTGGTAGTTTGAACGGGCTTAAATATGGCTAAGCCATTTATTACTGTTCCTAAAATCATTATTAATGATTCCTCACGCACTGTTTCGCAGATGAAAGCGGGCATTTATCAAAATTTGGGAAGTCGAGGACCATTTTCTGTCCGATTACCTCTGCTTTTATAAATAGCATTTTTTATTTGCTGTGTATAGATGACGCATTTTGTTTTGGCTCCAGTACTTTGGGCTGAAAAATTTCCGATTTTTATTCGACACATTTATATGCACACACAAATATATATACACTGAGCGGTCAAAACACTAAGACCTCTGAGTAATACAAATTAATGTGTCTGCAGACAACATGTACCAAAGTCGCAAACTTCATCTCGTACCTCTTTACTCTATGAACGTCGTCTTTTGTTTCTCTCAGTTCTCAGTCAGTATTTCCTTTCGTTTTAACATGGAGAAAACAAAGGCTTTATTTACTTTTAACAAAGGCTAGATCGTTACGGTTAAAACGCTTTGGTGAGAGCACCTTCGGATCAACAACTCTGGTAGACTTCTCACTTTATGCAAGTGTTAGTACTTACCTTAAAAATGCTCCAAAGCAAGAATCACACCGAGCCTCATTTGTGCAGGAACGATAGATTCAGAGATATAGCCTGCCATCAGCTAATCGATATCAAGAGGAATGTTGTTGATATTTCGCCAAGCAAAATCCTTTTCAATTAGAGGAAGGGGCCGTTCAAGTATTACGTAAGCATCTTTGGGGTAAGGGTTTTAAGATTTGCTTACTTTTGCTGACAACGGGGAGGGGGAGGAATCTGAACCATGCTTACGTAAGACACAGAAAATAATAAAATCAGCATATAATGAGGCAGTAATGGCCTTCCTGACAGAACTACAATACTGGCATGTACAACACACTACGTGTGAAAAATATAAAATACACGTAATCACAGTTAAATATTTAATTATTTAAACCAATGGCCGTCAACATTTTTTTGCACAGAGGCCACAAATCCAAACTCCCCACGGCCCCTCTAATATTTTTAAATTATAATGAATATATTACTTTTAATAAATGCATTTTATCAAATCCACTTCTTATTTATCCACTATTTACTTACAACATAAGAAATATTAATACGTAATTAAAATGTAAATAAGCACTTTATAACAAAATATCATTATTGTCCCCTCATAGTTTAATACTATATAACATATATAGCTTCAATAATATATGCATATATAGGTTAATAATAATATGTGTATAATGGATATATAGATTAATACCATATGTAACACATATAGTTTATAAATGTATGTAACACATAGTTTAAATATATGTATAATATATATAGTTTAATAATATATGTATAATATATATAATTTAATAATATATGTATAACATAGGCCGACACGATTTTTGTTGACTTACAGTTGAGAGTTGATTTTAAGGTTTTTGATGTGCCGAAATCAAAAATCATATTAGTTTTCATGTATCATGTCAAGTTTTTTTTCTAAAGTATTTTGAATGTCCAAAAAAATGAGCAAAAAGTGGGTACTTTGTGTATGGTTTGAGGTACAGAAATGGTATATTCAGAATTGTATGATAGTGTGGCGAGCCAGTTTAACAAAGTATATGTGCGATAACATGCATATAAATATGGCAAAACGAATATGTACTATTTAAACAATTTCGTTTACCAAACATGATGCCAAGTTCAACAAACACATGGCTATTTGCTCCAATGTCGCAGTGCCTGGTCGTAATCCAAATATATCTATCACAAAACACAATTTTTAATACAATTTTCCTAGCATAAGCATCATGCAGTGCAGTACCAATTTTTCAGATTTTTATCAGCATCCCTCATGATTAAAAGTTTGATTAGCAATAAACACGGAATGCGATAGTTCGAAAACTTGACGTGATATAAAAAATAGCATCATATTTGAAATCAGCATACCAAAATTAGTTAAAATAAAAACAAGTGTCACACGTATGTCAGCAGAGATTTTATTTTTTTGTCGATTTGTGTAATATATATACAGTTTTGTAATAATAGTAACCAAAAATTTAGAGAACCAAAATCTTACGTACGCCTGAAGGGGGTTGGTCAGGCATTTGCTTATTTTTTCTTACAGGGGGGAGGGGGAGTGTAAAACGGCCAGAAATGTGCTTACGTAATACTTTAACTACTTCTGAGTGACTAATTCTCGTGTTATTGGTAGTTGGAAAGAAGAAAAGTAAATAATCCACAAAGATTATCAAGAATATTGTAGATCGAAAAACTGGATGTAAAATTTCCATTAAGACTTCCGATCAATGAGTCAAGTCTCTGAATGAGGGCGTGGTAATTCAAAAATTATGGCGGGAAGAGTAGTGTAGTTTTTAAGATGATGAGATTTGAGTCAAAGAAAGGAACATGCCTTTATATTCAATGGGGGATGCCCCTTCAGACCCCCCCCTTTTCTATCCCTTCCTCTCACTAATAGAATGCTAACATATTTTCAAGCAATGGTCAACATATTCGCTTAAATGCCTCTTGATAATGAAAACATCCATGTTCATGTAATAATCAACATACGTCACATAATTCTTATACATGTTTTACCTTTTTTTAAATATACTATTCTATTTTATACAAACTTGTACATTTCCATGGAATTTCCTTACGTACATTTCCTTGCGTACATCTCCTTTTATTGTTAAGTGTATGATAAGAAAATTGTTCGCAGAGATCACTTGGTATGCTTCTTCTGTAAATTTGAAAACAGGACATAAAAGCTGAATAGTCGGGAGAAAAATAAAAGCTATTTATAAATGATAAAAAGCGAATTTTTTCTGTATTTGATGTCGATTGCTAAAAAAATAGATATGTACAATATCACTGATAAAATATTGAGAGTTAATGCCATGTACAGAATGAACTCCACCAGGTAATAGTGTCCTTCAATTCTTTATATATCAAGAATTGATATATGCTTGATCTATCAAGCACATAGGTTGGAGAAAACAAACACTTCATTTCGAAAGCAAACGTAATAAAATTAAATAAAATTTTATTAAAAATTTTAATTTCGACTGACATACATTTTGTTGTAAATCTCACTTCATTCAAAACTAAAAGTAACACTAAATGATAAAGAATTCAATGGTCAATATGTAATATCAATGTTTTAAATCATAGGGGAAGAAAGAAAGCACTTTCAATATATCTTCATGGATAAAAAATAAAGTATCATTCAAATGTACAAAAATATATTTATTTGAAGTACAACAGAAAAAAATTAAATAAATGCATCTGAAACATAAAATGAAAGAGTTTAGATGATTAAAATACGAGTTGCGATGAAAGCAATTTTAAGAAAATGTTATAAAGTGCTTTCGAAAATAGGATTTTATAAATTAAAAAAAAAGCTAATACTTTAGAATGATATTTTAAAAAAATTATGGTAATTAAAACTTGGAAAAATGAAGTTTTTCGAAAGAAATCGTTTCATTCGTACTGGTCATAAAATTTAGCATTCTGAACTTATAACCGGTGTTTAAAAAATGTTTCGCCTTACAAGCGTCTTTTCATTTTTCATGGCAGAAAGGAGATTAAAAAAAAGTAGTTTAAAATTTAATTAAATTTATGTAAGTGGGAAAAAGATAGTCTTTCCGGCATAAAGACCAAGAAGGTAACTCTTATTTAATAAATTCAAAATGTACAAATACATATTTAATATCTAATATAATGTTTCCGAATATCATAGAAGACAAAATAGAGAAAAATTAAATAAATCTTTTGCAAAGACACCATATAACAATATGCATGTGAGCTATAGTAATTTACATAATGCATGTATTACATTGTGATTATGTTGTCATATTGTAATGAGACATTTCATTTCATGTAATATACTTGGAACCAAAATTAAATACAGGCAACAAATTGAACTTTTCTAGTAAATAAATGAAAATTATATATTATTATAGAAATAAAATACAGGGCACCAGGGAGAAAATTACATAAAAAGGTTAAACACTGGTAAAATAGCAATGAAAAAGATCACTCAAGCTTTCGGACGCATCAGCAGCAGTCCTTCATCAGGAGTAATGACGATGTTATGTTTCTGTCTCTTTTTTATACTTGAAATTTCTGGAAAACCCTTCATCAGAGTAGTCCCGCAGAATGGAAGCCCAATGAAGGACTCTGATGAAGGACTGCTGATGCGTCCGAAAGCTTGGTGATCTTCATACTATTACAATGTTCTTCTATATTATGTAATAACATATAAGAATAAAACCTCACACTTTGTTATGTATATAAGAGGCATAGGCGTAAGCAGAAAGTTCATAAGTGGGGGTCAAATTCATAAGAGCTAGAAATCCATATATATATATACACAAATTTTCATCACGATGGGGGGGTTACAACCCGCTCAATAACACCCTGAGTACGCCACTGATAGGATGTGCAGTAAAAAACAAGAACTTTCCATTCAAAGAATCGTTAAAAGGCAAAAACTTTATTTTCAAAACGCCCAAAGTGATCTGAAATTTTGACGCATGTCCGAATATTCTTTTGACTCAGGGTTTCATGGTAAGCTTTCCTTCTATCAAACTGCCATCCATTGTCTAGATCAGCATTTCCCATCCTTTTAGCCCTTGGGCGGAACCCTTAAAATAATATTTACGTTCGAGGGAACCCCTTCATAAGAGTTCTAATACATTATTACTGATATCTCTCTATAATATCTATAAATTTAAAATTCGTTAGGAAAACACAGCATATTTTTCTGATATCTAATTCAATGGAAAATAGCTTCATATTATTATACAAAATTTTACAAAATTATTATATTAAATACAGTCTATTTCAAACAAGGTTAAAAAGAACTTTTTTTTTATAATCTAAAGAAATCAAAGCCAAGTTTTCTTTACCGTTAAATTTGCAAAAACGCAAAATAAAATAAAATTGTAAAATGTATTTTGTGTAGTATGTTACATACCTGGAGGACAGATTCGTAACAAGCTATATCTTCCGTCTCTCCTCCATGTCTAACCTCATCAGTCAACATCTTTCTAATCCCAACTTTCTAATGCCAATTTCTAATGCAACCTTTCTAATGCCAATGTAACAACAGAAATTTAAGGAACAAATGTATCGCGAAAAACTATACACAGGTTTAATTAACTTATGCATGTAATGCAAGAAATTTTTATTAAAAATACAACAAAAAAAATTCTACTCGTTAGCATTTTTCACGAAATCTTAGGATTCCGTGAAACCCAATTATAAACCGCTGACTGATCTAAACTTTGACAATTTCTTTTGTCTCTTTCTTATCACGCATTTTATTCTTTACCTTAGGGTAACGAAAGCCAAACCGCATTTTTTCCCGTTAGATTAGAGAAGATGCTGTTGTCAGAGTAACCTAGCCCACCCAGGA
Organism: Dysdera silvatica; assembly: GCA_006491805.2. Classification (NCBI taxonomy): domain Eukaryota; kingdom Metazoa; phylum Arthropoda; class Arachnida; order Araneae; family Dysderidae; genus Dysdera; species Dysdera silvatica. The sequence continues at coordinate 64,211,894 of QLNU02003225.1, read as the reverse complement.
ATCCCAGTCGCCTTGCTGTTTTTACTTCAAGGGGAGCAGAAAATTCTGTTTTTTCAGAGAAAGTTTTACGGTGGGAAGAATTTCCACCGATTTGGAAGTGGTGAAGGTTTGAATTGTTGTTTCTGACACCGGTCTAAGTCGTTGGCGTGAACTGTAATAGAATTTTCTAGTCTCCGGACGTTTAGGGACGAATAAGTTTCTGGGACATGTCACCTAAGTCGTATAAAAAAGCAAAGTGGGCTAAAACAACTTTAAAAGGGCTTAAAGGACAGGAGTAAGTTAACTAAAATATAAGATCTCAATTGTGAATCATTTTCTCTCGATCGTCCATCTTTCTGTTATTTATAATGAAGTCCACGCTATTTCTTAATTCATTGGAGTATAGTTACTGCTATAAATTCAAGCTATTAAATTCACTAATGCAATTGTGTTGGTTTTTCAACGAAGTCTGTTTGATTGCAAACACCCAAATTATTTAGTCCTCTTGTACATAATATTCTGGTTTCTGTATTAAACATAAAAATTCAAAAATTAACAGATAGTATATATATAATAATTCAAAAATGAACGGAGATTAATCAATTTCCTTGAAAATAATTCTGAATTAATATTTAAACCTCTGTCCGATCTTGAAGTTTAAAGGCTTCTAAACTTTGGAAAAACAGGGAAATATATCATTCGTATAAAGACCAAACGCGGACATGAGGGGGGGGGTGTCACAGTAGTCATGACCCCCCCAAAATAAAAGTCTGCATCCGCCCCTAATAAAGACAAGAGTTGGCGATAGGAATATGGAACAGAAGACGTCCTGTCTAACGCTGACGAGTTGATCCCCAGAAAATTATTACACTAGTTTAAATTGGAACAATCGATTAATCAAAATGGGGTACGGCAAGCCATACTGAGATCTTTGCTTATCAAGCCCATACAGAACCTATCATTGCTATTATATTTGGCCACCAATCGCTAAACCGGAGAAACCGAAAACCGATTATCCACTGCGTAGCCTCCCCAACTCCCCGCAAAAAAAAGCTATTCTACTTTGATTGACAGTTCCTTCAGAGCTTATCTTCTCAGCGTTGAACTGTAGATGACTTGGACATGCACAGGGGCGGACTGGGCCGGTACGCGCTCATGAGCGATAGGACTCGCGCCTCCGATTGGTCAAGGACTCACGCCCTCCGATAATTCAATATATGCGCCCTTTGAAATCACCCAGTCCGCCCCTGGACATATCTGTAGGAAGAATGAAGGATATAGGCTTATCCCTGGAGGGAGAATGGAAGAAGTTGAGATAGTAAAGAAGATTATGAGAATCACATCGTGAGGAAGAAGAACAGGTGGGACGCCCTAAGAAAATATGGCTGGATGGAATGGAGGAAGCCCCAAAAAGAATATAGGGTAAGAGGATGTCTAACGAAAGCTTTGGATAGTGGAAAGTGGGCAACGATCTTCAAGAAGGCCTAGATCTTTAATGGACTGTAGCGCCAAAAACGAAAAAGGACGTCAAACTTTTAAATTATCGTCATTAGAATAAGTTATACAATAATTTTTGCCACCCACGTTCATATAGCTCAAACTAGAGCTTTTTTATATTTGGAGAAAAAGAGGCGCCGTCCTCATCCTGGATTCGAACCAGGGTCCCCGCGTTTAGCCCGCGGTGTCTTGACCTACTAGACGAACGAGGACAAGAACAAACGCATTTTTCTCCGTATGTGAGGATGTAAGATATTATTACCCTTCACAGGGATGACACAATTGCCAAATATGGTCAACACAAGAAAGCCTCCGGGGCGAGAATTTTGTGAGTTTTCGTGGGGGAAATTTATTATACTATAATTTTTGCCACCCACGTTTTAATTACAGCTCAAACTAGAGCTTGTGTAATTTTGGAGAAAAAGAGGCTGTGTTATCCCTGTGAAGGGTAATAATATCTTACATCCTCATATACGAAGAAAACTGCGTTTGTTCTTGTCCTCATTCGTCCAGTAGGTCAAGACACCAAGGGCTCAATGCGTTGACCCTGGTTCGAGTCCAGGATGAGGACGGCGCCTCTTTTTCTCCAACTATAAATAAAAAGCTCTAGTTTGAGCTACTTAAACGTGGGTGGCAAAAATTATTGTATAATAAATTCCCCCACGAAAAACTCACAAAAATCTCGCCCCGGAGGCTTTTCTGTGTTGACCATTATTTGGCAATTGTGTTATCCCTGTGAAGGGTAATAATATCTTACATTCGAATAAGTTCTAACACAGCAGTCTAAAAGATGGCTAGGATCTTGAAAATATCTTTTATTCTCATATTTATGTTAAAACCGTAACGCGCGCACACACAAAGATAGAATAAAGATTTTCAGAAGTTCTAAAAGTATGAGGAAAACTCTATTTATATATGGTTTTCGGGTTGTTCTTTTTTTTAACTTAATCTACCTCCAATACTTAATAACTAAAACCCGGCCAATATATTGTAACTAAAACAGTATAATATTAATAGACAAATTTCTCAAAAATTGTGTATTGATTTAATTAAAAAAATTTAATATATATGTTAGCATTTTGGGATGTTGGTATATTTAATCCTCACTTATAATAATAGTTTATTAGTACTGATTATCATGCTACTAGCACTAATTATTATTCTATTTGTAGTAATTATTAACTTATTAATATTTCCCATTAACATTGGAAAATATGAGAGAGAAAGACTCTTATAAGCTGTCAGCTGCATACAGCCCTCGACAATTCGACCATGTAATTGCTCTACTCATGGTGCAATTTCAATGTCGAGCAGATTGAAATTGTCTTTCTGAGCGTAGCAATTGCAACCAATATTTTGTTGCATAAATTGTTACCCACCCACTCACCCATCCATCCATCCATCCATCCACACACACACACATTCATTCATTCATTCATTCATTCATTCATCCTATGGACGGAGTACTTTCAATGAATAGTAGATTGAAATTGTGTCCCACCGCTCATAGAAATTTCCTGTCGGGGTGGAGAAATTTCAATTGATATTAAAATTAGTTTCCCACACGTATATTGAAATTGCTCTATGGGCGGAGAAATTTCAATGTTGCGCAGTGTACATTCGCATTACTAAAGAAAATGTCATTACTATAAATATTCTGATCTGAAGAAAGAGAAGGACACAGCTGTATGTACTTTTTTAATCGGGAGATTATTGGCAATGATTGTGGCTCATTTATATGCATTAGATAATATTAAATGTGACATCGAATTTAAAACTAAATAAATATCAGTCCAGCAAAAATGGCACATTAAAAAAAATCCAAGTTTCACAAAAAATTCGTTCTCTATATCGTGGAAAAACCTACAAATCGAAAAAAACTCGAGCAGCTTATTCAAATCTCCTTGGAAGTTTTTATCGAATAGTAATAAGCGAGGCATTTTAACTCTGCCGCTTCCAGGCATGGAAAAATGCTTAAAAAAAAGGGGGAAAATTCCCCCAAGTTAAATTTCTGTTGTGCAACAAATTCTAACGAAAAGATAGCAGATTCGTATGAGCAGTGATACGTACATCTCCTCTGAAACAATGTTTAGAAAGAAATTATGATTCTCCCTCTCCATCCATCGACTCTCCACTTTTGCTTGGGAAATGGTGAGATAGAATTGATAAAAAAAAAAAATAGATTGCGAATACACTTGCCCAGCAGCGGTAATAAAGCAAATCCCACCGTTGCAAACTCATTTGGTAACTGGGTTTGAGGATAAGGATTTTGTATACCCTCCTCTCCCTGTAATTGCCCTGGAAGGATATTAAGCCTAATATAAATTAAGTGGGTTTACTTTTATTATTATTATTCCTCTATATTTTTTCTTTGGCTTCCCCTCGAGCAACGAAAATGAGCTTACTGTCTAAATAAGTGGTTTACTTTATTTTCCTTGGCAGCATGTGTTTCAGATTGTTCGTTATTTAACGTTGCGTTTCCGAACGGAAATCCTGTTATTTAGAGCGAGCGTGCTGAAGGTAGTTCAGACATCAAGAAGTGAGCAAATAAAAGATAGTCATTCTTATTTACTAGTTACATGCTCCACTAAGTAAATCTTACGGGGGTGACGATGTCTCAAACAACTCGTCTGTTTGTACAATGCAGACCTTCATGAAGGCTTGGAAATAAGATTTGTTGGGAGCAAGGCCGTAGCCAGGATTTAATTTCAAGGGGGGGTTCAAAAAATGTCAGCATGTATTGATACAATCACAGCAGATAAAGCCGTACCCGTCCCATTAAAAATTTAGTTTCGGGAGGGGGGCGCTTCCCCAAGCTCTCCTGGATACGGAATCGCTGGGAAAGTGGTTCTTCTAGAATGCAGCGGCTCTCGAAAATAGCTCGTGGGTTGACGTGCCGAATACTATGGTAGAGTTTGGACCTAGTCTCAATGATAATAGGGCCCAAGAAACTGATGTAATGTTAAAGCACCCAATCAATGGTTTTAATCCCACTTGAGCCCAGCTACTTAGTAGGATGTCTATTTCTATTATTTTCAGCGCAAATTTGGTTATGTTCGCAATTTGTGCATCCTTTCAATAACGTAGCAGTTCAAAACTCATGAGGGGAGCTCATGTGGCTTTAAAGAAAATTATATGATGCGGTCCAAGAGAAAATAATGTATAATGTGTTTTGATAGCCGCGGGGGCGATTTGAGCTCCATGAGAGCCCCCATTCCCAGGTCACTGTATCTTTTCGAAATGATCATGGCATGCCGAGTCCATAGGATTAATCTACAACTTAGCGGTTATGATCGTAGCCTTCGCGCCCGTTAAGCTGGGTTAGTTCTTAAGTTTGGTTACGTGTAAGTGTATCGTGATTTGACGTTAAGCTGTCTGAGACGAACGGCTTAACGTGAATACACGACGGTTCTACATAACCCATATTACAGTCCCAGAATGCAAACTGTACAAGTGAGCATTTCTAATCATGAACTTGAATTAGTTTTCACTGTATTTCTATTACACTGTCTTAACGCTATCGTTACAATGGAACCTTAGCAATTCGAGGTTTTTGGTACTGAAGCAACGCCCTAGACAAGATTCAATTTCGGAGGATTCAAAAATTTTTACAGCATGTATTGATACAATCACAGCATGCAAGGCCGTAGCCAAGTCCCATTAAAAATTTAGTTTCGGGGTCCCAAAGTCCCCCCGCCTCTGGATATGGGCATGAGCTGAAGTGAGTCTCATTCCTTACCTTGAACTCCCTTGGAACTCGATAACCCAAAATTAGATAACTCCAAGTAAAAACTTCTTCATTTAGATGTCAAGTTATGGAGGTCCCGCTGTATTATATCCTGCAAGGAGAGACGCACTTTTGTGTGGCGACCTGTGCGAGGCTAAAATTTGGCGCTCCCCCTCTAAATATTACTTATTTTCACGATAATTCTTTTTGGTATACTTGTTTTAGGGGTCTTCTCAATAAAGGCCCACTGAATTTTCATATTAGAGTGAACTCACGAATTTACAAATTCGTGTCTCTTGGAACCCAACAAGATATTCTTTGATACCGATAATATCTCTTTGTATGTCAACAAGCAGGATCAATAAAAACATTTTTTAATAATATTTTCTGTCAAGTGTTTCAGTATCAAGATGAGTAAATGGTACCTAATCTCTCTCTCTCTCTCTCTAATGATCTAATAATGTGTAAAAATCTAATCGTCCAAAATTAAAATAGCTAATAAGGAACAATTAGGTGATTAAATTAGATTTAGACTTGTTCATTCATTGGGGTCATTAGGCCATTTGGCGTCTTTCTTAGCTTGGCACTCTTTGTGACGGGACAGCTTATACCACTCTAACTAAATCCGTCGCCGATGCAGAACAGTAACATCGAGTTAAAGTACAGGTATTACATCAAATTCAGTTATTTTCCAGGCATCAAATATATACACGTAAGATATGCATTATACGGTACATAAGGTATACATAATGATACAAAAAAATACATAATAATAATACATAATAAGGTACGTAAGGTATACATAATGATAATACATAATAAGTTACATAAATAAGAAATATTAGCGATAATATACCTTGGAATAATAACTGTTAAGAAAATATAGATGCCGGGAATAGGGATGGGAAAAAGGGCAACTAAAGGTCTGATAAGTTCCCACTACCGTCGGAAATGGCAATAGTGATTTTATTGACAAATTACGTATATAAATAAAACAGGATTAAAAGGAAAATGTAAATACAAAATTAAAGGACAATAGGTAAATAAACGGATTGCGTTTAAACAATTGTAAACTATTTATGGACCGCAGAGCAATAGAAAGCGAGTTCCAGAATCTAGGGCTAACAATTGTGATGTCATAGAACAGAAAATTAGTTCTTCCGAAAGGAATATAAAGTACGGGAGCAGAGTGAGTAGGATATCGGTGATCAATATTGTGGAAGGACAAAAAAGAATTCAAATCCAATTTAATAACCTTAAACATACAAATAGAAGCCCTATAATCTACAAACCTTGATATAGGAAGAACACTAAACGTGCAGTAAAAATAAATGGCTCACCTCGCAAATTTGAAGCAAAGCGAAAAAACCTATTCTGCAAAGTGGTAAGTAGTCGCCAATTTACGACCGAGAGATTTTCCCAAACTAAGAAATAATAATAAATATGAGGGAAGACAAGAGCATTATATAACTGAAGTGGAAATCGGAGTGGAAAGAAATAGCATAATTTAAATATTATAGCCAAGTTTTTATTTATTTTCCGACAAATATAATTTACATGGTCATTCCAGCTTAACGGTTTATTTACAATAACACCTAAAACCTTGATAGAGTCAGAGTATGAACAGGGCGTATCATTAATCAATATTTCTGGTAAAGGTAATGGCAGTTTCTTTAAATGATGAGAGAAAAGTATCGTTGTAGTTTTGGTATAATTTGCTATTAATTTATTCATCACAAACCATTTCATAATGGTAATCAGCTCCAAATTTGAGGTGAGTGAGTGAAGATCAGTGCCAGAGTAAAGAAAGGAAACACCATCCGCATAGTCCACCGTGTAGGCTGATATATCCAGGTCAAACAAACCATTGAGAAAAACGTTAAATAGTAAGGGACCCAAAACACTACCCTGTGGAACACCAAGGGAGGTCTAACAGACAGTCAACAAGGCACTTCCAACTTGAGTAAACTGCCCTCGAGAAGTAAAATAGGAGTGCAACAAATCATGGAGAGGTCCCCTTATACCCAAATGATATAACCTATCCAATAAAATGCGTTGATCAATTAAGTCAAAAGCCTTAGATAGATCCAGTTGAATACCTACACGAAAATCACCTTCATCCAAAGCCGAGCGAACCCTTGAAAGAGCAGCTAAGAGAGCAGTTTCAGTTGACCTGTTCTTCATAAAACCATGCTGGTTTTCCGAAATAATTTGTCGATGCTGGAAATACAAAATTAATTTATTTGCAATAAGTTTCTCAACGACAAAAACCAAAGTAGGGAGTATAGCAATAGGGCGGTAATTAGACATTACTTGCTTATTGCCAGATTTAAAAATCGGGGAGATTCATTCTAACTTAAGGAGAGATGGAAAACAACCTTGTAGCAAAGAGCGATTAAATAACTCCGTCAAAGGGACAGAAATTTCATTTGAAACTGTCTTAAGAAACCTTGCCTCAAGCCCACTAGGGCCGGAAGCCTTATTATTTTTCTGAGAATACATATCGACCTGTTTAATACATAAATGCCAGAACAAACATTTTTATTGGTCATTGTTTATTGTTTGGAAGAGTGTGTATTGGTGAAACAGGAAAATAAAGTACGTTATTTAAATTATATATGTAGCATTAATTTTTAAAAAATTCTGATTTCTACAACTTTTTATAATTTGAAACAGAAACATCACGTGTATAATAACAAAGGCAACGAAAAGTAAACTTTTAACATAAACTAAATGAAAACTTTGTAGAAATTTTTCTTTAGACCTGTTTCATTTTCGTATTACGGCGAAATAATTTATTATATATAGCTTTTAGATAGACAAGCAGTCTTCCGATTTTCTTCTTTCGTTTCCGAAGTATATTTTAAAGGTATTTTTTTCACAAAGTTCAAGAATTTTCAGGAACTTAAAGAACGTAATTTTGCTGCCAATTTTTCTTACGAATTTCAACCAAAAACGTGGAAAACTGTCCGCTATTGGCGTAACGTTTAAAACACGAATGAAAATTTTCAAGGATTGACGTAAGAAATTATATAAAAAAAATAAGACGTTATATTCTTATTCTTGTCGATATTCTATTCTCTTAAATGTTATATTCTATTCTGTTACATTTTACATTCTATTCTATTAAATGTTACATTCTATTCTATTAAATGATATTAAATTATATTCCATTGAATATTCTTTTCTATTTTTATTCTTATTGGTTAACAAGCTCTCTAGTGATTCAATGAGTAGAGTATAATCATTTCCTTCTGATTCACTGGGTTTGCGTTCAATTTTCAATTAAGCTTAGTCACATGTGAACTAGAGATGCTACAGACTCAGCCCGAGCCCGTTTCGGGCTCGGGCAGGCTTCGAAAATTAGGCCCAAACTCATCTCTAATGTGAACGTATCGTGGGGTGATGTTAGTCGCCTGAATGTTGCCCCCTATGGAGAAACAACGAATATTTCGCTTTTAGATGGCAGTAAAAAACTAACAGACACCAATATGTCTAAATAGCTAATTGTGAATGGCGGACGTAGGAAAACAATATTGGTTCATAACACGAAATCGTAAAAAAAAAAAAAAGACGGTTAACTTCTTCTGACTTGCTTAAATGCAGCAAATAATATATATGAACGAAATAAAAAAAAATTGTCGGAGTAGCGTGAATTGTATTTTTTGCGAGGTAAGGATGGCAACGGTCATGCGACGCTAGAACCTACATTTTCCTGGAGAATCCTAAACTCTAGGGAGTCAGCTCCTAGGAGATTACAGTGGGCATGTAATCGGTAAGCTTTTTTTCCCCCTTACCTTTGAGAGTCGAATACGGAGTACCGAACCTAGGCAAGGGCATTACCGCTGCGTCATAGCAAAATGAGTAATATTAGGACAAACAGTCGAAAAACAAGTAGATGAAAATTCTCCCAGTAATGAGCAAATAATTGATAACAAACGATAATACATATCATCATAGTCAAACACCATCTATCTACTGCCGGATGAAGGCCTCTCCAAGTACTATCCTGAGCAAATCCCTTCCATGCAATCTCTTAACTCGCTTTCTTGTTTCATCCACTCAACTATTTTTAGGACGATTCCTAGGTCTTCTATAATTTTCTAGAACGTAGGTGAGAAAACTCAAGTTGTCCATCGTCGAAGTTAATTAATTTTAATTAATCGATGACCCACTGGCGTATACAGGGAGTGTTGATGAGGGGTTGTAATCGTCCCAATGCAATGAAATTTTATATATTCCATAAGAATATATATGGAGTTGTAGCTCAGTAATCCCACCCACCCTCATTGAGCTAGATTTCTTACGTCTATGAGCTAAACTGCATACGTTTATGAGCTAGATTTCATACGTCTATGAGCTGGATTGCATACGTCTATGCAATGGCCGCTGATATTTCGCCAGAGCCGAAGGCTTTCTCATAGTTAATAAATGCCACATGCAATAGATATTCATATTCATTTGTTCTTCGAATAAATTTCCTCAATATATTAATATGGTCCATAATACTACGTATATGCGTTTAAAATTCAGCTGATTTTCTCGGCTGAGCTAGCTTGCTTGCTTGCTTCGTTCGTTCATTAGGAGATGTGTCAGCGTTTTTTGTGATTTTTATTTAAATTTCAGGCATAATGGGTTCTAATGGGGCACTAATGGGTTGGTAATTTTTAAAAAATATTTATGTAATAAAATGACGATAGCAGTACCCCATTGAGTTGGTATGTTAACCCTATTAGAAATTTGTTAAATATTTCTATTATTAAAACGATGTAAATAATATTATTTTCTTAAACTTTCAATTTCACAAAAAATATTTTTTTGCGAACAAAATATAAAAATTCCGGAACAACTTTTTTTAAGGTAATAAATATAGTATATACTGCAATGAAATCTGCATAAAACGATACTGTATACAACGATAGTCTGTCTATAATGATATTTCTTCCGGTCCTGAAAAGTATATCTCTATACTTCGTCTATAATCATATATACTTTGCTATAATGATACTTTGTCTATAATACTTTATTATAATTTGTCTATAATACTTTATTATACTTTGTCTATTATACTTTGTCTATTATACTTTGTCTATTATACTTTGTCTATTATACTT
>QLNU02003225.1:64190557-64201477 GCA_006491805.2 Dysdera silvatica | reverse complement strand
GTCTCTGAAAGAATTTCTCTAAATATGTCTCTAAACTTGTCTCTTTTTAGAGAGATATTCTACTTTTGGTTCAATTAACACATTGACTGCCGATCTCGCGCCAACGCGTGATCAGGATACTAACAATCGATACAACCTCACATGACCGACAGCGAGCGTGTTAAAAAAAATTTTGAACTTGACTTCAGATTGGCGCCCTCATCAAAACGGGGCCCCGGGCGACGCTCCTGCGTAGAAACGAGTTATAAGTAAATGAAAAGCAAATTAATTTGACGTTTGTCAATGGCCTTAAAAACAGATATACAGAAACAAAAACAAAATACTAAGATGAAATATTAGGCATTGAACGAAACCTCATAAAGTCCACAATGGCGTCTTTAAATTCTTGATATTTCAAACGTAAAGAGTGGAGAAAGCACAAACTAAACTCATTATATAATAAAGATTTAAAAATGTGACTAAAATTCTACCCGTAACCTTAATTGAAAACGAAACACTTTTTGTTTGCAAATCATATTCCATTATTCGGTCGCGTACTTGGCAACACTGATCTCTACTTCCGGTTTTGTGCTCTGAGTAGCAGTAATTTTAAATACTCCAATTTCTCCTTTGTAATTTTTTTTCTTTTCTGCGAAATTGAGATGAATGACGTTTTTAACACTCACGTTTTTTAAGTCAAAATAAGGAAGTTAAATAGATAAGGTGTTTGAAAAGCAAAACATGGTGATTAAATCGTTGAAATAAGACTTGTATTTGCTGCGATGACACAATTTTAAAAAAACCCTGAAAAATGCATTAAATCTCCCCATTGGCGAACACTCGCTGGACAGACAAATTTGGTTGAAAAAGAAGCGTATTATTTTGAAGGAATTTCATGCAAGAGAATTTTTATTTTACCATAAAACTGGGTTGACTGTAGCTAAAGGGTGTCCGTTAAGAGAGGCTTTGATGTATTTTAAAAATATACTATGGCGGAATTGTGTTTATTTAAAATGGGGGAACGAGATTTATTTGAAAGCGACCTTTCCATTCCAATTATCGCTAAATTTACCATTGTGAAATTACAATGTCCAAAATATTATTTCCTGTTGCACGTGTAAGTTCGTTTTACACGGTGCAGAAAGGATTTAAAAGTGTGAGTGAAAAATGTAATTAAATTTATATAAATAAGACAATCTTTTCTCCCAGAATAACGAAATAGGGAAAAAACGATTTTGCAATAAATTCAAAATGCACAAAAACTTGTCGATACTGCATAAAATAAAAACACGTAACCGCAGTTAGCGTTATTATAGCAGTTTATAGCCGTTTCGGAAGCATAAGTGCTTCCTTCTTCAGAACCCTAGTTACACTAATGTGGTACACGTGCTAGAAAGACTGTCGATGCCAAATTGCTAGTCCAAAATTAGTTCGGGTAAACCAGTTGTGGGTCCGTAGCCGTGTCTTTTGCTATGGGACGAATGAAGTTTCTCCAAAAAGGCCTAAAATTAAACAAAAGCTGACCGTTAGCATTGAAAGTGGAACTTGAAAGAATATGGAAGGCCTTTCACTGTTAACCATCAGCTTCCGTTCAATTCCATGTCCTCTATTTGGAGAAACTTCATTCGTCCCATAGCAAAAGACGCGGCTACGGGCAGCGCCCACTCTAACTGAAAGCCTAATAACCACGTGACCTCGTATAGAGCTGAGTCATCAAGAGGGGACCAGCAGTTTTCAGCTGTGCTTATACACGTGTACGTATGTGTTGAATGTTTGTTTCCAAAATTCCCTATTAAAACGTTCTTTTAATTTCAACAAGAAAATAAGCAAGGCCTTCCAGGTGTTGCATGCCTAGATGTCGCGGAAATTATAATGGTACACCGCATTTATCCGTATATGGATTCCCTCGAGATCCTGACTTGATAAAAAAATGGGTGAACAGCGTTTGACGTGAGAATTTCTAAGTGACGTCTGCTTCTAAAGTAAGTTTCCCTTCATATTTTGATTTAAACTGTTCGCATGAAATTGGTTTATATATACGTAATTGATAAATTAAAAACATGTTAGAAGGTGGTTAATAGGTGCTTAATAGTTTATTTCGTTTATTTATATTAATCGTTTCATTTATAACAGAATTCTGGAATTTTTAAAGTAATCAGGATAAATTCTAGCTGATTGATGCTATCAATATTTATCAACTTTTAGTTTTTGTGTTCATTTATTTAGTCAAAACAAATTTGGCTGAATATCGCAATACTAGTAAGAAATAAAATTGTAGTAAATTGATTACTCACAAGGACAGCACTAGAAAATACATGAGTTTGAAAGAGCCAGTGCTATTCCAATGAGTTAATACAGCAGTAATTTAACAGCATAAATAGTTGAAAAAAAGAATAAGTCTGAAAATAATGTATATAGAATAGAACATAATGGCTACTCGAAACACTGTTTCATGTAATTTTCTGTTTTGTCTTTTAAAAAGGGCACATTTTTAAAATTTATAATGCAGATCCATCTCCCCTCGCATATATATATCTTAAGGCGAACTGCAAACAGAGCAGAAAATCTGTTCGTATTAACAGTAGCGGTTGGGAATCGTATTACTAAATTATTTATCCTCTTTCTGGTTGCCACATACACGTTTTGCTATTATACATATGTTCTTAAATTTGGATTATGTAATATGTGCTTAACTTTTTACTCTATTTTATTAGGAGTGTAGGCTCTAGTGCACAACACGTTCCCTAGTAATTTTTAGTGGGAAGTGTTTCCAACACGCATGGCAATTGTTACACTGACTTGCCGCTATATCATTTACGTCATGTTAAAAACATGAACATCTCGATTCAATGAAGTTAAAAAAAAAATAAGTACTGACCTTTATTGGTCTTTTTTGTCGGATGTGTGTGGTTTTTGTGGCATTTAAAAGTGTGGGAAACAAATTTTCGATGTAACCGCACGAGACGCAACCCACTTCTTCCTCTATCCTCTTGAAATCTTACTAAATTGTACTAGATCGCGTTGTGACATCACATACTCTGATGTGACACCATGCGTGTTGGAAACACTTCCCACTAAAAAGTCGCTGTGGGACATGTTGTGTACTAGCGCCAAAGTAATTCGTCTTAAACGTGTTCGTCTTAACGAGGTTTGACTGTATTATAAAAAAAATTAATTTTATATTTACTGACTAAGTGATGAAAGTAACAAGCATTCTAAGTGCTATATATTATTTGTGCGTTAAGTGTAATTCGATTTTTTTTTACAGGTTTATGAACAGCATTTTTCCGAAGACCATATTTTACGAGAAACTGAGTATTACGACGCAAAGAATGGAATTTTAATAAAAGCCCTCTGAAGTATCCAAGGTTGAAGCCAGGAGCAGTTCCATCTATTCTTCAAGGATGCCCAACTTATTTATCTTCGAAAACAAATTCCCGAGTGTCTCTGGAAATCAGGAGAAAAAGCGCAGATATGCAAAACTTGAGGAAAGCATTATTGGCCAGTGTTACGTCTGCAGAAGAACGTAATACCGCCATAAAACTAACAACTGTCAGTGATCTTCATAAAAAGTTGGTTGATTCTGATTCATTATCTCCTGGGTGGATTTCGGTATATAAAGATAGACCTTTATTATTATTTAGTATATATCTATTACCAACTCCACATATCATAAAGTCAATTGTTATTAACACAGATTTAAATCTTTCAGTGTTTATTTCAAAACTAAACCAAAAAAGGTTTATTCAGACTCTTTGCCTTTAAAATTGCATGACATAAATAAACTGCATTGTGTAGTTCAGAGTGTAGAGCGTCTGGCAAGCAATGACAGCCGCAGTCCTGTTGTAGAATGTTTAACTGCTATAATAACGTTCATTGATTGTTTAAACAAATAAATACCTGAAAAACAATTCATGCTTTCTTTCATAACCCATGTTTTCATACCAGTATTCTCCCGATATCTTAGTATTTACCAGTTTACTCTTACAATTTCTGCGCACGCATATCAATTTTTAAGAAATTCTGATTATTTTTTACTACCTCATCCAAACACGATTAAATGATGGTGTTCTGCATTCCACGTTAATCCCATTGATGAAAGAGGTGATAATTTTTTAGGTTACATAAACAGTAAGTTCAAATATTGAACTGTTTCAGAGCATTTCGCTGTTTTGTTACTGGACGAGGTTCATTTAAAACCTCAATTTGACTATAAAGGTGGAAACATAGTCGGCAAATCTGTAAATAGTGATGCAACTGCTAACAGTGCCCATGCTTTTTATGGTCCAAAATTTGTTGTCTCCGTATAAGGATGTTGCACACATTTTACCCATACGTAAGCTAACTACAGCAGAACTTCATGATTTTTTACAGAAAATTATTTGAAGTTAGAAGCCATTGGCTTCAAAATCATTGCCATCTGTTCAGATAACAATTCAATAAACAGAAGAGCCATATTCCTGTTTAGTGATCCATCAAAATTGCATATTTTACATAAGCCTCCGGTTGATTTATCTAGACACTTATTCTACATTATTGATGCTGTGCATATAATGAAATGTGTGCGCAACAATTGGATCAATCGAAAACGTCAGGACAAACAATGTACTTTCCAAATTTTGTTGACCTTACAGTTGTTGTAGCTGCAGACTTTTATATACTCTAAAAAGTTGAATGAATTGGGAAATGGAAATTTAGTTAAATATGGCTATGGCATTGCAGCCACAAGTCTTGAACGCCGAAACGTAAAACTTGTATTACAAGTATTTAATCAACATTTTGTGGTAGGTTTGAGGGAAAGTGGCGAAAAAATGGCTTAAATAATTTCAAACCAACTGAAGATTTCATAGAAATCATGTGTACCTGGTGGAATATGATGAACGTAAAGTCCGTTTTTAAGGGTGAACATAAACGTGACAAATATATGGAACCTCTAACAACTGATCCAAATGAAGAATGACTGTCTTTTTTGTATAAATTTCTTCATTGGCTGGATACATGGAAGGAATTAAATTTTGATTTAGGTCATTTTACGAAAGAAACTCATACTGCTCTGGCTTAAACAACTCATGCCATAATAGAACTTATCCGGCATTGTAGTAAAGATTTTAATTTCCGATACCTTTTAACTGGAAGAGTCCAGGCAGATCTCTTAGAGAACCGCTTTGGGAGGTATCGAGAATTGGTAGACTCCATGTATTGTATTTGTATAAGACAAATTTATGAGGTAGAAAACAATTTACGCCTCCAAAGCGTTTTGCCATTGACATCTCATACACATGGTACATTGACGTTCAACCTTTTGTAGACTGTGACACCACGAGAACCACATCCGTTAATATATTACAATTTCCTGAAGGAATAAGTATCACCGACCAAGATATTTGTGATGCAGAACCACAATTACCATTATTGACATATATTGCAGGCTACTGCTGCCATTCCTATCTAATCAATAAAAAATCTATGTCATGCAAAACACTCATGACAGTAAATAGAACATTGGACCTTCCTAATGATAGTTGTTACATTAAGATACTTGACAGGGGTAGATTATTATATCCAAACCCAGTTATTCTCAATGCTGTGTTGTTAAATTTTCTTATCGTTCAGAAACAGGTTTCGCCAACATATGAATCTGTATTTCTGAAATCTCCAAATCAAAGAGAAATTGGTACAAATTTAACTTTGGATATCCTTGTTCAAAAGGAGTGTTTCCTTGATGAATGTCCTAACGGTTATCCATCAGATACTATATTAAGAAACATTGTTTCGGCATCAACAATTACTTATTGGGCATTAATAATTATTTTTAAAAAATTATTGTAGAAATAAGATTGATTCTTTATTATAAATAAATTTGACACACACAAGTATTAGTAGCTCAAACTAGAGCTATTTTTGTTTAGGAGAAAAAGAGACACCGTCCTCATCACGGATTCGAAACAGAGTACCCGCGTTGAGCCCGCCGTATCTTGACCTACTAGACGAATGAGAACAAGAACGCTTTTTTCTCCGGATATTAAGTTGTAAGCTATTATTACCCTTCACAGGGATAACACAATTGCCAAATATGGTCAACACAAGAAAGCCTCCGGGGCGAGAATTTTGTGAGTATAAAAAAAAATAAAAAACCCATAAAAGTCTCGACTCGATGGCTTTGTGTGTTGACCATTATTTGGCAATTTGTGTTGTTGGCAATTGTGTCCCCTGTAAAGGGTAATAATATCTTACAACTTGATATACGGAGAAAAAGGTGTTTGTTCTTGTTTTCGTCTAGTATGTCAAGACATAGGCGGCTCAACGCGGGGACCCTGGTTCGAATCCGGGATGAGGACGGCGTCTCTTTTTCTCATAAACAAAAATAGCTCTAGTTTGAGCTACTAATACGTGGGTGTCAAATTTATTTGTAATAAAAAATCCCCCACGAAAAACTCACAAAAATCTCGCCCCGGTGGCTTTGTGTGTTGACCAATATTTGGCAATTGTGTTATCCCTGTGGGAGGTAATAATATCTTACAAGAATGATTCTGTTAAAGTAGTAGATAAAAAACGAAAGTTAGAATGTTTAAAAAAGTAAATTTATATTATGTGTAATCACTAAGAAGCGGTTTATTACGTTTTTTCTCAGAGCAAAAGCATGTCAATTTCAACAAATCTTAGATTTAAAGTAATCTAAGTCGAATAGCAAGTACTATATTTGTTTCGCATGTTTATGCGTTTATGTATAAAATCGTAGTTTTGTCCAAAAATTTTTATGTTTTAATGGTAGGTGTTTGTTTTTTTTCTTTGTAAATGTAATAATATATTTATATCAATCAATAAAGGTTGTTTGTAGAACAAATTTCATTCAATTCTAATGATTCCTTCATGGTGTTGTAATTCTTAAAAATATGAGTTTATCGAGACTCCAGTGTTGCGAATATGTGAAATTTGCAGAATTTAATCACTTTTGAACAAATATGTTTTTAATTTTTGTTTGCTTTTACGAGCCATTTGTAGATTTTAGTAAAAGAAAATTTGTTTGTGTCAATTGAAATTCATATTTTTCTCATTTTAATTTAAGAACTTTGAGTGTATTATGCATTTCTTGTACATTAGGAAAAATTAATGGAAGCGATTCACTAAAGTCTTGACACAAAATAACTTTAATTTATTATTAATCTTAAATCAACTTCATTACAATTTATTTACAAGTGCTAATTAGGTACTTCTCTTTTCTCCCAAAAAAAACAAATTCGAGAAGGCACATTTAGTTAATATATACAAAATTTCGAAGCATTGCTTATATAAACAGTGTGTTATTGATATAAATTAATATATGATGTTTAATTAGACATTTGAATTATCATTAGCTAATTAAAGATTCTATAAAAATTTCTAAGTATCGAATCTAAGAAAAAAAAAGCAATAAATTTTTAATTGACATCATTTCGATTGAATTTCAGTTAAACGTATACTTTTATAATGGATTTTTAAAAATAGGAAACTTGAATTCTTAATATTATATGAGGAATGCATGTCAATTTTTTAATAGAAGGTCTAATCACGTACTTTAAGATCAAATAAGTGAAAAAAATCTGTTGAAATAAATATAAGATTTCATGTTATTAATTTTGAAATCCTTTGTTTGAATTGGCATTTGTGCTTAAATCGTTAGTAAAATTTATGTTTAAATCATTTGAACAAAATTCTATGAAAAAAAAATTCAAGGGGAAATCCAGATCTTGATTTATTTAACTATGCATAAAATTGTCAAATTTTGCAACGTGCTGTTTAAGAATAAAACGTTTTTAATAATTAAATTTTATGTGAACACCTAAAGTGTATAAATTACAAGTACAGTAAACTTATATGAAGCTTCAAATATTTTCAAAAATATGTATATTTTTTAAAAACTTTTTTTTAAATATATTTGATAACGTTTCTAAAAAGAAAAATGTTATCAAATTTCTGTATTTATTTTATTCTTTCGTAAGAAAGTAAATTTGAGATTTTATTCTTTTTTAAGTTTTAATGTTGATATCAGAAACCTTTTACATACTCCGCAAATTCTAATTTGTTAAAAAACGGTGGATTCTTGGTTTCTGAATTTTCTTTTAATTAAAACACTGAGAACAGTACTTACAAATCTTCTTTCTTCAGCTATAGTATAATACAAATTAAGGCCGCTTCTTCTTTGAAAATAATTATTATTGGCACTAAATAATCTCAACACACACACAAGTATAGTCTGCTTTACTACTAACTAATATATTATTTACAACAAAATAGATTTACAAACATTTCTTTGTATTTAAAATAAAAAAACTTAGGGGAACCACTTCCCCTGTCCGTACAGGACGGCGCCTCCCCTCCAAAAGCCCTTGTTACCCGCTTAATACTGTCAAATTCACCTTTCTTGGGTTTTTCTCAGCCAATAGCAACATTGTGTTTAAGGATGACGTAATAGCGTGGCAATGTGTGGATTTGAGTTGTAGTTCAGGTTAATGACATAGTTTATCGTCCTTCTTTCCCACTCTTTCCACACTGGCGAGCGTATATGTAAATACATATATTTATATTGGAGCTTTCCAAACTGTTCCAATTGAGGCCGCCTGACAGTTGAACAAGCATCATTTATTATAATTATAAGCTTTCAAAATAGCGTAGTTTCGAGAAAAGAAATATGATTTCTTTTTATTAAGTACTAAAACGATAGAAACCAACGTATTATGTATATATTTCCTCTCGGGAATGGTCGATCCGTCCATCTAATAGTCCACTCGTGATGACGTCAAAACTGGCTTGGACGGCTTTCAGTTATAGAGGGCGTTGATACGGGCCCCCAACTTGTTTACCCGAATTAATTTACGACTAGCATTTTGGCATCAATGGACATTTTCGTATGTGGACCACATTAACTTAACTAATTATCTGAAGAAGGAAGCTCTTACGCTTCCGAAATAGCTATAAACCGCTTTTATAATTCTAACTACGTTTATGCAGGGCCGCCGAGAGGTAACGTTGGCCCCCAGGCTTACTTCAACCGAACCCCATGACGCTTTCCCGGGCAGTGGTATAGATATTTTTTCAGGTCCGGACCGCCCACAGCATAGGTCTTTACCAGTGCGGGCTCCTAGACTTCATCCGGACCTCCGTGCTGCAGCCCCTGCTGCCCCCCTTATCGTCGGCCCTACGCTCATGTGTTTTTATTTTATATAATGTTTACGGGTAGTACATTGTATATCTTTATTAACATGCCTGACATCTAGTGCATTTCAAAAAATATTGTGAACACAAAACCAAAAAACAAAATTAAAAATTAAGTATATCGACGTGTAAGCATCACCTAATAACATAGAATGTTATGTATATTAACCTATAATAATAAAGCTTTATACTCAAATACGAGGGTTGGAACTTTAATAGTGGCAACTATTTATTTACAATTGATACAAAATAGATACATGTTACCAAGTTTTACTGTCCCTCAATGTAGTCACCAGCGTCGTGTACAACCCGTTTCCAGTGATGTGGAAATTGTAGGATACCTTTAGCAACGCCTGTTATGTTGACAGTTCGAATGGGCCGGTCTACTGCCTGAAGAATCTCTGGAACAGTTCTGAAGCGAATGCCACGAAGTGATTCCTAAGATGAAGGAACTACTTCGTGGAATTCGCTTCAAAACTATTCCAGAGATTCTTCAGGCAGTAGACCGGTCCATTCGAACTATCAACACAACAGGCGTTGGTAAAGATATCGTACAAATTCCAGATCGATAGCAACGGGTTGTGCACTATGCAGGTGACTACATTTAGGGGCAGTAAAACTTGGTAACATGCATCCATTTTGTGTCAACTGTAAACAAATAGTTGTGACTATTAAAGTTCCAGCCCTCGTATATATGAGTCGTGTAGCAAGTAACGGACTTGTTTGTCATCCGAAAATTCGCTAAGGGCGATGTTAGAAAATGGAAACTTGATTCCCAAATGGCACAAAATGATCTGAAACTTTTGACACAATCTTCCCCAATCTGCTATAAACTAAGGAGCTCCACAGGGCTATTTTGGTCCATCGAAAACTGTCATCTATTGTCCGGATTAGGAAATTATTTTTTCCTAGGACGTATTTTTTTCTCCACCGCAAAGGTACGAATGCCGAGCCGCATCTTTTCCCCTATTGGGCTTAGAATGCTGCTGTTGTTGAAGTAACTCAACCCAACACGCAACCCCAATTTCGTTGATGTTTTTATTTCAAGGGAGGCAGAAAATCCTGTTTTCTCGATGGAAGTTTTACGGCGAAAAGGATTTCTACCGGTTTGGAAGTGGTGACGATTTGAATTGTTATTTTTGACATCAATCTAAGTCGTTGGCGTGAACTGTAATAGAATTTTCTCATTTCCCAACGTTTTAGGGCGAAGTAGACTTGGGGACATGTCACCCAAGTCGTATAAAAAAAACGAAGTGAGCTAAAACAAAGTTAAAGAACATGAAGAAGCTAAACAAATGGAAAAAAAAAATAGGATTTTTACTGTTAGGGATTATTTCCTTGCGTACACCCATCTTCCCGTTATTTATAATAAGGTCTACACGATTTTCTTTTATTTTTTTAAATATGATTTCTACTGTGTATCCCTTTTTCTAATTCCAGTTTGGTGAAAATTACTTTTAAACGTAATTTTTTCTATTTATCTTACTAGAGAAATTTCGAATATATCTATTTGTTTGCAAGTTAAATAAAATCACTTAAATGAACATATTTTGAAATGTCAAACTATAAAACAATGTAAATTTAAATTAAAGCTGTATAAATCGGCATTGAAAGAAACTAAAAAATTTGAGGAAATAAAACCGAATATATGCTGCTTTTTGTAATCTGTAAATTAATAAAATTTGTAAAAGTAATGCGAAATTAATTACAGATAAGAGAAGCAATCAGGCCGCCAAATAGGATTTATGT
>QLNU02003225.1:64179656-64190457 GCA_006491805.2 Dysdera silvatica | reverse complement strand
TAGGTAGGTAGGTAGGTAGGTAGGTAGATAGATAGATAGATAGATAGATAGATAGATAGATAGATAGATAGATAGATAGATAGATAGATAGATAGAAAGAAAGAAAACTTGATTGTCTCGGTGGGTAGCATATTACATAAATCCTATTTGGCGGCCTGATTGCTTCTCTTATCTGTAATTAATTTCGCATTACTTTTACAAATTTTATTAATTTACAGATTACAAAAAGCAGCATATATTCGGTTTTATTTCCTCAAATTTTTTAGTTTCTTTCAATGCCGATTTATACAGCTTTAATTTAAATTTACATTGTTTTATAGTTTGACATTTCAAAATATGTTCATTTAAGTGATTTTATTTAACTTGCAAACAAATAGATATATTCGAAATTTCTCTAGTAAGATAAATAGAAAAAATTACGTTTAAAAGTAATTTTCACCAAACTGGAATTAGAAAAAGGGATACACAGTAGAAATCATATTTAAAAAAATAAAAGAAAATCGTGTAGACCTTATTATAAATAACGGGAAGATGGGTGTACGCAAGGAAATAATCCCTAACAGTAAAAATCCTATTTTTTTTTTCCATTTGTTTAGCTTCTTCATGTTCTTTAACTTTGTTTTAGCTCACTTCGTTTTTTTTATACGACTTGGGTGACATGTCCCCAAGTCTACTTCGCCCTAAAACGTTGGGAAATGAGAAAATTCTATTACAGTTCACGCCAACGACTTAGATTGATGTCAAAAATAACAATTCAAATCGTCACCACTTCCAAACCGGTAGAAATCCTTTTCGCCGTAAAACTTCCATCGAGAAAACAGGATTTTCTGCCTCCCTTGAAATAAAAACATCAACGAAATTGGGGTTGCGTGTTGGGTTGAGTTACTTCAACAACAGCAGCATTCTAAGCCCAATAGGGGAAAAGATGCGGCT
The DNA here is from genome assembly GCA_006491805.2 of Dysdera silvatica. NCBI lineage: Eukaryota > Metazoa > Arthropoda > Arachnida > Araneae > Dysderidae > Dysdera > Dysdera silvatica. The sequence continues at coordinate 64,189,524 of QLNU02003225.1, read as the reverse complement.
CGGCATTCGTACCTTTGCGGTGGAGAAAAAAATACGTCCTAGGAAAAAATAATTTCCTAATCCGGACAATAGATGACAGTTTTCGATGGACCAAAATAGCCCTGTGGAGCTCCTTAGTTTATAGCAGATTGGGGAAGATTGTGTCAAAAGTTTCAGATCATTTTGTGCCATTTGGGAATCAAGTTTCCATTTTCTAACATCGCCCTTAGCGAATTTTCGGATGACAAACAAGTCCGTTACTTGCTACACGACTCATATATACGAGGGCTGGAACTTTAATAGTGGCAACTATTTATTTACAATTGATACAAAATAGATACATGTTACCAAGTTTTACTGTCCCTCAATATAGTCACCAGCATTGTGTACAACCCGTTGCCAGCGATGTGGAAATTGTAGGATAACTTTGGCAATGCCTGTAGTGTTGATAGTTCGAATGGACCGGTCTACTGCCTGAAGAATCTCTGGAACAGTTCTGAAGCGAATGTCACGAAGTGGTTCCTTCATCTTAGGAATCAAGTCATTTCGTGGAATTCGTTTCAGAAGCGTTCCAGAGATTCTTCAGGCAGTAGGCCGGCCCATTCGAACTGTCAACATAACAGGCGTTGCTAAAGGTATCCTACAATTTCCACATCACTGGAAACGGGTTGTACACGACGCTGGCGACTACATTTAGGGGCAGTAAAACTTGGTAACATGCATCCATTTTGTGTCCACTGTAAACAAATAGTTGTGACTATTAAAGTTCCAACCCTCGTATTTGAGTATAAAGCTTTATTATTATAGGTTAATATACATAACATTCTATGTTATTAGGTGATGCTTACACGTCGATATACTTAATTTTTAATTTTGTTTTTTGGTTTTGTGTTCACAATATTTTTTGAAATGCACTAGATGTCAGGCATGTTAATAAAGATATACAATGTACTACCCGTAAACATTATATAAAATAAAAACACATGAGCGTAGGGCCGACGATAAGGGGGGCAGCAGGGGCTGCAGCCTGGAGTTCTGGATGAAGTCTACGGGCCCGCACTGGTAAGGACCTACGCTGTGGGCGGTCCGGACCTGAAAAAATATCTATACCACTGCCCGGGAAAGCGTCATGGGGGGTCGGTTGAAGTAAGCATGGGGGCCAACGTTACCTCTCGGCGGCCCTGCATAAACGTAGTTAGAATTATAAAAGCGGTTTATAGCTATTTCGGAAGCGTAAGAGCTTCCTTCTTCAGATAATTAGTTAAGTTAATGTGGTCCACATACGAAAATGTCCATTGATGCCAAAATGCTAGTCGTAAATTAATTCGGGTAAACAAGTTGGGGGCCCGTATCAACGCCCTCTATAACTGAAAGCCGTCCAAGCCAGTTTTGACGTCATCACGAGTGGACTATTAGATGGACGGATCGACCATTCCCGAGAGGAAATATATACATAATACGTTGGTTTCTATCGTTTTAGTACTTAATAAAAAGAAATCATATTTCTTTTCTCGAAACTACGCTATTTTGAAAGCTTATAATTATAATAAAATGCTTGTTCAACTGTCGGGCCCCTCAATTATAGACAGTTTGGAAACCTGCAATATAAATATATGTAGTTACATATATGCCCGCCAGTGTGGAAAGAAGGACGATAAATTATGTCACTAACCCGAACTACATCTTAAATCCACATATTGCCACGCTATTACTTCACCCCTTACTACAATGTTGCTGTTGGCAGAGAAAAATCCAAGAAAGGGGAGTTCGACAACTTTAAGGGGGTAACGGGCTTTTGGGGGGTAGGCGCGGTCCAGTACAGACAAGGAAATGGTTCCCCTAAGTGTTTTTATTTTAAATACAAAGAAAACTTTGTAAATCTATTTTGTTGTAAATTATAAATTAGTTAGTAGTGAAGCCGAATATACTTGCATGTGCGTTGAGATTATTTAGTGCCAAGAAGAATTATTTACGAAGAAGAAGCGGCCTTAATTTGGATTATACCATAGCTGACGAAAGAAAATTTGTAAGTTTTGTTTTCAGTATTTTAATTAAAAGGAAAATGCAGAAATCAAGAATCCACATTTTTTTAACGAATCAGAATTTGCGGAACATATAAAAGAAGGCCTCTGATATAAATTGGTGTCAAGTGGGATATAGTTGAATATTATATATTTGCGAATATTATATTGATAGTTTAGAAGATGCGTGTAAGTTTAAAAAGTAGATTATTCTAAGAATATCTAACAGAGAAAAGTACAGTGAAATAGAAATTTTGAATTAACTGAGTAAATTGAGAAATATTTAATTAATTGCAAAGTATTGCACTGAAAGTATTGAAATGTTTTGATATATTTTTTTAAAAATTTCAACGAAAGTAGAGATATTGGCATGGTTTAAAAAGGAAAAGAAGTATTATAGTAATCCGAAAATAATTGTGCAAAGGATATATATTTTCATATGTAAGCGTAGAGAGAAAATTTGAAAATAACTGTATGTGATATTGTTATTGAAAAGAATGAAAGGAAGTTTCAGATGATTAATGAATTATTAGACTGTTTCAAAGTTATTTTGAAGATAAAGTATTGCCTTTGAAATAGACATAGAAATTTATTAGAAGTATTTATAATAATTGCAAGTATTGTTTGTTTACGTGTGTGTGCAAATATATACGAGATTGGTATGATACCTTAGTAAAGGAAAAGTTGTTTAAAGAGAGAATTAGTAGTATTATTATTTAAGAATTATAAAGGAATATGATTATATCTGATCTAATTGTACGTATATATGAGAAATTTTGTGTGTGTGTGTATATATCATCATCATCATATTCAACCATTATCTATCCACTGCTGGATGAAGGTCTCTCCAAATGCTTTCCACACAAGTCTATCCTGAGCAATTCGCTTCCACGTCACCCCAACCTGTTTTCTTATTTCATCCACCCATCTAGTTTGAGGACGTTTTCTAGGTCTTCGGTGGTCTCTTGGAATCCAGTTCAGAATTTCTGTTGTCCATCGTTGATCAGTTCTTCTTGCAATATGCCCAGCCCATCGCCATTTCAGCCCTTTTACTTTAACAATGATGTCCTCTACTCTAGTTTGCTCTCTCACCCAAGTGTTTCTTTTTCGATCTCTCCTAGTTATTCCAAGCATGCACCTCTCCATGCTCCTTTGCGTTGTCTGTAACTTTCGTATTGCTCCAACTGTTAGACTCCATGTCTCTGATCCATAAGAGAGGACTGGCAATACACACTGGTTGAAGACCTTTCTTTTTAGACACAAAGGCAATTTCCCCTTCAGGATAAAACTGTTTCTTCCAAATGCACTCCAGCCAAGTTTAATACGTCTGTTGAGTTCTTTCATAATGTTGCCATCCATTGAAATCAGCTGGCCAAGGTAAATATATGAATCAGCAATTTCTAGCTCAATGTTGTCAACTTGTATTTTTGTTTCCTCTACGAAATTATTGAACATGATCTTAGTTTTTTGTAGGTTCATCTTGAGTCCAACTTCTTTACTTCTAGTTGAGAGCTCCTGTACCATGTCTTGGAGTTCTGATGGGTTCGTTGAAAAAATAACAATGTCATCAGCAAACCGCAAATGATTTAAATATTCACCATTTATTTTTATTCCCTTGTCATTCCAATTTATCTGCTGAAAAATCATCTGTAAAGCTGAAGTAAAAAGTTTTGGAGAAATGGTATCTCCCTGCCTCACACCTTTACCAATTTTGATAGCTTCGGTATCTTTATGTAACCGAAATTTTGCACTTGCATTTTTATACACACGTTTCAATATGTCAATGTACACATCCTCAACGTCTGTTGATCTTAAAGAGTTGATGACTGCTGATGTTTTAATAGAGTCAAAGGCCTTCGTGTGTTAGCACTTTTGTGAAGATTTTATAAATAGCAGGTAACAAGCTAATTGGTCGGTAATTTTTCAAATCCTCTTTATCACCTTTTTTATGCAAAAGAATTACTGTTGCAGAATCCCATTGGTTTGGTATGTTACCGCTGTTAAGACATTTGGTAAAGAATTTTGCAAGTATGTCTTCTACATATTCTCCAGCTTCTTTTAGGATATCTAATGTAATACCATCATCACCAGGGGCTCTTCCTTTCTTCATACTTTTTATTGCAAATGAAACTTCTTCTTTTAAGATTTTAGGAGCTGTTCCTTCGACTATTTCAATGTCTTCGTTTAATCCACTGTTACTTTCGTATAGATTTTTGTAGAATTCTTCAACTCTTCTAAGTATTTCTTCCCTATTTCTTGTTACGGTGCCATCCTCTCCTTTTAATGCAATGATGTGTTTCTTCCCAACAGATAAACTTCCTTTAACAACCCTAAGGCTCTTGTTATTTTCAATGGCTTTCCTTACTAGCTCACAGTTGAATTTTCTTATGTCTTCTTTCATGCTTTTGCGCAGAGTTTTACAAAGTTCTATGTACTCAATCCTGGAACTGGTATTTCGATTGTCCACCTTCATATCTCTTCGCCTTTTCATGAGCTGTTTCGTCTTCTCAGATAATTTGCTATTGTGCTTTTTACAGGTTACACTATGTGGTTCAACTATTGTCTTAACAATGTTTTCATTTGCTTCTGAGATATCACTTTCATCAATAAGTCCTTCCAGTGCAGAAAAGCGATTTTTTAATTCCAACTTGAATGCCTCGGTATTTACTTTCAGTTTCATTAGATCCACCCTCTTACTTACTTGTTTCCTAATGAGCTTCTGTCGTTCTAATTTAGTATTTAAGTGCATTTTACATCTCACCATTCGATGATCACTTCCAGTATTAAATCTGTTCAGTACACTGCAATCTTCAATAATTGATTTCTTGTTTGCCAGGATATAGTCAATTTCACTAGTTCCCCCATTTGGGTGTTTCCATGTCCATTTTCTTTGCGGTTTCTTCTTAAAAAATGAATTCATGATGCTAAGATTTTCAGCTTCTGCAAATTCGATGAGTTGATCGCCACGTTCATTCCTTTCCCCATATCCGTATTTACCAACCGATGTCTCTCCTTGTTCCTGTTGTCCAATTCTTGCATTGAAATCCCCCATGATGAGCTTGATATGTTGTTTCCCTTTGGTGTGTAACTCTTTGATTTCTTCATAAAATTCTTCAACCTCTTCGTCGGTATGGCTTGATGTTGGTGCATATACCTGTACTATTTGAAGTTGGTATCGCTGGGTTAGTTGAACAACGAGCCTCGCTGCTCGATCTGACGTGCTTTCGACTTCAAGAAGGTAGTCTTTAATTCTTTTGTTGATTAAGAAGCCAACACCACTTGTTCTTCCAGTTTCCGTTCCTCTATAATAAAACAAATGTCCACTTTTAAGTTCCACCAACTCTTCACCTTTTCTTCTAACTTCACTGAGTCCTACAATGTCCCATTTGATCTTGTCAAGTTCTTCTTCCAATTCCTGAAGTTTTGCTTCAGAAGCAAGGGATCGTCCATTAAACGTAGCCAAGGTCAATAACAAACGGCAGCCTGGGCCATTCCAGTGATTCTTAGCACCCCCTGCTTTCATGCCACACTGACCGCTGCCTTGATCAGGAGCACTCCAGCACCTGGAGACTAGGGGCCATGGTTTCTGGTGTGTCAACATAATGGAGGAATTAGCCATAATTTCACCACGCTGGCTAGACGGGTTGGTGAATTAGCCCTCCCCTTCCGCCTTTCTATCCGTGTAGCAAATATTAATTTGCCACATAAATAGAAAGCTCAGCCTGCACCACTTGAAGGCGGGGTAGGACACTAGGTTACTGGCCTGGCCGGTTCCACACATCGTCACATACGTTCAGCGTGTGGGTCTCCTTCCAGTTAGATACCAGCAACCCTTTTGCAGGCCATATATATATATATATGTATAAAGAAAAAGTTTTGAGATATATATAAAGGGAAGGTTTAATACATATACGTATAACGAAGTTGATATGTTTATAGATATATATAACATAATTAGTGAAGTCAAATAAATTAAATTAATGACGAGTCGAAGGCAACAAGTTAGTTTCAGCAATGTACAAGAAAGATGTTATTGAGGCCGCCGCCTTAGGAAATTTACCAGCCAAACAAAACATGGATACACCAAATATGCAAAGAGCAAATAATCTCCCAGATATGAACGTGAATGAAATAAGCGTACCACCCCCTTGGTCGTCTTCCATACAACCATGTATTAGTCCAATTAATGGAAGTCGGGAAAATTTTCAACGTTTCCTGCCGGAGCAAGAGTATAATCTACGAATGTCCGAGATTGGATTGGAAAGAATCCGTATAGAAGCGGATATAGAAATGTCTAGGCGCAGGAGTTATGAAAACGCTGCTGGAAGAACGGATGGAGCCAAATCTCTGTCGGAATGTAAGGATTCGGTTAAAGGATTGATTCCGTTATTGCCAAATAATTCCGAAGAATACCCATCGTACTTCACGAATGTAGAAAAGGTTTTTGAGAACGCTCGTATACCTTAGGAGAACAGAGCTGTGCTGGTACTGCCCATGTTGGGCGAAAATGCGCAGTAAATAATTTTTCAATTCTCGTCGGATGATCTAGGCGATTACGTAAAGATAAAAAATGAATTGTTAGGTTTATCCCAACTTTCACCTTCGGAATACAGGAAGAAATTCATTAGCGCACCAAAGAAAGGAAACGAGTGTTATGCGGAATATTTATCGAGATTAAAACGTCTATGGGACTATTATCAAACATCAAGGGAAGACATAACTATGGCCGATTTACAATATTTAATAATTGCCGATAAATTAAAGGATGCACTAACAGAAGAATGTAGACACCACGTCCAGTTACAAGAAGGAACCAAAAATTTAAAACCAGAAGAGATTACAAAGTTAGCTCAATTATTTACAACGTCCCAGAAGGATAATTATAAAGGGTTTGAAAGTCGTGAAGCACCTCGAGATATTGCTACGAAAGGTGCCGAAAAGGAAAAATATCGCCCTCTATTTATAAAATTGGATAAGTATGGAAGGGGGAATAATAGAAATTTTGAAAGAATTTCACCTCCACCATTCAAATGTAAATCATTTTATAATTCCAAACTAAAAATAATTCGAAATTCATATCCCAAGCACAACTTTCCTATGACAATTATCAACGAAACAGGAAACAAAACTCATGTAATTTTTGTAAAAAGGTAGGAGATTTTTATAACGCGTGCCCTGAAAGAAAAACCATGCCAAAAAGAATAGATGGACATTCTTTAGTAAGAGCAGAAGAAACTCCAACATCTGATAAGATTGTCGCGAGAATGGAAATTGACATGAAGAAGGAATTAACGGGCATAAGGTTAAAACGGGTTAGCATTATGCTAAATGGGGTACCTCAGTTAGCACTACGAGATTCAGGAGCTGCCATTGCAACAATACGAAGAGAGTCATTGCCTAAGCACATGTTGACATCAAAGTCTTCAATAGAATTACAGCCTGCAATTGGTGAGCCTGTTACAGCAGACCTCATTAAAGTCGAAATGAAACTTGCTCATATGCCAATCACGGCAAATAATGAAGAAATACTCTGTGCTGTCGTCCCTGGTTTAAACGAACAATGTTTGATTCCGGAATATGTGTACAAAAGATTGTTATATCAAGAAGATGCAAAGTTAGCTAACGGTAAAGCACTCCTTTCAGAAATAAACACAGAAGTTGGAGGGAATTGTATTCCTGTGGTTGCCACTCCCATCTTCCCCGCCGATAGAAAAAGATGAAGCATTCACAAGTTCGGAAAGGGAATGTTATGAGTCCAAATTAACTAATACCAAGGAGCTATCTCCAATGTTAGAGGATACGTTTTCCGAGAAAACATTATTTAAGAACGAACAGAGAAACTGCCCTACTTTAGCAGATACGAGGTCTAAAGCAAAGCAAAATATGTTTGAGATTTCTATTATCGATGATTTGTTGCATCGCAAAGATAAAATAGCAGGTTTGGGAATACAACAGTTAGTGGTACAAATTTCGTGTAGAAAACAAACATTAAAATTAGCACATGATTCCATTTTTGGAGCCCATTTTGCGAGTAGGAACATCTTGGAAAGGATTAAATTATTATTGTTTTGGCCGAACATGAGGAAAGAGATTGAAGAGTATTGTTATTCATGTCAAGAATACCAATTGAAAGGTTACGGTTATGGATAAAATTCCAATCACTGCAATTAAAGATCCTCCAATGCCATTTGAGACTGTATTCTACGATTTATTCAGTCCTATAGAACGTCATATCACCGGATCTGAAACCATACATCCCGATCCAGAGAAATTAGATGTCATTCAACAAATTCAGATTCCGACAGTAAAGAAACAATTGAAAAGTGTACTAGGACTTTTTAATTATTACCGGAATCACATTTCTAATTATCCTACGTTAGCAGCTCCATCGACCGAACTTACAAAGAAGGGGATCCCAGTACAAATTCCGTGGTAAAAGACACACGACGAAGCTTTGTGCGTGCTGATACAGAAGCTGATGAATGCAACTGCACTGTATACTCCAAATTACGCCTTGCCCTGCATCGTAGATTATGATGTAAGCCCCACGGGAGTAGGATGTTGCCTTTCGCAAGAAGATGAACTAGAAAAAGAACGACCAGTTGCCTTTGCCAGCCAAAAACTTTCAAAAATTCAACAGGCGTGGTCTACGATAGAACGTGAAGCATATGCCATTTTGTTTGCCCTAAAGAAGTTCGAACATTACCTGTATGGGACTTAAATCATCCTACGATCGGACCATAATCCACTAGCCTATCTAACGAAGACTTATCCTCAAGGACCTAAGCTACAGAGATGTTCTCTCTCCTTGCAGAAATTTGACTTAGACATCAAATACTGTAAAGGGAAGCAAAACTCAAATGTGGACAGCAAGAGTCGATTATAGGAAAAGAAGCTATTTATTTATTCAAGAGATAATTACGTATTAGTGATTTTTATTTTAGGTCTGAAGGATTGAAATTACTAACGAAATGGCAGCATAGTATTTTGCAAAATTCATTTATGATTTGATATATCCTTATTGTTGATATGTTACTGTATTTTGTGTTGATGATATTTTATTGTATTTTGTATTGATGAAATTTAATGTATTTTATAGGGATGATATTCAGCAGAATTTTAGATTGATGACATTTTGTTGTACTTTATAATCATGATAGTTGCTCTATTTTATGTTGCAGATATTTTACTGTATTTTTACTGATATTAATGGTTGTATATGCAGCCTATCAAGAATTGTTATGTTCATCCAGTTTATCGTAGACAGCCAATGTTACAAATCAAAAAATGTGAATTGTTCTAAAACTCCATTCACAATTTACGCAAAGGGGAGACGGATATCGGACCCTCAATTATAGACAGTTTGAAAACCTCCAATATAAATGTATGTAATTACATATACGCCCACCATTGTGGAAAGAGCGGAAAAGAAGGACGATAAATTATGTCACTAACCCGAACTAAAACTTAAATCCACACACTGCCACCCTATTACGTCAGCCCTTAATACGATGTTACCATTGACTGAGGTAACACGGGCTTTTGGAGGGGAGGCAGAGTCCGGTAAGGACTAGGGGAATGGTTCTCCTGAGTGTTTTTATTTTAAATACAAAGAAAAGTTTGTAAATCTATTTTGTTGTAATTAATAAATTAGTTTATAGTGGAAGAGGTGCGTGCTCGTGTTCAGTGAATTTAATTAGTGCCAAAAAGGGATTATTTTTGAAGAAGAAGCGGCCTTACTTTGGATTATACCGCAGCTGACGAAAGAAGATTCGGAAGTACTGTTTTCAATTGTTTAATCAAAACGAAAGTTCAGAAACCAAACAATCCACGCATTTTAACAAATTAGAATTTGCGGAATATATAAA
>QLNU02003225.1:64158444-64171602 GCA_006491805.2 Dysdera silvatica | reverse complement strand
TTCATGACTTCCTATTCTTATCTTTTGTTCTCTGCACCCGGTTTAATTTCTTTTAGATTAAAATTTAACATTTTTATATTTTCCTTTCCTTTCATGCTTTTTTTTTTCAAGAAAGGTCACCTTTATTTCCATAGCTACTATATGCTTTAACTAGGCGTTCTTTATTAGCATATTTTCAGTGGGTACACATTTAAACCAATTTACATTTCATTTTGTCTCTACGAGTCTTAGATATAACGATATACGAGTCTTACATATAAAAGTTTAAACACTGGTAAAATAAAAAAAAATGAGAAAGATTGTCCAAGCTTTCGGACGCATTAGCAGAAATCCTTCATCAGGAGTAATGTCATTCCACCTGATGTTTTATTTAATTTTGTAATTTTTATATTGTCCTGCATATAGGAGTACGCAAAAAATTCGAGAGGGATGTTACAAGCTTACAATGAGTGGTTACAGAGCTACAACTCCATGTATTCATATGTATATACAGACCAAATTTCATCACAGTGAGGGGGGGTCAAAACCCTCATCGACCCCCCCCCTGCGTACGCCAGTGATCTTGAGTGCTTTAATTTTTGTATATAAATTTCTTCCCTGGTTCTTTATATGTTGCTTCTAAAATATAACCATCATTGGACATCATTAGTTTTGACTTGGCGCAATATATTGGCGCAGTATAGCCCAGATGCTCTTGCGCCATAAAAATCCAAACGAAAGACCATAGTTGTACCATCGTCAGAACTCCACCTTCGGAAGTAGTTCCACAAGGACAAATTGAAAAATATGATCAAGACAAATATGCCAAAACAAGCAACGATTAATTGCATGAGTAATTGCTGTAAAAGTTTACATGAAACCATCTAATGCACATTTTTCACGATATTATTCTGCATTATACAGCCAATACTCTGAGCATGGAAAAATTAATTCTAAAATATGCATAATTAATTAATTATAGTAGATTTTCAGTCTAACTTTTAAGATACATTGGGCCATTTTTCCTTGTACGTGCAATACTAATGTTTATTATAGTTAAGGTTTACTATACGTAAATATCAGACATTAAAAGTATGTATCACTTTTATGGTTAACGGCGATTTTGCTTTGCCATATCCTGCGGATAATGGGTCTTATCGTAAAAAGGGAGTAATTAAAACATATATATCACATAAAAAATAAAATAGTTTTGCTAGAAACATTTATCTTCCGTAGAATTATTCCCTCGTTTCATTCGACAAAATTGTAAAAGGCCACAGGTTTATCAGCATTTCAAGCATCGGAAAAGTGATTAAATTCGAACGCGGTGTTTTACTTTTTGGTGGATTTAGTAGCTTCATTTCGAATCTGCCTGTACTTTAGCAAACACAAGGTTAGCTTAAATGTAGTTTCAAAATTACTTTAATGGCTTTCTCATTTTTCAACGAACTTAGGCTCCTATCCTACTCGTAAAATACATATTTTAAATTAAATATATTTCATTTTTTAAGCATAAAGAGAAGGGTATATTTCATTTTGACACTCGGTCCTGAGAACGCCTTTGGAAATGGCAAATAATTTCTTAAATAGTTGGATTAAACTACGAGGGCAATGCTACTTGAACCATTATTCCGTCCTCTCTTCACAGCTTCTTCGTTTTAAGGGGTAGAGGCAGGGCCATTTCAGCCATTAAGCCAGATTAAGCGACAGCCTAGGGCGTCAAAATGAAGTAAAAAAAAATAATTTTAAATCAAACAAAGAAAAAACTGAGCAAATGAGGAGAAAAAATGAAAAAGAAGAAAAATTAAAACATATAATTGTTTTCAAAAGCATACGGGACAATTACTTAAAAAGTCTTTATTTTGACGAATGATCGAAAAAAAAATTGATGTATTATATTGTTTAATTTTCCACACAAGTTCTTCTATATTTAATGCATTTAAGCCTTCTAGCTCTGATAATACAACGTTGTGTTTTGAAATATTACTCCTTTAATATTTCAGTTTTCAAAAATATAAAATGTTGAAATTAAACAATTATAACATGTAGCAATTGTTTTACTATTCACAATATTCTAATATTACAAAATAACTAATATAAGTTTAAAATATAAATATAATTAACGGGTTTAATGATTAAAAGTATAATAGAAGATTTACATTGTTGTACCGCTGGGTGTTGGTGGTGGTAGAGAGGGAGATCTAGTCGAAAGAGTAATGGTAGTAAAAGGGTGGGGCGGTATTTTTCAACTATTGTCTAGGGCGGAAAAACACCTAGAAACGGTTCTGGGTAGAGATGGGGGGGGCCACATATTTTAAAGCTATTAGAACATATCAGTTATTAGACTAAATTACTCTAATCATTAGATTACATAATAATAATGATTAGACTACATAGTTATAATCATTAATTGTGTCGGATTTAAACATAGGCAAAGTAACAGGCAAAATAACCTGGGCCTAGGGTCCGCGATTTTGGAGGAGGGCAGAGGCCTGGTGTTGTTGGAGTTTAAGAATTATTTTAATCTTAATTTTAGGTTTGAAATTTAGCGCATTTCTGTATTTTCATATTCATTGCTGGGTTGATGGTGGATTCGGGGGGTAAGTAACAAAGGGATTTCACCCCTCCCAGGAGTAGAAAATTTACACTTTAAGATACAACAACATTTTTCAAGAAACAACAAGCAAGAAACAACTTCATTATCATCGTCATTAATTTACATATTTTTTTCACGTAGGTGAGTCAAAACGTTTTGTAAAAAATCTATAACGATATGTAAAAAGACAAATTCAAATCGCTGAATGCGTTTATAGGGTAACCATTTGGCAATACCCTGGCAAACTGGCGCCTTTCAATCACTTGGGAAACCTGTCGAACACTGAGCAACTTTCTATTTTAAAATTTCTAATCAAAGAAGGCATAAAACCAAAAGAAATTTTGTCAAGATTACAAGTACAGTATAGTAATGAATGCATGAGTAAATTTACACTTTATTTATAGCATGATAAATTTAAATTGGGACATGTAGGTGCTTGCGATGTCGAGCTATGCAGGCGACCTTCAACTTCTATCTGGGAAGGTTTCATCGACCTTTTTTTTTTTGAGACTCAAAAGTCATAATATACACTGATTTATTGGAAGAAAAACGTACAATAAATTCAAAATACTCCTCTAATCAGCTTAAAGGTCCAGTTCGTGAAGCTATACGTCGCACAGTGGGGCCATTGACGGAAAAGTTGGAAAAAATTAATAACTTTCGAACGCCTCAATATATTTGAGCAAAATCAACTTTATTTGTTATCAAGTCAAGCGTACTGATTTTGCGATAAAAAAATTATGAGCGCCCTTAAAAACTGGGCGCTGGCGCCAGGGTGCTCGACAACTTTCAATTAGAATATACATCATGTTTGATATCATTTTAAAGAGGCTTTTTTTCTGAAAACAATGATGTCGCAATTTTGAAAACAATCCGATTTTATCGAAAGTTACAAGCGATCAAATTATTGAACTTTTGGCTCTTAACGAAATTTTGTCAGGATTGGATAAATTATTTTATAATCACTCTGTATAATCTTTTCTTCACAAAATCGCTTGCATATGGTCTAGCTAAGCTACTTGCCAAATTTGGAGCCATTTGCAATGTTAGATTAAGCTACAGTTGACCCTGAATACGAAGACTTAGATTATGGACACCCTGTATAAAATGGAATATTTCCAAATGGGGCAAACATGGGCAAGGTTTTTTTATGTTTCAGCCAGATCAACTTATAAAGAAACATATATATTAAAATTACGGACATGATATGGACTGATTAAATTAAATTTCCATAAACAAATATAGAACCATCAAAACTTAACTTTTTTTTAATGCGTCAATATTAAATGAGCTTTATAAAATACTATTAATCATAGCACAACAAACATAATTAAAAAATGATGTACTAACCTGCGGGTAAGGACGCCATGTTAAAAGTAGTTTAATATCAATAAGTACGGAAAAGTACTTCGAACGAACACACAACTATCAATTTCGCTTCTTTGCAGGCATAATGCGAAATCTTGGCGCCGTATAGCCCAGATGCTCTTGGCGTCATAAAAAATCCAACAAACAAACATAATGTGAAATATTTCTAACGAAACAATACAGAGTTTCACCAGGAGATTCCATAACAAACAGTTATTTCGACACTGGCGTAAGGTTTAAAAACACGACGTTTCGGGAGCCAACTGCTCCCTTTGTCAAGTGAAGGCAGAATGAAGAGTTCGTGAAAGTCCTAAGCTTATATACCCGCATGTTGGGAATCCCCATCTGACGCCATTTGGTGCGGAGCATTTCCAGCTGGGGAAACCCCAATCGGGGAAACCCTCGCCGGGAAAGCCCCCGCACCCGACGATGTCAGATGAACACCCCCAACTCGAGGTTTTGCAAAAATCCTGTAAGGTTCTGGTAGAGGTTTTGCGATGTTTATTGCACGACTCCTCAAACCGTAGGTTTCCCATGATTCCAGAAAAAGTCTACTCCCCAGATTCGTCACATTCTGATGTAATATTTTCATCGAATGCCAATCTGGTTCGTGACCCTCCCTGAAGACATGTTCAGCCAACTGGTTTGAATCGTCTCCCCTAGCTACCGCACGCATATGCTCCTTCCCTCGTAGACGTATCGATCTTCCCGTCTGTCCAACATACACCTTGTCACAGTCTCCACACGGTATTTGGTAAATAGCACCAGATTTTTCCTCCTCAGGGACGCGATCCTTAACTTTAAGTAATAGATCACGCAGGGTGTAGACAGGTTTGTAGTAGGTCTTAACATTCACACAACTGAGAATTCGAGACAGCTTTTCTGAGACACCCGCCACATATGGTCTATATATATATCACATAGTTATATACTCAGTTTACCTGATGATTAGTCTCACCTTACGCCAGTGTCGAAATAACTGTTTTGTTATAAGTGTAAAATCGCAAAAAGAGACAAGTTTACACCACTTTTGTAAGGGTGTCGTTCTTTCCCCACTCCTCCCTACTTCGTACCTTACGCGTACAATATTCGACTCTCAATTCCAGACGGTATTTGCCGCATATTGCTAACTTTTTTTTTTAGGGTTTCTGCCAACAATTTGTGTATTTGGCCCCTCTGTACGTCGTACGAAACTGGGAAAGCTGTACATGGTGTCATTATCCGCCATAACGACGCTCGACCTCACACAGTCTAACGTATTATGAAAACATTAAGAAAACTTGGTTGGGAAATGTTAGCACATCCTGACTGTAGTTATGACCTAACTCCACGTGACTTTTATCTGTTTACGTACCTTTAAGATGCTCTACGAATTTGGGGGTGGACAATTTTGCTCAAAATTGTTATCAGGGACGACCACAAATTTTCTTTTCTGAGGGATTTGGCAATCCTGTAAAAAGATGGTATAAACGTATTGAAAAGGATGGTGATTATATAGAAAATAAAAGAAAAGTTAAGTTTATACTCCTTATAATTTGCTTTTTATTAACTCTTTCCTAGAACTTGTTGACTCACCTTCGTACTTTTCCAAATCTAGCAATGAATTTCACGAAATATGTGTTAAATTAGATTCCAAGCTGCGCGGTTTTTTTTAGGAGGGTCCGTATGAATTCATAAAATCGAGAATCCACTATATTTTGCTTTAATAAAACACTCCCAGTTTATTAAACTGAAAACAATATTTTACAAATTATCATTATATTATTATTATTATATAATATAGCTCAACTGCAAGATTGGATCTAGATAACGCCAAAATGATATATATTTGTATTTTTAAATTTTTACCGGAACTCTCGCAGTTAGATGGGCTACTTTCTTCAGAGCCCTTTCCATCCCTTCACCCTAGAGGCCCCCATAGAAATGTTAATCCGGCACTGATCATTAGATCATATAATTATGATCTTTTATGATCTTTAGACAAAATTATTCTTACCGCTAAGTTAGATGTTTGTTTGTTTGGATTTTTTATGGCGCAAGAGCATCTGGGCTATACTGCGCTCTAGGTTAGATGTTCTTAACCTTAAACTTGGTTATTCTTATCATTTAGCTAAATAAATTTTATTATTAGACTAAATTATTTCTGTCATTAGATCGCAATCTACTACGCTCATTAGATTACCCATTGCACTCACTAAATAAATTATTATGATCATTGGATGAATTATTATAATCATTAGACTTTTCACTCTCTCTCTCATCTATTCTAAGAGAAAAATGCTATAAAACACATATACATAATTAAGGGAATTACTAATTGTTTAAACCAACTTTCTTATCCTGAACAGAACTATGCCAGATAACTACATAACAGACCCACCTAGTAGAAATCTATCGACTGGAACAATTTCGTTTTAGGTGCAATTCACCTGACGAAGCGCAGCCGAACATATTTGCTTCATTGTTAGAATTGGCTCCTACATTGGCACAAAAGCCTTTGTGAACGGGAGATGTAAGTACCTAGTTTTCCGTGATACAATTTCGTTCACTTCAGAGCCACTTCTCTCGAAGCCATTGTGATCACTACTGGTCGGAAATCCAATGAAGCAGTGGCTATTTCCAGGGTAACAGGACAGTGAGAACTTTGGAAAATGACCACCACAAAAGAAATAGATTCCTTGCCTCCCGTGAAGTAGTAAAATGAAGTTACTTCAAAACCTGGTATTATCGGTGCTCTTAGTATTGATGCTATTGCTGCTTCAAAATTCCATCTTCATCATCTGCTTCAAAAATAAAACATTAAAATAAGATTTTTCTTCCACCGCTTCGAATCTAATTCAGAAACGTAATGGAAAAAAAATCAAGATACAGAGAAACGAAAACTTTCATAACTTTGATTTTTTTTTTTCTTAAAAGATAGAAGTGATATTTTACGATAAAATCGATGTCATTTGCAAGATGTCATCTTTACATAATATACATAAACTTAGAGAAATGTTACTTTCAATTCTAATAACTTTCGATTTGATCCTGGTATTCACTACATTGACAAAGGAAATAAAAATGTACTTCGATTATTTGAAGGCTTATTTCCAATTTTTCAATAGGAAACGTTAGTTATTTTTCAATCTATATCATTGTGAATTATAATTCAATCTGTTTTTCAAAATTTTTGAAACTGCAGTGGCCAAATAGCTGTTTTAATGGGGAAGAGGTGGGGAATCAGTTATCAGATAAGAAAACCAAATAGCATTAATCCTGAAGTTAATAATAGTCAATAATATTTAATTAAAGTTAGTAACAGTTAATTAATATTAATGATAATTAATTAAAATTAATTATATTTAAATAAAGTTAATGAAATTTGAATAAAGATAATAATAGTTAACAACTCCTAAAGTTTATAATAGTTTATATATCCTAAAGTTAACAATAGTTAGTAAATCACTGCTTGTTTTGAAAATATGTCTTTTTAGAGAGAGTAGTAGAGTAAAAATGGATGGAAATTTTGAGCACAGAAATTAAAACAATTCGTTAAAATTTTGACTAATTTCAAATCAAAATATTTCGAGACTTTATTAATGCCGTCATATTTTGCTTAATAAAAATTATTTCTGAACCACAAAGACATGTGTGTGACTAAATAGATTTAATCGACATTTTCCCATTTGTGAACAATGCAACGCTAGAATAGGATCTACCACACTATCGACTATTTACCGCATTCTGTCAACTATTGGCCACGCGGAATCCGAGAAATCATCTGACGTAACAGCCAATCATTTTTAATTTTCCCTCAAGGCACTTTGACAGCACGACAATAACATTCTGAAGTTAACTTTTACCTAGGTTTTTACGTCATCCAGGGCCCATTTACCAGCATGATAATGCTAAACCTCATGCGGTAAAACTCTCTTAACAGTACCTTCATAAGTAGAAATTCACACAAACGAGTTCATTTTCACTCGTAAATTATTCTTTTAATCAAATTTAACGGTTTTTCACAAATTGTGTATGTTACCTGAAATAGTCAAATTCTTCATTTTCATAATGAATATATTTAAACAGAATTTTTAAATTAAGCTCAAATCCATAACGAATATAACGATCGATCTTCAACTGATCCGAAAATGGCATTTAATCAAATAGCTGATCAGATACTTGCAAAGCAAAGAATGATTTTCCGGCGCGGTTGGATCCGAACCCACATGTCCTCGATTGCCGATGAAGTGCTCTACCAAATAAGCTACAGGCCATGGATCATTCTCCCTCTTCCTTCCACCCTCTAAGCACGTGTGTAAGACTTTCACACCAGGCGCTGAAAAATCATTCTTTTCTTTGAAATTACTTGCTCATCTAATACAGCGGTTCCCAAATTTTTTGCGCCGCGGAGCACTTTTCAAGAGAAAAATTATTTGCGGAGCAATATCGTTGCCTTTACGCCAAAGACACGTATGTGCATTTTTGGATACTTTTACCTAACTATATTTTTAAAATAGTTAATCGACATTTTATTGTATAATGGTAGAAGTTCGAATTTGTTTTTAAATTTCGAATTGCTTAAATTTGAATCTGAGCTTAATTTTCCCCAATTAAAATCATTAAAAACGAAACTTAAATATTATTTTCCGAAAACATCAATTATACATGTATTTTCTTATATGCTATTTTTACATAATTTTCTTTTCTCATAAGGGCAACGGTATTTTCACCAACGGCGGTGCTAACTCCAATGAGACAGTATGAATAATGGAAGATATTTTTAAGCATTTGGGTATGTAAAACGTCAATTTTTTTTCTTCGAAATGTTATATTTCTCGCAAACTTAAGAAAAGTGGGAAACTCACTGTTTTCGTTTATGTAATTAAGTAACAAAAGCGTAAAATAAGGCAAAACATTTGAAAACAAATTCAAAGCAGATATTTTAAATCCACCATGTGTTACCCATATAGATATAACTAAAACCGTTTTTGTAATTATAAAACCAAAATTGTCACTTGGCTTCGAAAAAGAATGAAGCCTAAAAAATCCAGCAAGAGTTTTTGCAATTGTGGAGCACTGGAGCACGAGGAGTACTTGGGAAGGTTTCACGGAGCACCAAATGCTACCAGAAACACAGGTTGAGAACCGCTGATGTAACATAGCCATATCATTGGCTATGGTGAGAGCTACTCGAATAAATATTTAATCAATTACTATAAGATTAAATTGTAGCGAACGCCAATGCTGTTGTTCCCAGTATTATTTGAAACAGACGAAATCATTTTATCGAATGTATAAAAAATATGCCTATTTTCTATATTTTTGAAAACGCTATATCTATTTTTACCTCAGCTCAGGAATCGCAATTTTTATTAAAATACAAATAAAAATACAAATAGTAACAGTAATTATTATAACTATAATACTTATTAGAGTCTAATGATTATAAGGAGTGTAATTATATATATTCGAACGTTTAACGCATCTAATACTAAAAGGGGATTCATTTTCATTTGATTCCGAAATTTTAACTCCATTTGGCTCTTTGATTGCATTTGTGGTACAAGAACATAGTCACGCAACGCCAATATCTCCATTTCTAACATTTTCAAAGATGGCGGATGTTAAAACCACCTTTTCAAGCATTTTTTTAGAGGAGGCAGACGTTAAAACGTAAATGTAAAATATTCTTAGAAAGCAAACGAAATATGAAAGAAATACTGAATAAGATAAACACATAAAAATGCTAAACTCCAAGAATATATATAATATTTAAATAAGTTAAAGTATATTTTTTATTAAAGAAAGTTTTTTCCCTAAGTGCAAGGAATCTTTGACTTTTTCCTTTCAGAAATTTTTTACTTAAACTAAGTAAAATTTAAATAAAAAACCTTTAAAATCGAATTTAAAATAAAAAATGGAATTTAAACCTAACATATTAAAGGATGAAAAAAATTCTTCTAAATAATATTAATCGACGTTTTCCAAGTTTCTAGAGTATAGTAGCCATGCATTAGTGTAGATTCTGATGTTTCTGTTGTCCATAACAACAATATAGTCTAATAATTAATACTTATATAATAATTAATATAAAAAGTGAACTCTATGATAAATCGTAAGTTTCTTCCGTATGGACTAACAGGTAATAGGATGATCACCAAGCTTTTATGAATGGATTACACTATAAAAATAACATAATCCTGTAATCTCATCAATGCATGTAAATCGTATACACTAGTAGATTTAAATAACAAGCAGGGCTGTCTTCGATCTGTCGAGGGACTTAGGAGCTCCATCGTTCCTTGGGACCCTTCTTACGCTAACTTTTCAATTTTCAGATTTTTGCAATAAGAAACTAACATAAAACTATATAACAAACAAACTTTTCTAGGGCCCTGGATATCGGCCACGTTTATCAACCCGCTCAGATGGCAGTGATAACGAACAGGAGTTAACACGGTTTTCTACCACGCCAAAATCATGGATTTGATTCCTGATGGCGCCGCAGGATGCTTGTTGTTTTCTGCTGCCTTGTATAGTCCAGGTTTGATTTATTAGACAACAGGGGACGCTCATTTTCCATAAATTATGAGGCAGCATGATCTTAGCTGCCCTTGCGAAATCTGCTAACTTGCACGATAAGAGGGGGGCGCTTATTCTCTAAAAATCATCTCAGCCTGAACTTAGGTGTCCTTGCGCCATAAATACATGAAATCTTCTGACCAGCACGCCAACAGAGGGCACTTATTCTCTATAAATTATGACCGATCATGAATTTAGCTGCCCTTGTGCCATAAACATACAAAATTTTCTGACCTGCACGCCAACAAGCGTGCTTATTCTCTATAAATTATGACGCGGCATGAACTTACCTACCCTTACGCCATAAATACACGAAATCTGTCCTGATAACGGGGATGCTTATTATCTATAAATCATGATGCATCGTGAAATTAGATGCCCTTGCGCCATAAACGCGCAATCTTCTAACCTGCACAGTAACAGGAGCGCTTATTCTCTATAAATTATCTCAGCATGAATTTAACTACCCTTGTCCCATAAATACACGAAATCTGACCTGACTACAATAGTGGGTGCTTATTATCTATAAATTATGGCGCATTATGAAATTAGCTGCCCTTGCGCCATAATCACCCCAAATCTTCTGACCTGACGACAACAGGGGAGTTTATTATCTATAAATTATGGCGTAGCATGAACTGCCCGTGCGCCATACAAAACAAAATCTTCTGACGTACACTTAAATACATGTACAAAATGGGGTAATAGATTACTTGCCCAGACGATTCGCGCCTTCCACTAAGCATGAGGAGGGGAATCACTCATCATCATTTGAATACAAGTACATGAGAAACCGTTACCATAATATCCTCCATCTATCTCTGGAGCAATATGATTGATCATGCCTCTCCACACTGCTAACCATTCACTCTATACAGCACCAATTGGAATAGTTTCAATCCCGAATACCCTGTACGGTATCTCATTGGAATCGTATTATGTGTGACGGTACAACACACCTTGTCGCAACAGAACACAAAACAAGACCCTTCAGGAATTCCTGAAGGAAGGGAGGATGTCCTATACTCTAGGCAAACTCAACCTAGCTACATTGTGGAAGCTATCTTGACCGTGTTACCACGAACAAAAGTTGAATTTCCAGTATCATAAAGCGTCTAGACTGATCTACATGCAAGAGTTCGTTAGAATTGACGACTTATCGCTGTTACTTCCAAATATCCCATTTCCCTCCCTGCCGAAAATTCTTTTTCAAAAGCCTAGAGGGCGGAAGGTATTGTTATACATTTTTTGAATATGCACCCGACATCTTTCATACACCATCCTATAAAGTTTCAATTCAGTAACCTTTTGTCCTGACACCAAGTGTTAATAAGTGTTATTTATTATATGATTGATGTCTCCAACCAACAAACGGTTCAAAGCATCGTACCTACATTTATCTTTTAATTTGTTTATTTTTTCAGAGGGGAGCAGTGGTAGAGGGCAGGTAAATCATACTCAAATCAATGTTTTTCGTTAAATATTAATAGCATTTTTCACAAAAAATCCGGCCGGTGGGGGGGAGGCAACTTCGAAAGCCCTATTCCATTATTCGATTTTTCTGGATGTCGATCCCGCAATTTGCAAAACACGTTGAAAACAATAACCTTAGCCGTACTGCTTAAAGGCTTTCCAGCAGCATGAGAGTGGAACGCAAGGGGAGAATGTTCACTTTCCGAAGCTGACGCCATAACTCGGGAGGAGTAGGAGACTGACCGACGGCAACTGGAAAAGCTCGAAGCAGAAACAGTATTGGCTTTAAAATGAGGGATACTGCACGTGTGATGTTCGCCAAGTCCTCCATAAGCAAACTGATACACGATTGGAGGAGAGTAAGGACGAACTTTTTTTTTGTTAAATAATGATAGAAACGCAGGTTTTTTATGAAGATTATTATTATTTTTAATCCGGCCTGCAGTTTTAATGTATAATTATAGATTTTATACGCAAATTTTTTTGTTTATAACAAGTTTCGATGGGAACTATGTTCTTTCACGTAGGAATACATCGTGTAGCGTAACCCATGTAGCCAGGTTGAGTTTGCCGAAAGTATAGTTTGGGGACTTTTTCTAGGTCTTCGGTGGTCTCTTGGAATCCAGTTGAGAATTTCAGTTGTCCATCGTTGATGATTTACTGTTCCAGTCACGGGTTCATAACGTCACACTCGGAGGGTCGTAATCATCATGTCCAGCAGGGGTACTTATAAGCAGGAAATGCTTGTCAGAGAGTTTGATGAAATGCGATCAAGTTATCTTTGCGTCGTACCGTGTTGTACACTAAACTCAATCGTCGCCTGCAGCTAATATCTTTTCCGTCGCCGGGAACAGAGCGAACCGCTGATGAGTCGGTCCATCTGGATTCTGGATGAGAAAAGCGTATGTACGGGGAAACAAAATGGTGAACATTAAATCATGATTAAACCTTTTGGAAATGTGGGTTGGTGTATCAATGACCGTTGATTCGTGAGTCCCTACAAATGTAAGAAAAATGATTCCTCGCATAATAGGAACTAGAGCCTCATATAATATAGGAATAATAACCTTGTATAATTCTTCTTATAATGTAAGGAAAAATATGAAAATTTCGGAAAAATACGTCCACTGCCCTATGGTGCCTTAGTAGCAACACATTCGCCTACCAAACCATTGATC
>QLNU02003225.1:64141139-64158344 GCA_006491805.2 Dysdera silvatica | reverse complement strand
AAAATCACTGGTTTATACTGTTCAGATTATAATGAGGTTTTTGTGTGAATTTAGATCATTTCAATAGTATTAGTATTACTTATTTATAAAAATGTTTTGTCTTGTGTTGTAATGATGGTTTAAGCAAAAATCACTAAAAACTTCCCAATACCTAAATGACAGGATTTTAGAATAAACACCTTTTACAAAATTTTTAAGTAAATGAGTAAGCATACTTCTAATATTAAGGTACATAAAAAGGCAAGTAAATTAAAGTACATAATAGATGGCACATAATAAACAAATATTTAAGTTTATTACATAGATCGTCCAGAAAGTAAAGAACGATCATGTACCACACACACACAACCACCTGCCACCGTCTTGCATCACACACACACGACCACCTGCCACCGTCTTGCACCTGCCTCTTATCAGAGCAAACCTCTACTTCAGTCTGAGGCAAATCTTGTTGTTCTACAGCCACACTTGCGTTACTGGCAATTTTTGCAAAATGACCTCGAGGGTAGAAAATCTCACCAGGTGTGAAATCCATAGTGTTATTCAGCAATACGTAAACTGGAACGGCGGCTGCATTGCTCGCCATGGAATTTATAATGATGCATCAACATGGGAAATTGCTCTGGTCTGTCTGGATTGGTAAGGTTTATCATTGGCTGGCATGTAGTCTTCAAGATGAAAGCCAATCAAAGTCTCAAGATTGGAAATTGAATTAACATAAAAGCAATGCGTACAGTAATGACCCAATATTCCGGTCATTTCCTGCATGGAGGATTGCCCGATTAGCGAGGATTACTAATTACTGAGGTTGCATAAAATAGCTTAGTTTAATTCCTTATTAACGTGACGTCACATAGGGTAACCCTCGCTCATGATGTCGCATGCAAGCTTAATCCCTCCCTTGTTTTACGCCAAAGTCAAGGGTGGGAATATTAAGAGTACAGATTAGTGACAGACGAATCAAGAAAACTAATCTGTTCATAAGGTGATAATCAAAGCCTTGGAATTAGGAAATGATTATTTTCTTGTTCCAGCAATCTTCTTCATTAAATTATATTGATTTTTGGCGTACGCTATTATTTAAATAATTTATTCTTAGATAATCAAATACTCGCAAGAAAAAGAGTGATTTTTCGGCGCATTGAAGCTATAGGCGTCGATCGTTCTTCCCCTTGCTTGCGTATACGAGCTATACTCCTGTTTGTAAAAATTGCAACACCATGAAGGAATCACTTGATTGAGCTGAAACTTTCAGGAAATGCAAATTCGGGTATGCTATTCAAATGATTAGAATTTCAGAGTCATCACGCATGCGTGGGCTGAGCAGCGCCCTCTGAACTGCTGATGGATCCGTATAAATAGAGGGCTGTAGCGGGGCGTGTATGGTTATCTGCTAGTGGTAAACGTTACATGAGACGTCACTATGCCTCTACGACGAAAGAGGGCGACATTTCAGCAAGTTACGGAGTTTGAACGGGGACGAATGATCGGCTTTCGTGAAGGAGGGTTTTCTTATCGTGCAATAGCAGCTCGTATGGGGCGTAACAGCAGCACAGTGATGCGAGTGTGGAAGCAGTGGGTTCAAGAGAACCAGACAACTCGGAAATCCGGGAGTGGACGCCGAAAGGTGACGTCAGCACGGGATGATAGACACCTGGTCCGCATGGCGGTGACGGACCGTTTTGCTTCATCTGGACAGTTGGCAGAACGTTGGTGCACTGCTACAGGTGTATCATTGTGTGCTTCATCAATTCGTCGGCGTCTACTGCACCGTGGACTGCGTGCAAGAGTTCCTTTATACAGGATCCTCCTGACGCAAAACCATCGGCGCCTGCGGCTACAATGGGCTCATGGACATAGAGACTGGCGTGCTGATTGGCAACAAGTGGTGTTTTCTGATGAATCCCGCTTTAATTTGGGGTACAGTGATGGCCGCATCCGTGTTAGACGCTATACCGGTGAACGCCACCTTCCGGAGTGCGTTATCCAACGTCATAGTGGACGAACCCCCCAGCGTTATGGTCTGGGGTGCGATTGCGTATCATGGACGATCTCAGCTGCTACGAATTGTGGGTAATCTTAACAGCAACCGGTACATCAATGAAGTTCTGGATTCATTCATGTCGCTCGTGATCCTCGTCCCATAGCTACTACAGATGAACTTTGGGGTCGCATACAAGCAATCTGGAATGCTCTTCCTCAGGCACACATTCAACATCTGTTTGATTCCATGCCACGTCGTATAGCATCACTTATTGCAGCGCGTGGTGGCTTCACCAAATACTGATTTTCGACATGTAATATTGTTTTTTTGCTTTGTAATTTTAATCGTTTATTTGTATCAACACAGGTCGTTTGTACATTAAATTTCATTCAATTCGGACGAGTCCTTCATGGTGTTGCAATTTTTATAAACATGAGTATAAAAGGCGTATACGAGATATAAGGCTAGCGTATAAAGCTTTCATAATGGATAAGTTTACAAAGAATAGTGCAACGCTTAGACTGCTTTTTAAACCAAGGCGAAGTCTCTAGCTCAATGGACCGGGCACTTCACAGACAATCAAGACGATATGGGTCCTGTTCCAATCAGGCGGGGAAAAATCTTTTTTTTTTGGGGGGAGTATTTGATCATTTAATACAATCACATCATCGGAGAATTACTCATAAATAATTATTATATTATTTATAAGTAATATATATGTTACTCATAATAATTACTTATAAATTTGTTCTTACTTTAACAAAATTTGAACGATGCCACAAATATGGTTTGTAAGCTCCGACTTCGTCTCTAGAAACGACAGCAACCTGAAATAAAATTTTATTAACTCAACAGAAGGTTAATCTACAACGTTGAAAATGTAAAATATTCAGATTTAAAGAAATCATTTACTTAAATGTACTTAAGTTATTTGTTTCAACGCATTGATATCTTAATCGTTTCACTTTTTAAGAATTAATTCTCCATTCATTAACAATTACATAGTGAATTAATTCTCTACTCATCAGCAATTACATATTGAATTAATTCTCTACTCATCAGCAATTACATATTGAATTAATTCCCTATTCATGAACAATTACATATTGAATTAATTTTCTTGTCATTAACAATTGCATATTGAATTCTCTATTCATCAACGATTACACATTGAATTAATTCTCTATTCATGAACAATTACATATTGAATTAATTCTCTATTCACGAACAATTACATATTGAATTAATTCTCTATTCATTAACAGTTACATATTGAATTATTATAATTTACATAATAAATATACAAGTACAAATAGTAAAAAATACATGCATATTTAATTAAGTATGTATGTGTGTGTGTGTATATATATATATGTGTATATCATCATCATCATATTCAACCATTATCTATCCACTGCTGGATGAAGGTCTCTCCAAATGCTTTCCACACAA
Source organism: Dysdera silvatica (assembly GCA_006491805.2). Classification (NCBI taxonomy): domain Eukaryota; kingdom Metazoa; phylum Arthropoda; class Arachnida; order Araneae; family Dysderidae; genus Dysdera; species Dysdera silvatica. Next base: position 64,154,908 of record QLNU02003225.1, on the reverse strand, counting down.
GTCTATCCTGAGCAATTCCACGTCACCCCAACCTGTTTTCTTATTTCATCCACCCATCTGTACTCTCGGCAAACTCAACCTGGCTACATTATGGAAGCTGACCGTGTTACCATGAACGGAAGTTAAATTTTCAGTATCCTTAAGCGTCTAGACTGATCCACATGCAAGAGTTCGTTAGAATTGGCAGCTTATTGCCGTTACTTTCAAATATCCCTTTTCCATCTCTGCCGAAAATTCTCTTTCAAAAGCCTTGAGGGCGGACGGCGGGAGGTATTGTTATACATATTTTGAATATGCACCCGACATCTTTTTCACACCGACCGTTCTATAAAATTTTAATTCAGTAACCTTTTGTCCTGACACTAAAGTGCTAATAAGTGTTATTTATTATATGTTATATGATTGATGTCTCCAACTAACAAACGGTTCAAAGCATAGTACCTACATTTATTTTTTAATTTGTTTATTTTTCCAGAGGGAGGGCGGTGGTAGAGGGCAGGTAAGCCGTACTCAAATCAATGCTTTTCGTTAAATATTAATAGCACTTTTCACGTTGAAAAATCCGGCCGGTGGGGGGAGGGGGCAACTTCGAAAGCCCTATTCCATTATTCGATTTTTCTGGATGTCGATCCCGCAATTTGCAAAACACGCTGAAAACGATAACCTTAGCCGAACTACTTAAAGGCTTTCCAGCAGCATGGGACTAGAACGCAAGGGGAGAATATTTACTTTCCGAAGCTGGCGCCATAACTCAGGAGGAGTAGGAAACTAACGGCGATTGGAAAAGCTCGAAGAAGAAACAATATTGGCGTTAAAGTGAGGGTTACTGCACGTGTTGTGTTCGCCAAGTCCCCCGTAAGCAAACTGATACACGATTGGAGGAGAGTAAGTACGAACTTTTTTTTTTTTTGTTAAATAATGATAGAAATGCAGTTTATTTTATGAAGATTATTATTGTTTTTAATCCGGCCTGCAGTTCTAATGTATAATTATGGATTTTATACGCAAACTTTTTTGTTTATAACATATTTCGTTGGGAACAATTTTCTTTCGTGTAGGAATACATCGTGTAGCGTAACCCATGTAGCCAGGTTGAGTTTGCCGAAAGTATAGTAGATGGATATTTTCGGCGGGATTGAGGGAGACGCGGGAGAGCAGTCTATGAGGACACAAGCACTTTGCTCTTGCGCCAGTGTCGGGCCCTGATCATTTGATCTTCGAGTGGAAGTTTCCACCGTATGTGTATATCTTCACAATATGATCTTACATAATTTTATTCCCGATCCGGGCACTACTGCTTTCGTTGTCACGTATATTCTAGCGCAAATATAGTAGATTATTAGGCAGTGTCCATATCTTTGCTGCGTAAAGTTCGCAAGTGTCTTATATTTTGGAATACCGGGGGAGAACCCAGCGAAAGCGCCTCTTGACAAGCGAGAACACGAGACTATGCCTATGGGCACATGGTGGCATCGAAAGCCTACTCTGGCGCCAGTGCACAAAAGAAGCGGTATTAACACTATCTTCATCCACCACATTATGTTTAACAACGAGTCCTGCTTCTCTCTTTGCGTATATAGTAATGATATCCACATGCAGCGGAGGCATAGTCATCGCCTCTGTTCAACTTCAGTGGCTGAACCTCACACGACCATCATCACAGTTATAACTCCATGAATCTTTTCATATGGCAGACGATCTCTTCTACTTTTGCTACATGGTACTTTTACTTCTGTACCTTGACAACACTGTGCAGGTAATTATATTGTATATGTTGGCATACTTTCTTGAAGACATTTACCTACATGATAATGCATCCATCACACAGTGAGACTTTTTCAACTGTACTTCCTTGACATCCATGCCTCTGATTGGTCCATAAGATCACCAAACCGCTCTCCAATCGAGCAGGTCTGAGATGTAATGGGAAAACTATTGCAGTAGTCAGGAACTGTGAGAAAACCAGGACGACAATTGCAGAGCATCAGACGGAGCATTGACTTGGACAACATTGGACTTGGCTTATTTGACTCGAAGTTAGAACCGTATATCGGTTTGTACCACCTCCAAAAAGGGTTATATTCCGTATTGACATCAGACCATCACATTTATTTCCATTGCTTTGTAATAAAAAAAAATGGTTTTAGAAGTGAAAATGTACCAACAAGGAGAATTCACACTGTGCTTCGCGGATTTTGATGAAACTTTTTTTGATGTAAGTAGAACCAAAATAAAAAAATGCGTGTCTGGGCACTCGTGCCAATGGGACTTATTTTTGGGGATATTAATTTTTAAAGATTTTGCATCCTATATATGAGCTTAAAATACATCCTCTGCAAAACAATCGGTAGCTTAGTTGGTAAGTTGCCGGCCGTGCGAATTCGTATTTTTGTGACGACTTTTTTGTGTATTCTTTTAACATATTTATTTATGTATTTTTATTAGTAAAAATACTTCGCTTACAATCGGATTTTGTTCATAAACTTACTTTAATAAAATTCATATTTATGTAGTTATGTTAATTGTATGCTTATTGGCAGTGATAATTTCTACTCGAATTTTAATTGTTGATTATTAAAAAGTTGAAAAGTATAGAAAAAGTTGTGATGTAGCCATCCAGCCTGTTATGTAGTTAAGTAGATCCAGCACACTTTAATAATGTTTTTACAAATGACGACGGCACCTCTTCTTCTACTGTTGAAGTAATTCCACCTCATTGTACCCCATACTGTCAACCTCGTGATGTGTACTTCTTCCGTCAAGTAAAAAATTTCATTAAAAGGTTACAAAATTGTGTTGAAACCTTACAAGAAAATAGTCATTTAAACACGCGAGCAGATACAGTGAATGCCATAAGTATTCGTACACCTGCAGTGTGTTCTATTTAAGAAACTGCTGTATAATAATTATTAGATGTAGAGATATGGGACAAATGTCACCACAATTAATATAAATTTTTGTATTTACTTCATAAAAAAAGTAAAAAAAAAAATATACGTGCACTGCAAATAACAATAAAAAATGAACAAACTTACACATAGCTCATGTGTCAAAAATATTCGTACACTAATTGTTTTTTGGTCAGAAAATTCATTAATAAAATAATAATTCATTCTTAATATTTCGTTGGGTTCCCTTTGGCTTTAATCACAGCTTTCATGCGTTTTGGCAACGAATCCACTAAGTTTTTGGTGACATCCGTTGAAATGGATGCCCATTCCTCGAGAAGCGCAATTTTCAAATCATTTTTATTTGATATGCGTCGTTTTCTCATCCGCGAGTCCAGAATGCTCCATAAATGTTCTATAGCGTTAATGTCAGGTGATTGTGGAGGGGTATTTAGCTGTTTGGGAGTATTGTAAAGGAGCCACAGCTTTGTATTATACGCAGTATGTTTCGGGTCGTTATCTTGCTGAAAGATAAAGTTATTTTGAAGACCCATTTGAGCAGCACTAGGACCCAAATTTTCCTTCAGAATGTTAATATACATTCTGTGGTCCATGATTCCGTCGATAATGTGCAATTTTCCCACTCCCTCTGCACTCATACAGCCCCAAACTTGCATACTTCCACCTCCGTGTTTGATTGTTGGACACAGGTTCGTCGGTTGAAGCTCGGTGTTATTTTTACGCCATACAATTTGCCTGCTAGCTGATCCAAATATATTAAATTTGCTCTCGTCAGAGAATATAACTCTATTCCAAAAGTCAGGACCTTTATCAACATGTTTTTTTGCGAATTGCAAAAGCTTCTTTCTGTTTACCTTTGACACGAAAAACTTTTTACGAGCTACACGTCCATTGTACCCTGCATTTTTGAAAATGCGGCGCACCATGCTTTCTGACAGTGACACACCTTGATTCAGCAGCTCTTTTCTTATCTTTGGAGCACTTAATTTTGGATTTTTCTTAATTAATCTAACAATTAAACGTTTGTGCTTTTCAGTCAGTTTTTGTGGACGTCCGCTTCCCGGCATATTTTGAATCGTATTTCTTTGACAATGCCGGTCAGTTATGGACTGGACTGTAGAACGAGGTCTGCCGACGAGCTATGCAATCTCTCGTAAAGATTTATACTGGTTAAGGAGCCTCATTATGGGCTTTTGTTCCGCTACACTTGTTTCTTTATTTCTACGATTCATTTTCGCATACTTTCTGCAGAAATGATAGTAAACGGGTTTATTGTTCATTGGCTTTTAAATGAAATCGGTGCATTTCCCGCAGATTGCTTCGGGTGCACAAACAACATTGCAGTTCTATCATTTTAGGACAGACTTTTGCATGTACGAATGCTTTTGACACGTGAACTGTGAATAATTTTGATGCTAATTTATTGTAATTTGCAGTATTATATACATAGTTTTAAGTTTTTTAGTTGAAAATAAATTATATTTTCATGGCAATCATGATGGCGTTTGTCCTGTCTACGTACATCTAATAGTTATTATACAGCAGCTTCTTAAATAGAACACACTGCAGGTGTACGAATACTTATGGCATTCACTGTAGATGCTTTGAAGATCCAATCACTTATTCACAATCAACCTTCGGCGCCGATTTTCAGGAATACGTTACAATAATTTTAGTTTGTTGCAAAGTTAACAAACGAAAAAAGCGTTTTTGAAAATGTAGATGGTATTTGTTTTCCAGATGATATTAGACAAAGAAAATCAGTTGTTCGAACAATTCATTTATAAAATGCCCACATTGAAGAATTTTTTTATTGTTTTTATGATAATTATCATCCAAAACTGTGTACCAGTATACAATTCCGACACCTCCGATAGTGATACACAAAAAATATGTTCACGTCAGTCAGTTTTAAAATAAAATTGATTGCATTTTATAAAATAAAATGTTTCTATATAAATAAAATGCACATAAATGAGATACACATAAAATGTTTATATGTTATAAAATAAAATGATGTTTATATGTTATAAAATATAATGATGTTTATATGTATAAATAAAATATACATCAAAAAATACATTTGTTAATAGATAAATATATTTAAAAAATTTAAGCGTAATATATATGCTAATATGATAACTGCAAAGCAATAATGACAAAATAAGACGAATTAACGCAGTTTTCTTTTTTATTTAATGGAATTGTTAAAAGTTTTCAGAAAAAATCTTTCCATCCTTAAATAAAACAAAACTGCGTTATTGGTGTAATTTCATCCCTTCACAGGTTGACAATGAGTACGCAAATTTTATAAAAGTTATATTCACATAAAAACTTACAGCTAACTCCTAAACTTTTTGTACCTTTACAACTCTTCAATTAAAAATTAAAATTCGTGTAAAAATTATAACTGCGAAAAATAGTAGCACAGAATTAAATATGTAAATATGAATTTTATTAAAGTAAGTTTATAAACAAAATCCGATTGTAAGCAAAGTATTTTTACTAATAAAAATACATAAATATATAAAAAGGATGCATTAAAAAAAAGTGATCGATTTCCGCGGGCATCGAACTCAAAAACACGAAGCGATAGGCCTGTAACTTACCAACTAAGCTACCGATTGGCTTGCAAAGGACGTTATGTTTTAAGCTCATATATATAGGAATCAAAATCTTCAAAAATTCATATCTCTGAAAATAAGCCGCATTAGCACAAATGCCAAGACACTTAGTATTTCTTTATTTTGATTCTACTTTCATCAAAAAAAAAAAATTCATCAATATCGGCGGCCCACTCACTGTGGATTCTCCTTGTCAGTAAAATGCGCGCACACGAGCACGTGGGTGTGTGTTTACTCGCTCACAATAAAATTGTTTGATTTACCAAGAAACATGTTCTTAATCTCGAACGACAAACGCCTTACTTCGTATCATACTACACTGAATACGAGAGTATAATTGTTCTTAAATTCGGAAGAACAATTATACTCCCGTATTCAGTTTCCGAATTATTCTTCGGAATTTCTAAAAATTAGAAATAAAAACGAGGAACAAAAATAGGGAAAAAGCACGCAACTGTATTATGAAAGAGTAAGGAGTTAAATGGACGGTTCTTATTCTCTTTGTAACACTGTATCTTTACTCGCAACAGCATCGTATTTATAAACAACTGTTTAAAAGAATCCTAGTAACTGTTATACTGCGCCTTTGAACTTTAAGATTGACACAGCATTTCAAAATCGGCTGACAAAGGGGGCAATTTACTCAGAAGAGAGGATGTAAATCTCAATTTGGGAGAGAGTCTGAAACACAAGGATTGTTGTTGAACCTGCCTTTGAATCTGCAGACCAACTCAAATTTGATGATGGCACCCGCTGCCGAGAGAAACGGGTGGCCTAGATGGCAAAACACGAGACCAGCTATTGATTGATTCTAAACAGACATAGGAAACGAGGGGACGAACTGACATTGCATGTATTCTGAGTAACAGAACTAATGGGATTTTGTCTCCAGAAAGAGCTAACGTGCTCTTGGGCTTCTAGAAAGGAGGAGATAGGCTTTTCGAAAAAAAAAAAAAAAAAGGAAGGACATGAAGGATCTCTCCATTTATTTAAAAAAATATTGGGAAAAGTATTCGGAAATATCATTTTATGGAATTTTGAAACTCTTGTTAAAATTACTCAAACAAAGGCTCATCCAAACTTGAAGCTAAAATTCATGTTAAAGTTTTAAATAGGTAATTTATATTTCGAGAGGAATCTATTGAGTATTAAGGAAGCTATTTTTGAATAAATGTTGAAAAACAAATAAATGATTCTACATGAAATATAAAGTTTTTAATAATATCATGAATATATTAGTTATCAAAAATAGGTGCCTTTTGAATAAACCATAACCAATCCCTGTTAAACGTGTGAATTTCAAATTTTCAGCGTTTTTTAATTCAGTGAATGATTTCCCAGTGCACAGGCGGCTGGGCAAGCTGAAGTCTGGGGCCGCCGGCAAATGTGTGCATTTTTTGCATTAGCATTGTGATTTCTATATGGGTTTTGCCAGGGCAGTGCCGAAAAATTGTCCTACTTGGAGCAGAAATGTAAAATAGCACATACACACATTCACAAAAATTATATGTATTCATAATATTTGCTATTTAAAATTATTAATTAAATTATTTAATGCTACAACATAAACATTTTATTAAGACCACAACACAATCCCACGATATTTCATTTGGTGCCCTCCGATGTTTAGCCTGAGGCAACTGCCTCGTTTTCGTTTGCAAAACTTTCGTCATGGCCAGGTATTTTGGAGATAATTGGTAGTTGTTTTGCTATTTTCCTTCTTAATACACATTCCGATTTTTCTTTCTATGGCATAGCGTTTAATTTACCAGAATAAGATGAAAGTTTTCGATGAATAAAGAAAACAATACAAGATCCGATGATCGAACTCGAGGCCAGTGCGGGGATGCCACCGGGGCAAAAACCCCGGTCGCAAATTTTTTAAGGTCACAAATTTCAATATTGGACTGATGGAAGGGAGTACTGTCCATTCGCGAGAAGTTGGCGCCCAGGTTCCGTTAGCTGAAGTAGCAGACGGGTTCCATTGCAGTAGAGGGAACCCGTTAGCTGAAGTAGTAGACGGGTTCCATTGCAGTAGAGGGAAGGGCGTCTTGACGAAACAGGTTTTTCCCGCGCGAAAAACCAGTTTCGGCAAGACGCCCTTCATGTACATTTGAGGCTGAAATCCAAACCTTGGAAAGCTGATGGTATCAGTGGCGTAGGCAGAAAGTTCATAAAGGGGGTTATAGGCTTAATGGGTGGGGTTACAGAGCTACAACTCATATATTCCTATGTTAAATATACAAAATTTCATTGCAATGGGGGCGTTACAACCCCCAAAACTCCCCCCCGGCTACGCCTCTGGATGAGATTAGGCTTACTCGAGCCCATCCCAAATATTTCCTTCACAAGTTGGCGTCCCCAGTACCTGCCTATATATATGCATACATCCTCACCTACAAATATCTTACAATGTTATTTGTATGCGACCCCTAAAACCACCGACCCCTGTGTGAAATGAAGACAAAAATCTACGTTTGTGAGCCACCATTAAAGTCACTACCCCGTGAGAAATGAGATTGAGCTAAACGGTCAGAAGACTCCCTTATTAGCAAATGCTTTCTCTTTCTATTTTATTGTTGTTTGAATACAGAGAATTCCAAACTAAACTGTTGCCAAATCCAAGATTTAATCTTCTCTTTTAAAATGTATTATCACGTCCGGCTATAATTACAGTCATGAAGAGCTTGTGCTTACTACACTAACCATCAGTCTTTACGATTAAAAAACGTAGCGTAATGTAAGAATCTTAAATAGTTTTCTATTTTCGTTTATGCGATATATCTTTGCAACAATGATTAAAAAATTACTTCTGAAATATGCCACCAGGGAGATCTGCAACATGGATATATGTACACTGACGTTTTTGTAAAACAAATTTAAAAGTGAGTTCAAATAAATGAAACGTTTGTAAATACTTTATTAGTTTATATATATGTTTATTGTTTATTTATCTCTATCCTAAGCATTTTCTTGCCTATTGTTCTATCATACACATCTTATTTTTTATTTATATGCTATTAATTCTCATTCTAAGCGTTTGTTTCCACGTTTTTCATCTTTATTTTGTACGTTTATTTATTGTTTATTCCGCCCTGTTCTACGTGCCTTCTTGTACAGTGTCCTGTCTTATCCTATTTTTATTAAGTTCATTTGGGCAGAGGAATAATCCATGCTCTGATTGGTTACTTTTAACCTGAGGGTGTAGCTATCAATGCTGTGCTTTTAACCTGAGGGTGGGGCAACCTCTGAGGGCGTGACCTATATATAAAAAAATTTACAAGGTCAGTACTTACTCTTCACAAAATTTATACTTAGAAACAAATTACTCTTACCTGAATCAGTGAAGAGTAAGTGGGGGTCTCCCCATTTCGGGGTATACCCTCGCTGTCGGTTTGGATAGACTTCGAGTTATGCCTGAATAGTTGAAATGTGATGACGTCATCGCTCTAAGCCACACCCTCATGAATCAGATTGACAGCAATCCATCTGAGCATGGAATGAATATTCCTTTCCCCAAACGCTTCTTTTTTATTTATATGATACTAATTCTGATTACTAGCGTTTATTTTTATTTTTTACGTTTATATATTTTTTGTTCAGCTGCATCTTATACGTTTGTTTATTGTCCACTTAACTATTTCTTGTGCGTTTGTTTATTGTGTACTCAGGTATATTCCATACGTTTGGGAACAAGTTATTTGTTTTTGTTTGTTTGTTTGTTTGTTTTTTGGTTTTACGGCTCAAAGACTACAGTGGTCATGCTGCGCCGGGACCTACAGTTTTCCGAGGAATCCGAACCTCTTATGGCCTAGGGAACCAAACCCCGGACTACAGTGAGCAGTGCGATATTTGTTTTTGTGTTTTACATTCAACTTGAAAGCCATGCTGTTAATGCACTCACTTTAAAATATCTTTAAAGTTTACTCGAGTATCTCAAACGTCGACAAAATATATCAAGTCGATTCAAGTATCAGCAAAATAATTTAGTGCTTAATTAAACGCTTTTAATTAAACGCTTTGATTACTTTAAATAAATACATACGGAATTCAATGGACTTTTTGGAAACATGATGTTCATATAGAGTTAGTTAGTAACGTTCCCTAATGAGAGACGACTTCAATTTAGTACAAAAATATTATTTTAAGTTCTTTTTTTCTAATTCTTTTCGGTAGAGTTTTTAACCCATGTTTTGCACATTAAAGCATTTGAAGTATTATACTTTTTACAAACGTTTTATCTACTATACTTTAAAGCAGCCATCGCCAACCTTTCGGACCTCACGGACCACTAAATTCATAATTTTAAATCCCGCGGACCATTAATGTAAATTTTTTTTTAAATATTAATTAATGTCAACCATTAATATTACCATTAATATGATTTTTAAAAAAAAAAGATGAATACAGGGCTTCTCCTGATAACCGCATTGCGGCAAGTGAGCGGTTTTCACATATTGCCGATAATTATCTCAAGTACATTCTAGATATAAAAATTTACAATTAATTATTTTAATAGAAAGTTAGAAATTAGTACTTAAAAATTTAGGAACCTATCAAGTACATTTCGTGAATTTAGTGCAATATAAAGGTGGAAATTGTCATTCAGAATATGAGAATTTCTTAGAATATTATTTTTGTTTTATTATTAATAAAACATTAAAAATGCAAATAATGTCCAGATTTTGCTGCGGACCATCAGTTGGTGACCACTGCTTTAAAGCATACACATATTTTTATTTTAATATATTTCGAACATTTTATGTGCATTATTTTTCCTAAATATCCTATCGATTATGATGCCAAAGTGAAAAAAAAAGTAGGAGAGTCGATCTTTCTGGAACTGTGTATAATTGAATCAGTCATTTTGAAAGGGGTCAACTCAATAGGAAAACAATAAGTCATAACCCCTTTTCAAAATAACGAATTCAATTGAATTTTATGCTTTAGAATTGGCAATTTTTCAACCCTGGAATTCCGAGTGCGTATAATCGCATGCCAAGTATTTCTGATCTTTCGCATTGCCAGGAATTTCAATTTGGAATTTCTTTTCCACCGGGGTGGGGGGAATCATCTCTGTAAAATATTCAAAAGAAATTTGAAGTTATGTGAGCAGGGTGAAAACGTTGCGTCTCCCATTGTCTCTGTCCGTTTTGGACAGAGATACGTATTTGGTATCCAATTTTCCAGAAAATGGGATGCAAAATGAGGTTTTCTCTTTCTTTTCCTTCTCTAGTCTCTCCATCGCAGCACTCACAATTGAGAAGATAAGAGAAGGGGTGGTTTTGAATCCCAATCTCTTAAGTGCTTCGTTATTTCCCAAAAGAATATTCTAGACAAAAATATAACCAATTATATTTTTACTGAGACAGTACGGTATATTCGTAATAAAGAGTAGGACCCAGCTTATCCGAAATAAAGAGTAGGACTCCGCTTATGCGAAATAAAGAATAGGACCGCTGTTTATCCGAAATAAATAATGAGACCCCCTTACCCGAAATAAAGAGTAGGACCCAGCTTATCCGAAATAAAGAGTAGGACTCCGCTTATGCGAAATAAAGAGTAGAACCACTGTTTATCCGAAATAAATAATGAGACCCGCTTACCCGAAATAAAGTGTAGGACCCTGCTTATCCGAAATAAATAGTGTGACTAAGCTTATCCGAAATAAATAGTGTGACTAAGCTTATCCGAAATAAAGGGTGGGACCCTCGATTATCCGAAATAAAGAGTAGGGATCTGATTATCCGAAATAAGTAGGACGAACCCGGTTTCGACTAATTCGAAAGTTCAGTTTTCAGCGCGAAGAAGAAAATATATTCGTATTAAAATGTATTTTAGTGCCGTTTAACATTTTTTTGATATTATTTATTATTTTATAAATTTAGAATAGTGTGAACATGTGATTTATATTATAATAATTATTATTGCTAAGAGTTGTGATTTAAACTTAAATTGCTTTATTAAATAATTTTAATATTGATTTTTTATCGAAATTTAAATAATTTTAATAAAAATTATTTAATTTACTTCAAAATTTAAATAGAAATTTTTTGAAAATAGACATCATTAATTTATTTATTATTGTGAGCCGTTAAAGCGAGTATTTGTACTAGTAATGCACCAGTACTTTTATTTTATTTAATACAAGTATTGATTTTCTTGAAATTATACGTGTTGTAAAAAATAAATCAGCCGGTCGTATATTGGGAAATAAAGTGCATTGCGCGTTTTTGCAAAACTTTCAAATTTTATATTAACAACGTGGGTGTCAAATTTATTTGTAATAAAAAATCCCCACGAAAAACTCACAAAAATCTAGCCCCGGTGGCTTTGTGTGTTGACCAATATTTGGCAATTGTGTTATCCCTGTGAAGGGTAATAATATCTTACAACTTAATATACGGAGAAAAAAGCGTTTTTTCTTGTTCTCATTCGTCTAGTAGGTCAAGACACCGCGGGCTCAACGCGGGGACCCTGGTTCGAATCCGGGATGAGGACGGCGTCTCTTTTTCCCCTAAACAAAAATAGCTCTAGTTTGAGCTACTAATACATGGGTGTCAAATTTATTTGTAATAACAGGAGCTAGAACAAGACGGAGGCCCAGGCCCTCGAATATTTTAGCCGAGGACCTGCGGCCCATAGACTGACACCCTATATGAGATATATATACACCTTCCCGGAAAGGTATGAAAATAATCTCAATACTTTGAAAATACGTTAATTAAATAATAACAATAATATAATAACTAATAATAATGCGTTGAAAATACGTTAACTAAAATACGTTAACTGAATAAAATAAGCATGATTCTCAGGCAAGATGTTACTCGGGGTCTCCGTTTGACACCATTAATTTAATCACACTTACATTTAACTGTTAAAAATAAATTATTATTATTTTACTGTTATTTGATTTTTCTTGTAAAAATCAAAAGCGTCACAGTCGCGGTTAAAAAATCCATGGTAAACGTCGTCTGCTAGTTCAATGTGGGTTTTCGGTGTTTAATCTCGAGTATAATTAACGATCAATTATCAGTTAATTAGTTATCGGTAAAAACATTTCCTGGTCCTTCATGAGCTCCATATTAAACTAGTTGGATATACGGAAGCGTCTATCGACCTACGTTATCGTTTTCAATCGATTGTTGATAGTTTTCATCGATTCGTAGTGGCGAACAATTTCCAGTTATTTGTTAACGCACGAAATGCCATCGAAACTGTGTTTATTGATAATAGGTCCCGATGAGTTGTACGTATACACCAATCTGTAAGAACAAAAATACAGGAAATAAAAATTGCGAATACGTGTTGTCCAAAAATCCATTCCTTGCAATCACTCGATCAATTTTGAAAATTGCAATCCTTATTTCAATCGCTCGATCAATTCTGCAGTTGCAATCCTTATACAATCACTCGATCAGTTCTGCAGCGAGAATTGCTTTATTGGTGTTAATAATTTTGTTTAGCATTAACTTGCTACAACTGATCAGGAACGCGGATTTCACTTTCTAGAATTTACTTAAAACTAATGAATTTGATTCTTTTGGAATGAATGAATGAAGTCCCTCATGTACACGACACTAGGAGCAGACTGGGTCCTCTCAGAGGGCGCGTGCCTTGGGTTATTGGAGGACGGTAATACTTGCCCATTCGGAGTCACGAGTCCTATTACTCACGAGGGCTCACCAGCCCAGGGGGCCGTTGGCCGGCGGCCCAGTCTGCCCCTACACGACACGCGCACAGTAAATATCCACAGGTTTTGTTCAATGTACAGCATGGATAAAGGTTTCACCATCTTTGCTTTCTCATAGCAGGAACCTGGCAATTCAAAAATCCTGGGGACCCAATCAGCTTTAAAGAAGATCAAGTGATTCGTCGTTATTAAGGAAAACAATTTACTCCAATATCCAATGAGGTGGCTTGGAACCCCTAAGCCCCTCCCTTTGCTAGGCCACTGACGCATGGAGATACTTGACTATCGTTTATCTCTATCCCACCTCACGTAATTTTCCGATCTTTATCGGACAATATAAAATGAATTTGTTTTCGGCTATTTCCTGATTTTCATTTCATTCCTGAAGTCCAATTACATATTGGTTTACAGTAATTAGCAAATTGTGTTTAACAAGTCAAATTATAATAACCAAATATGACCGTAAAATATGAATTTCTTCTGTTAATATCACTCGACTTTCCTTCGATACCTGCCCGCCTGGTAAAAGTAGTATTAATT
>QLNU02003225.1:64113119-64135191 GCA_006491805.2 Dysdera silvatica | reverse complement strand
CAACAACTCATTAATGAGAAGAAACGCAACACGAGTCTTTGAACTCGGAACACGGAATGAAATATCGACCGATGAAAAGAAGAAAATTTCCAGCGATGACCGAGAAATCTTTCCGGCATGAAAGCCAGTAAGCCATACAAGGGAAAGCACTCTGATCTTTAACAACGAAAAACGATCAGAACGTCCTGACTTTTCTGGGAGATAAAGACACCGTGGGGGGAAGCGGGTCCTCCAGGGATGGCATTTTCCATAAAATAATTTCCTTTTACATTTAAAGCTCGGATATCTGGAGAAGCATTTGTATGTTTAGTGATATTTCAGCCCTTTAAAGGGTCGTAACAAATGGTTGCTTTCTATGAGCTACAATTATAAGGAAAGGGCTATTTTGATAAATCTTTGCATTTTTAGTGCCATCAGATTTAGCCTTTGTGCTAAGGAAAAATTCCATTTATATATATTATGTGCAGCTTTCAAGTTGAGTCTAAATCCTTTTAAGCCTTACGGCATATTTAAGTTTATTTAAATTTAAACGCCTATTTAAATATATTTAAGTTAATTACATACAAAGTGTTTACGTGGAAAGGTTTTTTAATCATTCATCTGAATGTAGCAAACATTTGGGCACTGCGAGCATCCCAACTATGGGATAATTGAAAATACAGTCGAGTTTCTATTTAACGAAGTGCCATCGTTCCTCTGAAAAACTTCGTTATAAGGAAAATTCGTTAAATAGAAATTAACATAAATTGTGAAACTTAATTTCGATAAAATGAAAAAGGTTGAATTTGGACAGTAAAAACTAAGTTTAGTAGACTCTTCTTTTCTTACGAATTTAAATATTTTTTGTATACAAGTACGTACAAATTAATAACAAAAAGCAAAGACCAGGCTTACCTTGCACCTGTATGATTCTGACCCCACATATTTGAAACAGAGAAATAATCACTAATTTTGCTTTGTACAAGTATCTTGTTAAAAACGTTTTATTTATAGAAATTCTCACACTTTTGTAAATATTGGAATACGTCATCTATAACATTTTCTTTAAACTGTAATCCCTGTTGGGTTGTTTAGAATGCTTTTATCACTTCATCTCGTGAAGGTTTTTCAATAGTCTTTTTATCTTCATCATCTCTTACTGTAAATTCATTACATTTCTTAACATTTTGCAAGATTTCATGCTCCATAGGATATTCAGCGGTCACAACATCTTCATCAACATTCAAAACATCAGAGATCTCTGTATGTTTTAAACACTCCCATTGTTTTTCAGCTTTTGCCATTTTTCATTTACTAATTTTCCAAGCCCATGTCAGATTCTGATTCATTTTCTTCGATGTCAGCTTTTAAGCTGGCTTTCACAAAGCAGTTGTGGATAGCGATGCAATCACATCACATTCCCGAGCCTTTACCATCTCCGATATAGAAATTCTCAAATTAATAAAATTGTCTATACTTTGGCTCTGCTCAAGGCTAGGATAACGTTTTGCAGGTTACGTTAACTTTTCAAATAATTTTTCGCAGGATACGACACCTTTTACTACACCCCCACTGCTTCGGTGGGACCTGAACCCATGACCTTCCACTGTGGAAAGGTCGTGGGTTCAGGTCCCACCGAACGCAGAAATATTTATTTTCTTTCGAACGTTTCACCATCCGATCACGCCATAACATCGGTGTTAGTATCACTACGCCAATAAACGTTGATTGATATTGTTGTTTAATTTATTGCTATAATATTATTTTATTAATTCCTTTATTTATAAGTTTTCTTGATTCCTGAATTTTTATGAATTCCACGTTTGTAATAGTACACCCTTTTGTTCAAGATTGCTGAACCTAAAACGGGAGGAATATTGATGAATGATGCACTGATAAAAAATTCAAGAATCGAGAAAACTTGCAAATAAGGGAGCAAATTACATAACATCATAACAATATATTTATAATTTACAAATATTCATTTTGCACTCCTAATAAAACAATTCCCTTGATAAATGACAAGCATGTGAAAGAAAATTGCCTAAGGTCGATATTTAAATTTAGCGGGTTTCAATTAACATTAATCCGCAATTCCCGAATCCCCCCCCCCACTCTCAAATCGCCCAAATCTTGAATTCTCAAGTAACTCGGTAGGTTTTCGATGTTAACAATAACCATCATTATTGCATTTACGGAAGACCTTTACCTTACCCTTTTTATTGCATACAGACAGACAGACAGACCGAAAGCGGGTTCAATATCTATTGAAACCCGCTAAAAATAGGCAAAATTCCTGCAAACCAAAAGAATATAATAAGAAAAAAAAAATCCCCTTTTCTGATTATAATTCTCAACACATCAGGAAGAAATACACGCACATACTCGTACGTAACTAATGTACGCCCGACGTTGGCTTAAGAATTGCTTCGTTGTAGCTAGCGAGCTCGTTTCCTCTCTGCAATTCTCATTTCTAAGTGGGCTATACAATGCCCTAGATAGCCCTACACATGTTCCCTCTAGACTTCATATCTTAGCCTAACAGCTACTTCGATGCGCGGGCAAAAGAAATGGGTGGTAAAGAAAGCACTAACAATGGACGTAGCTAATTGCCACGCAAAAGAATTGCAAGACCATTATAACGAAATGCCCTTGAAGACCACCCGCTTTCTATTAATGACCAAGTCTGCTGCGAAACAAAAAATAACAGCTCTGAAGAAACTAATGGATAAAATGGAACAAATATCCATGAATTATGAATAGCCGAAACCTCAAAAATAAATCAATTGATCATTCCTTCACATCCCATGATTGATTGCTTTTGCTTCGGTAGTTTCAACTGCCATTTTCGTAATGTTTTATTTATTAAAATTTTTGAAACGTCATTTCGAAAATCCAAGATGCTACTTCATTTCTCCAGGTTTCCTCAACAATGTAGATTCTAATGTTGACTACTGGATTCATAATCCTTAATATATAGATGAAATAAAGAAGTTTCCCCGCTCTGAATTTTTATTGATTTTCGACATACTCGGAATCTTGATGAATAATGCAGCCGTAAATACGAAGGATGCATCGATCATCAGTTGGTTGAATAGTGAATTTTCAAAATGTGTGTAATCTCTTACGGCCATCTAGTTGATATATTAATACTCTAATTTATTATCCATTAAGCAGTCTTATCTTAGTAAGCAGTTTTAAGCAATTTTACCTCATTATACTGATAAAAGAGACATAACTCCTGAAATTTATATTTCTCCATGCCATTCTTCGCGTATATACATTTTTCCCGCTATTTTGCATCCCCCAAACATCTACTTTTCATTAAAAATCTGTATAATTGTCTTTTCTTCAATTAGCTTTGGTTAATCATCGTTTTATTTCCTGCAAAATAATCAAAAAAATATAATTGAGCGATTAAAACAACTCTCCTTAGTTAAACTGGATTATCGCGATTCGAAAACGACAGTCGAACTTTATTTAATGAACGTTTATTTAGCAAAGTTTCATTTTTTACTGCATAACTCTTTTATACATATTTTTCATTTAATAAATTGTTCATTTAACAAAGCTTTTTTTTTTGGCGGAATCTTCCGACTTCGTAAAATTAAAATAAAGATTCCGCCTGTGTATACACACAATGATATAACTACAGTGAAAATTGGTAAAGTGACGACCTTGGTAAATTGACCGCCTGTATAAGGCGACCACTTTTATAAGAAGGAACCGGTAGGGACTTTGTATTTCCCATACCAAAGTCTGTTGCCTTGCCTATGGTGCCCATTTCAGTCCAGTCCCAAAAGTGGTCACTTTAGACAGGTTCTACTGTATTTGCTTACGGTCTATGGAAAATAGTAATTCCAATTTCAGTCTCTAACTCTCTGGAAACAATACTATTATCATGTATTGTTATCTGAGAAAGTTTCTCGAGATGTGATAACACAAAAATAATGTAAAACAAAGTACAACAGAAAAACGATTATGATGTTTGTTATCGAAACCACTCTTAACGGAAAAGAAAAAATTGTTATCACTATCTCAAAGATGACGTTGGTATTCTAATATCAACTTAGTGTTTCATAAAAGATTCAGTAAATATAATTATATATAATTTTGATAAGATGTTCTTTACTTATTTTACCTAATATTTATTGGAATGATATACTGAAAAGATTTCTACTGGAATCAAAAGGAGGCGCAGCAACTAAAAATTTATGGGAGGCTAAACATGTCAATCGCCATAATGCAAAATATTTATTTTAACTTCGAGTGTTTTTCTGCGAGTTCTCCACAGCTTTTGTTCTGAAATCACTTTAAGAATGAATACGGATGCTGGTATAAAAGTTTGGGGCAGAATTTTTCAACCGATGAATTACGAGAGACCCACGGATATTCAGCGAAAATTTTTGAAACCTGTGATACCGTGATACTAAGCTATACACGTAATGACGTCATATGTTATATGTCACGGTAATACACAAATATTCAGTCACAGGCACTCAGGCCCGTAGCTGAACGCTTGTTGCAGAGTGGGCTCTGAAAGTGACAGGAAAAAACAAAAAACTACAGAGATGGGGGAGGGGGGTAAAAGTCGTAAATGTTTTGATGTATTTTATTAATATATTTAATAATGCTAAATATATGAGAGGAATAATATATTTAATGTTAATAAATAAATTTCTTAATGTAAATTTTGCATTGAAAACTTGTAAATTTTAGTATACCTCTCTATAATTTCTCTTATCCTTATTATAAAGTATATGAAGACTCAAACCTATGTAAAAAAAATTACATACACAAGATCTACGGTAGAAAGCTATTTTGAATACATTTTTAACGTTAAAGAACAATTTCCATTGTCATGTACAATTTCGTACAAAACAAAAAATTTAAAATAAGGTTCTACAATATTTGATTTTTGAGAAAAAATATTTCCAAGAGGAGCTGACTACCGTTCCGGGGGTCAGACCCTTTAGCCCCCGCCTGGTTACGGCTCCGCAGGCACTAACCTTGTTTCCTTGAGATTTTCAAGTAAAAAAATGGAAACAGCCGACACAATTATAGCGTATAAAGTCACGGTGGTCAACTGTTCAGAAAAACACAATAAATTAGCAAAACAACTGGGCCAGTCCAACAGTGTCCGCTGGCTCGTACGAAAAGACAAAAACGAGTTTATTGTATAATACTTGACACACAGCTTGTTATTAATATTTTGAAGATCAATCAAAATTATACCTATGCTTTATTTATTTAATGTTATTTATATATTCTTACTTTTTTTATCAGATCAACGAAAAATATATTCGTTGATGCATCTCAGAATTTTAATAAAAAGTTTTGATGTGCCACGAAATAGAAACAGGCGAAAATAGCTGGTTTAGTTACGTGTTATTCGTTGTAAAGGAATTTTAATTGTTATCGTGTCTTTCAGTCCTATTATAATGCTCAGTAGCTTACTGAGAAGGCCGCCAAGAAATAAAATAACAAGAAAAAGATGACACAATTGGAATTTGATAATAATTAATATTATGGAGGCTGGCCCCAAATTTTAGGCCCATATCGGGCCCTAAGTAACCTGACTCTGTCTCCGACATTTTGTTAGTTTTAGAATAGCTTTCGTTCTTACAGTCAGAAAATTTTTCTCATCATAGATGATAATGTACACTGAAGTGCCAGAAAAACTGGTACAGGCGTGCGTATGCAAATAACGGAGCTTTGCAACCAATCAGCGTAACGCGATGCGGTCGGCAGCGCCTATATAAGACAAGAGATGTCTGGCAAAGCTGTTAGATCGGTTCTTGCCGCTACAATGGCAGGTTATCAAGATTTAAGTGATTTTGAACGTGGCGTTATAGTCGGCACAAGAGAGATGGGACATAGCATCTCCGAGATAGCGACAAAATTTGGATTTTCGCGTACGACCATTTCACGGGTATACCGTGAATATCAGGAATCCGGTAAAACATCAAATCTCCGACAGCGGTGCGGCCGGAAAAAGACCTTGAAAGAACGGGACCTTCGACGACTGACGAGAATCGTTAAACGAGATAGACGTGCAACACTTCCTCAAATTGCCGCGGATTTCAATGCTGGGGCATCAACAAGTGTCAGCGTGCGAACTGTTCAACGAACCATCATTGATATGGGCTTTCAGAGCTGAAGACCTACTCGTGTACCATTGTTGACTGCACGGCACAAAGCTTTACGCCTCGTCTGGGTCCGCCAACACCGCCATTGGACTGTTGATGACTGGAAACACGTTGCCTGGTCTGACGAGTCTCGTTTCCAATTGCATCAGGCGGATGGACGTGTACGGGTATGGAGACAACCTCATGAATCCATGGACCCTACATGTCAACAGGGGACTGTTCAAGCTGGTGGAGCTTCTGTGATGGTATGGGGCGTGTGCAGTTGGCGTGATATGGGACCCCTGATACGTCTAGAGACAACTCTGACAGGTACGTAAGCATCATGTCCGATCACCTACACCCATTCATGTCCATTGTGCATTCCGACGGACTTGGACAATTTCAGCATGATAATGCGACACCCCACACATCGAGAGTTGCTACCGAGTGGCTCCAGGAACACTCTTCTGACTTTAGACACTTCCATTGGCCACCTAAATCGCCAGACATGAACATTATCGAGCATATCTGGGATGCCTTGCAACGTGCTGTTCAGAAGAGATCTCCGCCATCTTGCACTCCTATGGATTTGTGGACTGCCCTGCAGGATTCCTGGTGTGAATTGTCTCCAGGATACCTTCAGACATTAGTCGAGTCCATGCCACGTCGTGTTGCGGCACTTCTGCGTGCGTGGACGAGGAGGCTACACGATATTAGGTAGGTGTGCCAATTTTTCTGGCACTTCAGTGTATAATCTAAACTTCGCTTCTGTTTAAAACTTAAGTTAAATATTCTCATGGCACATAAAAAATACTTTCTTTTTAAATGTTAAAAGATGCGAGATAGCATTTTTTCTTCATGTTATTATGAGAGAATTATTACTAAAGTAGTGAATTTTAGATGTTCTTAAAAACGGGTTTAAAAATTAAATATGCTTCTTAAAAATGTGAAAAAAATATACACCACATTCAGAAAAATACGATCTAATGGATAATACTTAGGGCTTGGAAAATGCATAAATTTGAAAAAAAAAAAGTGGCTGGTGCGTACAAGGGGAATCGAACCCAAGACCGGATGATCCGAATGTGGTAAAAGGAGCTGCAATGCCAGACACTTCTTAAAACAAAAAGATTGAGAAATAATCTATTAAGAAACAATTTTTATCAACGTTTTTTAGGCGTAGTAATAGTAACGCCGATGTTATGGCATGGTTAGATGGTGAAACGTTCGTAAAGAAATGTTTTTTGCGTCTGGTGGGACATTGCACGTGGTGGTGGGATTCCATGACCTTCCACAGTCCGGGCAGGTGCTCTTACCAACTGAGTTACAGACGACAAACACTCAATCCCTTACGAACGTATTTAAAACGTATTTTCCTGAAAAACGTTGATAAAAATTGTTTCTTAATTTAATCTGCGTAGTGTTCGACTTGTATAAATAAATAACCCATTGTCTTAAAAGAGATTCTTATGGGTTTATAGGCTACAAAAAAATGGGTTTTAATTCAATGGAAGTGACAAAAAGAGGTTTGATGCGAAATTTCTTTGGAGGGAAAAGTGGATTTGAAATGTTACTCAGATAAACATATTTCGCAGTTTCAGATTAGTTATCCTTCTGTTTAAAATTCGAGTTAGATATGCACGACGTACATAAAAAAATCCTTTGTTTTTTAACGTTTACAGATAAGAGCCAACTTTCTTTAAGTTATTATTAGAGAATTAGTACTGAGGTCATGAATTTCAAGTATCCTTAAAAACTGATTTAAAAATGTATTCCTCTAAAAATTGTGAAAAAATATGCATTGCATTCAGAAAAATACGATCTTCTTGATGCAATTTACGGCTGAGAAAACGTATGAAGATTAAAAAGATTTTTAATTTGTGCAATTACCAAAAAAGACAGATATTTAAAGTGGAATTTTTTAAGAGAGAAAGGTAAGTTTGAAACATTATTAAGAAAGGCCCTTTCTCATAATTTTGGAATACGTTTCCCTCTGTTTAAAATTCGAGTTAATTATTCACATGATGTTAACAAAAATACTATATTTTTAAACGTTAACAGATGAGAGTTTTTTCTTCATGTTATATGGACAGAATTAGTACCTAAAGCGTGAATTTAAATAATCCTTAAAAACGGGCTTAAAAATTAAATATTCTTCTTAAAATTGTGAAAAAAATCGACATTACATTTAGAAAAATACGATCTACTGGATGAAATTTACGGCTTGGAAAACGGAAGAAGTTTGAAAAAAAAATGGTATTTGAGGGCACGGGGTTTCGAACCTTGACCAGGTGCTTCGGACCTGGTGAAAAAATACCCGTCGCTTTCAGAAAAATATGATCTACTACTTTCTGTCCGGTGAGTGACCGTTAATGAGGGGTTTCACTGTACCTTCTGTTTATGTTCATAGCCAATTTTGAAGGAAATTGATATTTGGTTGCCAGATATTCGATCTCAAAGCTAGCCGAATATTCGGTCCCATCCCTAGATAGAATGACGTAACATCGTGAGTCTTAAGTTCAATTCTAGAATGAAAAGGATACTATAACTTCCACTACACCACAATTACTTGTCCACGAATGCGCACCATTCCTAAACTACATTTACCAGTAGAGTCACTATGCTCAAACCAGATCATATATTTTTACTTAATGATTTTCGACACCCGTGGTGGAAAAAGCTCAAACTGGATCCTTTTTTTTTTTTTTATTTAGGAGAAAAGGAGACGCCGTCCTCATCCTGGACTCGAACCAGGGTCCCTCCGTGAAGCTCGGCGTGTCCTGACCTACTAGACAAGAACAACAGCCTTTTTTTCCGCAGTAGTTAGAAGAAAGGATGGAACTTAAGTGGTTCATTTATTTTATTATTAAGAACAACCTTCTTTCAACAAAAGAATAAAATTTCAGTCGAAAATCAAAGCACATTGTTCTAAAATAACTTGATAGTCATATGCATAACATCATATACCGAGAGGACGTTGAAGAATTCATCCAGAGGGGCGAGATTTTAATGAATTAACAACAAAAGACATCGGTGGAAATACGGATTAACGGGCGGGAGAAGGGCTCATGAATTCATTGGATGGAAACACCCAAAAACTAGCGAAATTTATATCCTAACGTTATTTGCAGACTGAACAGATTTAATCCACGTAGAAAGGCAGAAGCTCATTAGGAAACAAGTATGTAAGAGGGTGGATTTAAAGAAATTAAAAGAAAATACCGAGGCATTCAAGTTGGAATTAAAAAATCGCTTTTCTGCACTGGAAGGACTTATTGATGAAAGTGATATCTCAGAAGCAAATGAAAACATTGTTAAGACAATAGTTGAAACTGCTGGGGAAATTGGTGGTGTAACCTGTAAAAAGCAGAATAGCAAATTATCTGAGAAGACGAAACAACTCATGAAAAGGCGAAGACTTATGAAGGTGGACAATCAAAATACCAGTCGCAAGATCGAGTATGTAGAACTTTGCAAAACTTTGCGCAAAAACATGAAAGAAGATATAAGAAAATTCAATTGTGAGTTAGTAAGGAAGGCCATTGAAAGCAACAAGAGCCTTAGGGTTGTTAAAGGGAGTTTGTCTATTGGGAAGAAACACATCATTGCATTAAAAGGAGAGGATGGCACTGTAACAAGAAATAGGGAAGAAATACTTAGAAGAGTTGAAGAATTCTACAGAAAGCTGTATGAGGGAAACAGTGGATTAAACGAAGACTCTGAGATAGTCGAAGGAACAGCTCCTAAAATCTTAAAAGAAGAAGTTTCATTTGCAATAAAAAGTATGAAGAAAGGAAGAGCCCCTGGTGATGATGGTATTACATTAGATATCCTAAAAGAAGCTGGAGAATATGTAGAAGACATACTTGCAAAATTCTTTACCAAATGTCTTAACAGCGGTAACATACCAAACCAATGGGATTCTGCAACAGTAATTCTTTTGCATAAAAAAGGTGATAAAGAGGATTTGAAAAATTACCGACCAATTAGCTTGTTACCTGCTATTTATAAAATCTTCACAAAAGTGCTAACACATCGCCTGCAGAAAAAATTAGATGCAGCTCAACCAAGAGAACAAGCTGGATTTCGAAGTGGATTCAGTACAGTGGACCATATTCAAGTATTAAGAGAATTAATTGAAAGAACACATGAATATGAACTTCCATTGTGTGTTGCATTTATTGACTATGAGAAGGCCTTTGACTCTATTAAAACATCAGCAGTCATCAACTCTTTAAGATCAACAGACATTGAGGATGTGTACATTGACATGGTGAAACGTGTGTATAAAAATGCAAGTGCAAAATTTCGGTTACATAAAGATACCAAAACTATCAAACTTGGCAAAGGGGTGAGGCAGGGAGATACCATTTCTCCAAAACTTTTTACTTCTGCTTTACAGATGATTTTTCAGCTGATAAATTGGAATAACAAGGGAATAAAAATAAATGGTGAATATTTAAATCATCTGCGGTTTGCTGATGACATTGTTATTTTTTCAACGGACCCATTAGAACTCCAAGACATGGTACAAGAGCTCTCAACTAGAAGTGAAGAAGTTGGACTCAAGATGAACCTACAAAAAACTAAGATCATGTTCAATAATTTTGTAGAGGAAACAAAAATACAAGTTGACAACACTGAGCTAGAAATTGCTGATTCATATATTTACCTTGGCCAGCTGATTTCAATGGATGGCAACATTATGAAAGAACTCAACAGACGTATTAAACTTGGCTGGAGTGCATTTGGAAGAAACAGTTTTATCCTGAAGGGGAAATTGCCTTTGTGTCTAAAAAGAAAGGTCTTCAACCAGTGTGTATTGCCAGTCCTCTCTTATGGATCAGAGACATGGAGTCTAACAGTTGGAGCAATACGAAAGTTACAGACAACGCAAAGGAGCATGGAGAGGTGCATGCTTGGAATAACTAGGAGAGATCGAAAAAGAAACACTTGGGTGAGAGAGCAAACTAGAGTAGAGGACATCATTGTTAAAGTAAAAGGGGGACAATTTCAACACAATTCCACATTTTCCAGATGAATGGGAATGGTAAATCATAAACACAGAACAGTAAACCATAAATAAGCATCAAATCGTAAAGTACGAATGAACAAAACACCAAATCATAATTTGTAAGTAAAGAATATCAGTAAGATCAAAAGAGACAGAATGTTTATCGAAATCTTCATTTATATTATGTCAGTTTCCTCAGGATTCATGTGCTGATGGCAAATGAATCATCGAAGATAGGATTCAATAACACCATGTGAGCACTGAATCTATTACACTTAAAAACATCAGATTTCTCTAGATCCGAACCGGAGCTTGATAAACGACTACCTAAAAAATTGATAATGGTACAATAACACCACAAATTAAAGATTTTTCATTGTCTACGCACAAAGAAACAAATGCCAGCTTCGATGATATCATGATGATGACATGATGAGAGACAGTGGTGGATACCACGGTGATAATGTTATTATATCCTCTAATAATAATGCCGTAAGCATGAAGAAACATAATGAAGAAAGTTTTTTTTTTTCTAACTTTGAAGCCTCATTTTTTCTCCTATCTTCATTTAATCTTAAGATGACATTTTGTATATATTCATAATTTACATCGGTATAGGACAGGGCATAGCATTTAAAAAATTATTGGGGGAGGGGCATAGACATACACAGAAAGTTAATGAAGGGGAGGGGGTTTATAGGCTCAATGGGGGGTTACAGAGCTACAACTCATATATTCCTATGTTAAATATACAAAATTTCATTGCAATGGGGGTTACAACCCCCATCAACACCCCCCTGCATACGCCAATGAGGGAGGGGCTCGAGTAGTGTCAAAAAAAGATCATGCATTCGGCGCTAAAGAGACTTGTATCTTGATGTCCAATGGAAGGGACTTGAGCCCCATAAATGCCACCTTCCTACACCACTGACATTGGATGTTTATATGTCGAGCGCTATAGTATTCTGAGAAATTGGAAATAATGCTCGTTTTTGATATTAGCTTTGAAAACCTTCAAACTTTCAGAAATATCGGAAAAAAGATTTTATTCATTTAACACCGCAATATTTTAACAGAGTACTCATACTTTTTACCTCGTTGCCTAAAAGTATGCTTTTGCTATATGTGCATATCTATAAAAACTTCCTGTTGTTATAGGCAAACATTGAAAACTGGCAAGACAAACAGGGGGTTGTGGGTTAAACCCCCCCTCATTTTACTGATTATAAAATCGTATTGCTTATGAGAGAAAATGAATTTCCTATCAAAACCTCCATTTTATCACCCCCATTTTTAAAGTTCTGTGCAGTGGCCTGAAAACTGGTCACAAAGTGGCCAGCTTTTTTAACAATCACTACGACTTTCATAAAAAAATTCTTTACTTTTTACATTAGAGATGGGGGGAACCTTTTCATCATTATTAAGTTAGCTTTAATCTCTGAAGATCGCATGTTTTAATTGTATCAATCAGTCAGGAAGAATTATTTCGTTAAATCTTCTTTTACTTTTTTTGTATTTCAAATATATTCATTTAAATATCATAATAAAATAATAAAGATGGACAAAAACATATTAACGAAAAGAATTAATTCTGCAAAATTTGAATTTATCCAAAAGGATACTCTCTCAATGGGTTAGGAGGCCACATGCGGTAGTCTTAAAGCTACGTGTTTTCATCCCTGTTCTAGATGATGTTCCACATAAAGAAAGCTCAATATTCTAATGGTAATCATAAAAGGTTTCTTTTTTAAATAGGGTATATTGAAACTGAGTATTATTGTTAAGAAAATTCTAACACAATCCTGAATTGTTAAAAGTAGTCAACATTGTATGCAAATAACGCCATATGTATACCTATTATTATTATTTTCATACTACAGGTATAAAAGTCAGTATTAATCGTTTGGATTTTTAGCTGCGAAACATTATTGCACAATTGATTTTATTATCAAAACCACGTGATTCGTTCTGCAAAGTTTGGAAAAGTTAAAAGTGGTATACAAAAATAAAGATATGTATTTGATGTGTACTCTGTGGATAAATTAAAGTTAAAGGCCGCTAAGGAACACTTATTTAAAGGCCGTCGAGAGGAAGTTGTGAGAACTACCATAGTTACACTCAAGCTTAAACTGCTATATTCTAAGGCCACAACACTTTCCTGGCTTTTGTTGTATATTCTAAAAGGTAGCTGGTAGAGTTCAAAACATACAATCTGCAACTCCACCCCCCCACATCTTTAATTATATTAATATTACTATTATTTGGAGCTAAAATAATATTGATGGTAAGATGACACCTTCAATGTTTTGACACAATGAAGCCCCATTTCACTATGCCATAACACCACAATTTAAGTCAACACAGCAATATATAACTTAAAAAACAGTGTGTGACTGTGTTAACTCACTGTACATGACTCAAATAATAAACACATAATTTAGAGCAATTTTTTCTGGAATATATATATTTGCAAATATTTTACTTTCAGAATGGATAAAATACCTTCCGTAAGACTCAATATAAATTAAACGAAGTTTTAAAGCGAACTTAATCTATACAAAACTATTCTTTTACACATATCTACATAGGAATACAAAATATATTTACAAAGACACAATGCCACATTTACAAGTCCTTTTTATCAATTTCGTCCACAAATAAAAGGGCAGAAAATTAATATCACTGAATGCACAAATAAAAATTAATTGTTCAAACTCACGTGATGAATCTTAAACTCTACTAAATAAATACTTCGTTGTCTTAGCAATTAACATCTACATTAATTCAAAGTAATTGACATCAACATTAATTCTAAAAAATTGACATCTACATTAATTCAAAGAAATTGGCATCTGCATTAATTTAAAGAAAATGGGATCTACATTAATTCAAAGAAATTTGACATCTACATTAATTCAAAGAAATTTGACATCTACATCAATTCAAAGAAATTTGACATCTACATTAATTCAAGGAAATTGATATCAATATTAATTCAAAGAAATTGACATCTACACTACTTCAAAGAAATTGACATCTACATTGATTCAGAAATTCTCATTTTACTATGTTAAATCGTAACAGAAAATATACAACATAAACTAAAAAGAAAAGGAAAATATTTTCACAACTTACCTAACAATTGAATCGCTCATGCATAATAATTGATTGTCGTTATCACCATAGACTAGAAATTCCCAAAATAAGGGGGAGGGGGCTTTGAACAGAAAAGATTTTACAAAGGAATGTCAAGTACAAAAGGATTGGACAACATTGTAATAGAATACGTCCAATTCCAATTCTTTAAAAATTTTAATTATTTTTTTTTTATATATATTTACTTTTTTACTATCATTTGAATTAAGAACATTTTACAACAAAAACATTTATATATTATATTATTTTACGTAATATAAATTAAGCTTTTAATTAAAAATAATAAATACACAGAACAAAAGAAATCATCTGACACTATCTTCACTTTTTCAGTCTTTGTTAAGCAATAATAAGCATATGATTTATAATTATATCCATACAAATATGGTATCACACCATTAGACTATGGAAGATCGTTTTATTTACAACAATCAATAAATAGTACAAGTAATAATAAATCACTTTTTATTCATTAATTCACTTTTTTTTATATTCAATTTTTTGTATATATAATAAATTTAATTTACATAGTATGTTTAATTCCGTCTCAAAGCTAAACTGGTTATAAACAAATGGCTAGATATTAACACACACAAGGAAGTTACCTTGCTCACTGTCTTTAGACAAACGATAAAACTAATACACGAAATTAAAAGGCAGTATATCTGGCTGTTACGTATATAGTATACAAACCAATATTTTAAGTAAACGATTCCAAACATTTAAAAACAAAAATGGCAATTATCAACATTTCATTGGACATCTACATATAAACTCTGTTTAAAATCAGATTGAAAAACATCATTAAAATCTTCAAGAGATGCTAACAAGTCCTGGATTTTCACCACTCCTATTTTGATGGTCTAAGAATTCACAGAAATCAGGACATGGGTGGATGACGTATAAAATTTTCAAGCTCTCGCTGTTTCTGCAACAGACCCTACAAAACAAAAATTCACGCATTGGAAAGGGTGAATTAAGATAAGCTTCTAAAGGAAACCATATTTATTGATACAGTCAAACATGCTTAAAACTTTTAATACGAACCGTTTTCTGAAGTCCCGTCAGATTGTATAGCATGCTATCCTTTCCGGATAAGACAAATTACTGTTAATACGAACAGATTTGCTGTTCCCCTTGGTGTTCATCTTAACAAGGTTTGACTGTGTTTTTCATGTGGTTGGGGTTTTTTTTTTCAAAAAACATACACGGACTGTTCAAAAAGTATTAAGCTTTTATTCCAAAAAATGATGAAATTTATTTCCATTTAAGGTTCCAAATAGTAATCTCCTTCAAAATACCCTCCTTGCACACACTTACTCCAGAATTCTTTCCAGTTTTGCAAGCATGCCCAGAAGTTTTCCTTAAGAATTGACTTCAGCTCAACCGTCGAATTTTGCATTATGTCTTCTCTGGTATCCAAGAGTATGAGTAAGAGTAAGAGTGGTATCAGTTTTGGAAATATCCAAAAATTGCAAGGAGCCAAGTCTGGAAAGTAGGGAGCTTGCCGTACCTGGGAAATACCATGTTTGACCAAAAAATTTGAATTAACTACGAAGAATGTGCAGGTGCTGTGGTGAAGCTGCCAAGACTTTGCTGCCCACAAGCCTGGCTGTTTGCATCACACAGCATCATGGAGGTGACGGATGACCTCTAGATAGTATTCTTTAGTAACCGTTTGCCCCGTTGGACCTTACTCATGATATACTGTCCCACTGGAGTTAAAGAACACAGCTAATGTGGCTTTAATTTTTCTGCGGACCTAAAAAACTTTTTTCTCCCATGGAAACAATTGACATTTTCATTGCAGAGACTGACCTTTGATTTCCAGGATGTACCCATAAACCTGTATCGCTCATCATCATTAATTATAGTGTTTAGAAAGTTAGGATCATTATTTAAACAATTCAACATGTCCTGGGATGGAGTTCTGTCTGATCAATTGTTAACAGCTTTGGAACAAATTTAGCACATACCCTTTTTAAACCCAAATCCTTGGTCAAAATAGAATATACTGATCCAATACTTACTTCAACATCTTCTGAAAGCTTGTGGACAGTAATATGAGGGTCTTCCATAATCACAAATCGCACTTAGTCAACAATTTAATTGTTACGGCTTGTTGAAGGCCTACCAGAACACAGGTTGGCTATTCACTGAAGTGCAGCCATCTTTGAAATGATAATACCTCTCGTTAATTTGCATAACACTCACAACATCGTTCCTAAGGTCTTTGACAAACCTTACAAACAGTTTCAACTTGATTGTCACAAAGTTTTTGGCAAAACTTAATTCAATACTGCTGCTTAAAATGTTCAGTCATTTCTGGATAAATCACAGTGCAACGAGTGAGTAGTAAACATAGGGACTGATATGCCATTTGCTAGCCAATACAGTGGTACTGAGTATGAGTACCGGTTTGCACGTGCGCATAAAGGTCTGTAGCAACTTTCCACTAGAGGTCAGTGCACCGGCTCTACTTGTTCATTCACTCATGAAAAATAAAGATTCGATATTTTTTGAACAACCCCCATAAAACGTAAAATGTCACTGGATTGGCAACTAAATGTCACTCGATAGGGCACTAAATACCACTGAATAGAGCAGTAAAAGTCAAAGAATGAAACATCAACATGGAATAATGTATTAAGTATAACTAAATAAGGCACTAAATGAAGATAGTAGGTGTAAACATAATCAAAATCTCCCCTAGACGACAAATTTTAGTTATCAACACACGATCAGATTATTTACAAAATTGTTATTATTAAATTTATACACAAAGCTAAATAAAGCCATCTGATCATGTATTAGTAATTAAAATTTAATACTAGTGCACGATCCAACTGCTTGTCACTCAAAATTTTAGCTTCTTGGAAAGAAAAACAAAGTACAACAAAATCTATCCATACTGTCACGCCTGCAACCAGGATGAAGGGGCAACTGGAGAAAGGCAAAGGACATATGGGGAACGGGACACATATGGATTTTTCTACATATATATATATATAAATAGTTCAATGGGTCAAGTGGGGCACAAGCATTGGGCAACTGGGGCCCAGGCCCCTGCTGGCCCCGACTTGGCTACAGACCTGACGATACTGCCTATAACTATAATTTGCCTATAACTATAATTTGTCTATAACTATAATTTGTCTATAACGATATTTTCACCCAGTTCTGAGAGATACAAGGTGTATTAAGCTCAACCTTGTCTATAACAAACCGTACCGATAATATCATCATTACCCCATCCCTAGAATATAATTATTGACGTGTTTCACTGTATATATATAATTTGACAAAACATACTATAGTCAAATCCCTCTTAAGAGACACTTCTCAGGTCCAGCCACTCAGTTTTTACAGTCAAATAAAAAATTTCCTAGCAAAAAATCCTTCATAATAATATTCCTCTTTTATGGATAAATTTTACTGTCTGGCAAGTGTCCGCTAATGAAGGGTTTTACTGTAACAACTGATTAATTATAGACTATCACATGTCGCCATATAGCTAGCCTTCATTCAGAAACCAAACAGAAGAACATAGAGCAAAAAAATAATGACCCACTATACTCTTTCATTAGAAAAAATGTAAAAAGTATAGAGTAAACAAAATTATACAGAAATCAATAGGAAAATGAAAAACTATGAATAGTGGCACGAGAGGAATCGATACAATGATGAACAAGATGTAGACACTAAATGTGTATATAGCAAAAACAAAAGGTGGATAATATAAATATAGCATAATTACAGGGGGAAAGAAAAAGAAAAACAACAATACACTATAAAAAATTACAGAAACTGAAGAAACAACTGATGACAAAACGTACATGAAATTTTAAAGAATAATAATGATGGGACGAAGCAAATAGTTACCTATTTCCTTTGCATTTCGAGTCTGTTTATTAACTAACTTACTGAACAGTCTTGAATTGTTTAACATTCCAAGACTGTTCATTAACTTAACTGGAATGGAATTACTGACTTAACACGACTTCTAAGTCGCACCACACTAACGAGCTCAGTTGACAATATTAAAAAATCAAAGCGATAATTAGGACATAGAAATATGTCTATCATAGAGGACAAAGAGTTCTTTCTATAAGTTCAGTCCTTACTCACACAAACCATAATTATATTTTCGATGTGTGGTAGCACAACAGAATGTCAATATATATATATGTGGTAGAAACCAACAGAATATCAATATACGAAAGTTTGATACCGATCGGTTGAAACGTTAAGCCATTGACCTATCAGAGTTTACTGTACACTAGAACACATAATACTCAAGTGCCCAGCATATGGCCTTTTCCACAGTTGCCTCCTCGATTCCTGATACTGTGTCTGGGTCACTGACACCCTAAGTCTAAAGAAAGACCTTCTGGATCTACCTGCTGATTCCCACCTGCAATGTGCTCTCATCGTCACAACAGGTTTTTTTGGGGTTTTTTTCAATGCCCTTGGGCATCGTCTGTGAGTTCTTAGTGTTCCAGTTCACCAACACCTGCAAAATAATGTGCTTGCTACAACTGCTCTGGAATAACAGCCGTCTTTGGTGGATCACCTTTCCCAACATTCAAACGATCGAGAAAAAAAAAAGGATGTTGGTTGTACAAGCAGAAAGACGCACATGAAATTAGAGATTTCAGATCTTTCATGAATTCATTCATGATTGAAAATTCCACAAGTTTAAGAAGATGGGACTAATCTAACCAATTATTGATGAACTTACTTTACGCAAAGAAGAAAGGTTCTGCAAAATCCTATCTTGCCTCGGAGTTGGTCGCCCCGTCACAACTTCTGGATGAACAAGGGGATTCTATAAATAAAAGCAAATATACACACATAGATAAATATAATATGGCATATCAAAACATGTGCTTGAGAATAAATCTTTTGAAGAGCACTCACACCAAATCTAAATTTCCCTTCATTTCAAAGTAATACTAATATTATTTTAGTCAAAATTATAGCCACAGCTTAGTTGTTTGGTTGGATTTTAATGGTACAGGGACAACCGTGATCATGCTGCGCCAAGCCACATATTAGAAAAATATCAAAAGTATACGTTCAATCAATAATACCAGAAAACTGGTATATAGATAGAAACTCCATGCCGAAGAGTAATGAAAACATGAGAAGTACTTTCACAGCAAACGCGTGATTTGCATCACTTAAACAATTAGCATGTTATGCAGTGGCTTATAAAATTATCATGATATGCATAAAGAGGAATGTAGCTTTCTCAATACTTAAAGGTTGTGAACGAGCAAAAAAATTGGAAGTGTTCTTCCTTTTCAACATTCTCCTTCTGGTAAAAGTAAAGAAACACATTTTTTTATTTTTTATTGGTTTGTTTGTTTACGTTTTATAGCACAAAGATAGCACAGGTTATGTCGTACCTGACCTACTGCTTTCGAAGGAACCTGAGTCTCTTAAAGCCCAGAGAACCAATCACTAGACTGCAATAAGCAGTTAATCATTTTTTGGGCTTTTTTACTTCCACTGCTGGGGGTCAAACCAGGGTTAGCGGCATGCTAGGCAAACATGTTATCGTTGCACCATCGCAGGGAACCTAACATTGGTGAGTTGCGGTTTAAAGTAAGATAGTATAGGCAGGGAGAGTAAAAGCGGGAGAGAGGGAGCATGATCATTTTTTTAATTTGTAAAAATAAGAAGACAAAAAACTTCTTATTTTACTGCAAGCTGACATTAAACGTATTTTGGGTTGTTGAAGTGATAATCTAGTCATGCAAGATACTACAGTCCCATTTATGAACAACTTTTTCTTAATACCCACGTTGTTAATGAAGATTTTGCCATTTATCTAAGAGGTGGTCGTGCTACACCGAGAGGCCTGATAAGATCAGGAATTGCCAGGATTATCTACAGTCCTCTTTCCCCACACCGAGGAATCCAATTCTCTTTTGCTCAAGGAATCCAACCCTGAAGTACAAATCTGTAGGGGAAAAAAAATAGTAAGTGCTGGGCACCTGTTGATGAAACCCAGATGAAATGAAACCCAGATTATTCGTATGGTTGCCAAACACATCACCACTACACAATGCCAGGGTGGAGAGATTATAAGAAGGGTTTGAGTTACAATGTAACCTTCTCCATTAATGAGTTCTGATTCACCAACCCGAATTTTCTTAGTTTTATAGAAGTTTGAAAAATAAAATGACATGGATTAATGCATTGAAAATTGGGGTCTGATGCAAAAGACTTTCCCTTGACATGGAGGACGTCCTCTGCTAAAATGAGAAAGCTGGCCAATAAATTCACATAGAAATCTGTCTAAAATAATTGTCATTTATACAGGATTTCGTACCGTGAAAATAATAGATAAAATTTAATTTATACCTGGTCAGTAGGCGTTTTGATTTTCTTTGAGCTTTCTGCCGAAGACAAGGAATCCCTTTCGTTTCTATCACTGCCATCTTCAGATGAAGTCCGGTGACTCTTTACTCGCGACAAGGCCACACTTTCCAAATCGAAGCTCTCTTGGTCACTCCATTTCCTCCGGCTATGAACCGGTGGTGACATGTGACTACTCGAGGACTGAGTACTTAATAATCTCTTTTGCACTGCTGGAACAGGAGGGGAAACCTCCCGTAAATGACCCATTCGGTGTGGATAAAAAGCCTCTTGACTATGCCATTTGCGGCGCATGGGTGGTAAGTTACCACGGTGCTTGGATAGATCAATGAACCTCTTATTCAATCTCGAAGGAGAGGGCTCAGATCCGCCAATAATGGAAGGTAAGTTATCAGAGCTCTGCGAGTCCCTTCGACGATACACAGATGGCAGTGCTGTGCTAGTATATGGTGAAGACTGGCCATAGTAAGTCACATCTTCGGCAGAACCACACACAGAACGATAACCCAAAGTGGAACGATTACATCTTGGTGGAGAATGGCTTCGCACATGACTGTAAAAAAAAGTTACATTTAGAAAGTGAATACTGTCAGATTGCTAGTGAGTGAGTGAAGAAGCGTGAAAAAAAATTATTTTAAAGCAGAGAATTGCATACAACAATCGGTATGATACAAGAAATAACATTGTGCAATGTCAGCAAGTTTGGAGTAACAGGATAAGAAGAAGAGTTAGTTACCTAGTTTCCATTTCAGAGCTGCTGAATCCAGCTGTACCATCTGAACTACTTCTAATTCTCCTGCTCCGCAAACTTGAATATGATGGATTTGTAGAGCGCCGAGCATTCATTATTGATTGCTGTATGGCCATCTCCTTCTCCCAGTGCTGCTTTCTAAGTTCCTGCATCTTTTTTCGTTTAATGAAGTGTGGATCTCGATCCGTCATACGAATAAATGATTTAGAAGGCTGATTCACACCCCACTTAGGACGTTCGCTAAGATCTACGTTACTTCCAAGGTAGTGACGAGACGCTTTGTATGGTTTACTATGTTGGACGCGGGTCAACCGATTAACCAGTGGTACAGAAATAGAACTGCTGCAGCTAAAATAGCAAAAGTTATAGCAAAATGCTCTTACATATATCGTACTACTAAAAATATAGCATGCTGCTATGGAATACAGCAGAATGCTATAAGATACAACAAAATCTTATGAGATATAGGAAACTTTATGGAGAATTCTATAACATAAAATGTAAAAGAATAAGCTAAGATGAGAGAATATATATATAATAGATATATATTCTATATACATATATTATCATATACATATACATATCAATTATTATGCACCAATTATTATTCTATATATATTCATATCAATTATTCTTCTATATATATTATACATATCA
>QLNU02003225.1:64091880-64105479 GCA_006491805.2 Dysdera silvatica | reverse complement strand
TTCGTATTTAGAGTTTTTAATATAATTCAGTTTAAATATGCACATATGCATAAAAAATTAAATACATGACATAAAACACAGCTATTTAAAAAACAAATTGAAAATAAAAAATATTGATGATTTTAGACAAAATCCTCCAAAAGTTGGAAAAAATATTCTTCCAACTGAAAGGTCAATAAAAAATCGAAAGCCTTCTGAGTAAATTGGAAACATTTGATTGATTGATTGTTTGGCTTTTTTATGGCGCAAGAGCATCTGGGCTATACTGCGCCAGGAAGGATTAGAACCTGTGCATTCTGTATGCATTGAGAATATATTTAACTCTTTGTTAAGTAGTTCAATGTTTCGGTGCTATGGTTATTTTGCAAAATTGGTTTGATCAGGTAAACTCGAAGGTTGAATGAGCTTTTGACATTTAGTCATTTCCAAAGAAAGATACCCACCCCAAAAGCAATAGAGCTTCTGAAGACGGGAGGCACAGGCTTAACAGGATGGAGGGATGTGGAGTAACTGGAATTTGCTTTGTTGTCGTGGACGTTGGAACCCAACTCATTTGCTGGAACAACGCTCCTAAAATGAGTTGGAGAAGGAAGGCAACTTTGGTAACTGTTAAGGGCAGAATTACTGTAAGGCACTGCAGAAGATGTCTGAACCATCAACAACTACATAAAAAAAAAAAAAAGACATATGGACACAAAATTTAACAAACATTCAACTGTAAAGGACGATAAACATTTTTAACCTCAAATTAAACACATTCCAGACAGAAATCACCTTTCAACAGAATTTATATACGGAATATATGTATATAGTGGAATATATGCATGTCCCACAGCCATCGTCTGTCAAAACTGCCGGCACTTGACCGAGCGTTGCTGCAATGCAGCATCAGTGGTGGTCTCTCTGTAGTGGGAGGGTGACACAACAAGTCCCGCTTTAGAGCAAAACTTCGGCTGTGGTGACTGAAGTTTGGAATCTTCGTTCAACTGCACGTCCAGCTTGACAACCCATCAGGCCAATGTGGTGAGTTTAAGGCCCCTTCCTTTGTATTTTTTTCACCATACTACGTGTATGTGTGATAACAGAGAGACCTCCATCTTGCAGTAGATTGAAAATGGTTAGTGGTGATGATATATATATATATTTTTTTTTTGTTGAAAGGTGATTTCTGTCTGGAATATGTATATGTATGCGTACATATATATATATGGGGGGGGGGGGTGTTCTCCCTTTTAAATGTTTCTATCAAAAAAAAAAAAGTTCATAGCACAATTTGAACAAGCATAGGTTCATAACATGGTTTCCATGAACACAAATTCATAAACATGTTATGATCATTCCATCCGTTTTGTGTTTTATGAAGCAAAGATGGCTAAGAATATTATGTAACAGGATATACAATTTACTGAAAACCTTAATATCCGTCCTCCCTATGTCTGTTGAGAAGCCAACAGAATACAAACTTGGGTTTCAAGCATGGCAGATGTACGTGTTACCTCTATGGTACCCTGCAGCCATATTAGTTACATGTTTGTGAAACAACAAATATCTATGTAATCGAACAATTGTCAAGCAAACAATTCAATACCTGAGTATCAGTTCTTGGTGCAACAGAAGCCACAGGACGTTGTGAAGGTGCTCCTGCACCTGGTTTTCCCCACGGGTTCCAATCAAGAACTTCAGCTATAAAAACAGGAAACAACGGAATGAAATATTTAATGTAGTTATTCAAAACTACTTTTATATAGCTACCACCCTCCAACTAAAAACAGTTATTACTATAAGTATTGTAATACCTGTAACAATGACAATTAAACAATATTTATTATTATTATAATTAGACGGTTACAACTGTAAGGTAAGCAGCCTGAAAACTTCAACACACTCAAAAAGATACCAGATAAAGTGGTACTTTGATAATGTCAACACTTAATTAAGGCTCAGTCCACCTCTTCTAAGGAATCCTGAATTCACCACTGTTACACAACTCATTTTAAATTACTCTACTCTCACAATATCTGTAAATAATGACAGTAGCGAGAGAAGTACCATGTGAGATAAATGGCAGTACATGAGGCCCCTTACTCCCACCACCTAGTGGACTGCATAGTGACATAGTGATTACACGTTTGTCATATAGAAAATCTGGGTCTCATTATATATTATGAAATTTTTAAAATAAAAATTGCGATAGTTAAAAGTGCGTTGAAAATCGTTTTATTTCTAATATGGAAATTTGGAAGCCTATCTTTGGTAAACAGCAAGCATGTTAAGTACCTCACATATGTAATTGTCGGTCACAGTAACAGGCCAATAACAGAAAGTGTACAGTACAATTAATGCAATGCAGTTATCATCATTTGCCTGTTTGACTGAAACAAGATTTGGAATTTTTGTGCTAAAATTGCTTATAACACTTATTCATGATAGAAGTTAGCTGTTGTAATATGCCTATTAAGATACAGTTGCAAGCACCCATGCTTTTCCAGGGTTGAACACAGGTCCACAAGTTGGAATGCAATTGGAATTAGGGTCCAGTCTGACATTAAATTGTTAGGGTTCAAATCAGATCGTGGTTTGTGGGTCATTATAGCTGGAGAAGAAAGGAAATTGATCAGGTACATGGTTTGGATTCAAATCAGTAGTTGTCGGATCATTATCAGTTTAATGTACTGAATGTAGCCTTCAGTTGCAATTATTAATTGATTGTCGATTTCGGTAATGTAACTCAATGACTATACATTTAATATGCGCTTACCTTTCTCTTTAGCCCATTGCATACGTTTTTGCTCGAGTTTGCTAAGTGACAATTTAGATGGAGACACCTGGGCATTTGTTGAAGGTAACTGTTTCGATGAAGATGGGACAATAGAATCGAGAGGACATGTAGTAGAGAGTCCAGGTACTTGAGATGTAGATGTGACAGAGCAACTATAAGACAAATAACAAAAATGTGGCATGTCCATCCCTTTCATAACTTTAAAAATAAAATAATTTCTTGACTACGAATATTGAGAAAAAAGGATTAAATTTATGTACTTAACAGGAGGCAGTGAGACGTGATTTGTTTTTAAATAGGACAATTACCAAACAAATGATTAATACAATAAAAAGACAGCTGAGGTGGTATTTTAACCAAGCATATAGCTAGAGGAAAGGACATCATTTCCATTGTCCTGGTGATATAGTTGGTTATAACGCTCAGATCCGTACATAGTTATTACCTGTTCAACTCCAACTCCGGACGATCCGCTTCATCTTTACAGCTCACCAAATCTTGAGATGGTGGGTTGTACTCAAAAGCTCCAGCTTGAGCTACATACATGTGGGTATTTGAATACCTTCCTAAATGATTTGCTGTGATTAATCTAAAAACTAATTAAAACACTGAAGGTACTAATTATGCGAAGTTTAGTTAGCTTCAAAAACTCATGATGAAGCAAACTGACAAAGCTGAATTCATGTTTTAAAATCAATTAAATCTGGAATACAATTCTAATCAGAACCAGTCTACCTATTAGGCCAGTGGTTCCTAACTAGCCATCCGTGAACCATTGGTGTTCCGCAAAATGGGTCAATAATTAAAAAAAAGTACTTATAAAATTATTTATTAAATATTAAAATTAATTATAAAAGTGAAATTGATTGTATATTTGTAGTATTTTACAATCTGACGGAACTTCAGAAAACGGTTCGTATTAAAAGTAATTCATCTTAAGCTTGTTAGTCTTAACAAGGTTCAACTGTATTATAAGGTTTTGCGTTTTTTCTGTTTATTATTTTTTTTTTCTAAAGAACATTTTACAAACACATTCCCCCAAAAAAGACTCGACTACCTTTTTATTAAGGTTTTGCTGTCAACTTTTTAGAATTTTTCAAACTGGTCCACGGGTACAATTGAAATGGAAATGTGGGCCGTGGCTTAAATTGAGTTGAGAATCACTGTATTAGGCAAACCCAGGTGACTGCCGAGGGTGCAAAGTTCCTGGGGTTGCACCCCAATGAAACAAAATTCACTTTTCATAAGATATTATTACCTTTCTCAGGGGGAGCACAATTGCCAAAGGGTCAACACACAAAGCCACTGGGGCATGTTGTTTTTTTTGTAATTTTTTGTGGGAAATTTTATGGATAGTAATTCCTAACACCCGCTCTTGATCTACAACTAAAATTTTCAATGTATAAGAGAAAGACATTGCCCTGCAATGAAGCAGACATCACCATTTTGCAGTTGACCAAGGGAGATATTCATTCCATGGTGGGACTCAAAACTTATGATGCAAGTATCATTTAAATAACACAAGTCTTCCTAGGGTACATGGAATTCTTCCATCAATTCCCTAATTTTTACAGAAGCCTTTGAGAGTAAAAAAATTAAAACCAGCAACTTTAACTTTAAAAAAAAAAATGTAAAAGATCTTACTGGTTTCAAATTCGGCAAACAGTATCAAAAAATGATCAAATAACATACAGCCACTCTAATTAAGTAATGAGACACTTTTTAACCATTTTTGCCCATATAACCTTAAAGGTACTTTAAGATTATATAAGCTTAGTGTCGTTAAATATACAACTTAGTAATGTTAATGTGCATCCACGTTATAATATTAATGACTGATAATCTTCAGATCTGCTGGGTTTGGATTTGATTCAAAAGCAAGCTTGGCTGGGTGTGAATATATCATTGGGTGGTGGTGTCAGTCATCTACCATGATGCTCCTACGTAAAGGCCGACCTAATTACTTGCCTTTATTTGACAATTTGAAAACAGTCAGATACCAAATCGGTGAGCATTCAAAATGAGAAAAATATTGTTAAAATATTCCATTTTAATGCAAGATTCCTGCAATTACTACATAACCCTTTGAGCATAATTTCTTTATGTATAATAATATCCTGCGAGTACATACTATTATCATGGCAATATAATAACTATTAATTTCTAAAGCCAACAGAGTTAACATGAAAAAAATGTAGCATGCAAACATGTAGGTACACCTACATATACAAGTGCCTGTATGCACACACACATACATACGTATGTTTACCACATGTACACCATGCATACAATAACTAGACTATCCATTTTCGTGATAACATGCATATATTACTGCGAGAGTGTTTATTCTAGTTATTGCATATAATCTCTTGTGAAAGTGTCTAGTTATTGTATACAATCTCTTGTGAAAGTGTTTAGTTATTGTATACAATCTCTTGTGAAAGTATTTAGTCAAGTCATTGTATACACTCTTTTGTAAAAGTGAAAGGTCTTAAAAGGAGAGACAGAACCTACTTTTAGAAAGAGAGTTACTTTTTTGCCAAAGAATTTTGAGTTGATATATAATAGAGAATGTGCATATACAGGGTGTCTCAGCACCAGGGTTGCAAACATCTAGGAGGGGTAGGGTACACCTAGACGAACAATATTTGTCATAGAACCTAGGGTCGCAAACCACTCACAGCGCTAGTTCTAAAACCGTCCAGCATGCACAAATATTTACAACCAGTGCGTGAAAAGTACCAGGTAAAACTCAGGTCAGCTGCTCAAGTGCATAGATGATTAGGACATCGCATTTTGCGCTTCTCATGCACTATTTGTGCATGCTGGACGGTTTTAGAACTGGCGCTGTGAGTGGTTTGCGACCCTAAGTTCTATGACAAATATTGTTCGTCTAGGTATACTCTACCCTCCTAGAAGTTTGTAACCCTGGTGCTGAAACATCCTGTACATGTATCAAAGAGGTTTTTCTTGGTGGGGAGGGAATCATTCATAGTTACCATTGCTTTATTGTACACTTTCACTGCTTAAACCAGTGACTATCTACAATAACCAGTGATTGTATACTTTCCCTGACTTTCCACTTTTACTGTAACACATGCACAATACTCATAACCACTAAATAATTCTGTAAATAAACTATCACTAGGTCAGCAGCATAAATACATGTCAAATTTCAATTCATATATTTTTACCAGCCATTTGTCTGTACATCACTAACGGAACAGTGAACTGGCAGTGTTGTGCTGTTCGCACCATTTTCGTTTGGTTCGCTTCTCACTTGACCAGACTTCTCCGAATTTTCACCAATGTTTAAAGCTGAAAAAAAAGGCACAAAAATATTCAACCTATTCATATTAGACTGATAATGGAATATGAACTTTCATTAGACAAAATATGTAAACCTAAAAATTCATGGAATGGAATTGAGCAGGGGTAAAGGTGGCTACTGGATGCCAGCCTGTAATCCTAGACAGGATGCTCAAACAGCACAACCAACTGCTGAGGCAGTTGGGGAAGATGAGAAAAGGGGGTATTTGAGAGTCGACCATACACAGCACACAAAGATGTACACTTGCATAGGTGTCATCATATAACACCTAAAAATACATGTTAACCATTTTCTCCCCAACCCACCAAGCTGAAGTAGTCTATCTTAAAAGACAGATACATACAGTGACTAAATCCATTCCACATTTTTTTCCCTTGACCTGGATTTCCCTTGCTGATTCCCTTACTTTAAACCCCAAATCAATATAAAATTAAGTTCCTTCTACGTTCTTTTTTCTAATCCTTATGTGATAGTGTAGATTTTCTTATTCTAAATCCTAAATTAAAATAATAACGAAACCCATTGTACATTTGTTTTCATAGCCCTTAAGCCCCTGTGAAATTCCTTATTCTAAACCCTCAAAGTAAAATAACGCTGTATTAAAGACTTCACTAAACCTTAAAAAAATCATTAATCAGGGTATCTCCCCAAATTCAATTTCAAACTTCCCTGACTTTTCCAGGTTACCAGACCAAGTCTTAATCGATTTCCAATCACTAATTACAGTAAACAACACACAATGTACTAAAATTCGTATAACAAAAACAAGTTTCTAAGACCATAAAATCCACTAACACAAACTCCAAAGCCATTTATAACTCAATTGCAGTGAATTTACAAATTCAAAAGCTGTATTAAAAAGTATTTCTTTACACTAAAAACTTGTACTAATTAAATATTTACAACGACGTTTTCATTTGGCCCTTTTTGAGTTCATTTTAAAGGTATTTAACTATATAATCGCAAAGCTGATGCTCCACCTTCCATTCCATTTAAAGAGTATATGACTACATATAACAAAAAGGAGATTGGTATTAGCAAAATCCCTTACAGATGAGATAATTCAGCTATAAACATTTTTTTTAGTTATATATATATATATGGCAAACGTTTTCTTCTGAGAAACTTATGGGTTTAATATTTTTATATGAAGTGTGACAGTTCCGGTGCAAAAGAGCATTGTTTGCACCAAACCAGTCCAAAAGGACATTTTTTGGACTGGGCAGCCAGGCCAGTGTGCCCTCATGGGCGATAGGACTCAGTTCATGCCTCCAAATGGATAAGGACACGCCCTCCAAAAATCCAAGGTATGCGCTCTTTGAGAGGACCCAGTCCGCCCCTAGTCAAAAGTATAAGTTTTTCAAAATTTTCAGTAGGCAATGTGGTATGAAAAGCACAGTTCAGGAAAATTATTTTAATAAGTTATTTATTATAACAATGAATTTCAAATTTCCTTGCTTAGGCCTCTGTATTTTCAGTTTTTCTAACTTTTCCAGTCAGAAAAAACTTCACTGACTTTTCCAGGGTTTCCAGGGCCGTAGACATCCTGATTAATATTCACAAAACAGTAGCATTTAGTCAAAAAAATTTGCTAACAGTCAGGAGTTACGTGGGAATTATAAAAAAAAAAGCAAAATATGCCATTGAAACTGACTCACTTCCAACTTGACCAATGACTTCTAAGAAGGCTCGTAGTTGAGATTTTGACAAGGTGACAGTATCTTCCCTGGATGTTGTCGATTCTGAGGGCCTGCTTCCCCAAGTATCAGGCTTCACCTCTGCAATGGGAACCTGTTTTCTTTCGTCGTCCCCAGAATGAACCATTGCATTTAACCAAATACCTTCCGTTCAAGTTTTAAAATAGCCCAGCAGCTTAGGAAACGAAAAATGTACTTCCAAGAAAACATGGTAACAGTTCACCAAAGAGACAAAAGGTATCTGCAAATAAGGAAAACAATCATACACTCATACATCCATAAATTAAGGAATCTGCTATCTTAGATTATGTTGCCTCATCCAGTTGGAAGAAGCATAGTCTAAAAAGAAAAATGTAATATATAAAGTCATAACAGAATGAAAAAATAGGGTTGGGTTCACTTAAACCACAGAAAAAGAAATCGGCAGAGAGTATCCAGTGTGACGCTACTTGTGTTATAACACATTCATAACACTACTTGTGTTATGAATACTACCCTTGTAATTATGGAAATTAATATGATATATAGTTACCATAAATGGCCGTGCAACCTGTACAGCTGTTCGGTACACTGTTGAGAAGGGTCCGAAAATTAATGGGGCAAGGAACCCTATTCCTAAACAATGACTCTTCTAAGCAATTCAATGGTCCATAATAGAAGGTTGTGTGTTGCAACCCGGCAGCCAAGGATAGCCTGCACATATTCAATGGGGGGTTTAAATCCGGTGAACAGGAATACCAGTCTAAACCCACTACATCCTCAAACTCCAGGC
Source organism: Dysdera silvatica (assembly GCA_006491805.2). Lineage (NCBI taxonomy): Eukaryota > Metazoa > Arthropoda > Arachnida > Araneae > Dysderidae > Dysdera > Dysdera silvatica. The sequence continues at coordinate 64,096,900 of QLNU02003225.1, read as the reverse complement.
ATCGTTGAACCCAGCACACCTTAATAAGCATTATCATTCATTCATTAAGTGGAACTTGAGACCAAATGCACCCCTAAATGGCCTCACACCCTGATGCAGAATGACGTCTCAATAAATGCCTGTTACAGTATGGCTGTCAAACACATACAGGAGTGTACATGACCTGAGATGATACTACCCCAAACAAGGACTCCTCCAGCTGCATAAGGATGATGCTCTATTATACAATAATTTTTGCCACCCACGTATTAATTAGCTCAAACTAGAGCTTATGTAATTTTGGAGAAAAAGAGACGCTTTCCCCATCCTGGATTCGAACCAGGGTCCCTCCGTTTAGCCCGGAGTGTCTTGGACCGCTAGACGAATGAGGACAGGAAACAACGCTCTCTTTCTCCGTATATAAGGATGAAAGATATTATTACCCTTTTCTTTTTCTCCAAAAACAAAAAAAGCTCTAGCTTGAGCTAAATATATGTGGGTATCAAACATTATTGTATAATAAATTCCCCCACGAAAAACTCACAAAATTCTCGCCCCGGAGGCTTTTCTGTGTTGACCATATTTGGCAATTGTGTATGATATTATTAAATTTTATTATTAAATTGTGTATGATATTGTTACCCTATGAAGGGTAATAATACCTTACATCTTTACATACGGAGAAAGAGAGCGTTGTTTCCTGTCCTCATTCGTCTAGCGGTCCAAGACACTCCGGGCTAAACGGAGGGACCCTGGTTCGAATCCAGGATGGGGAAAGCGTCTCTTTTTCTCCAAAACGAATAAAGCTCTAGTTTGAGCTGTAATTAAAACGTGGGTGGCAAAAATTATTGTATAATAAATTCCCCCACGAAAACTCACAAAATTCTCGCCCCGGAGGCTTTCTTGTGTTGACCATATTTGGCAATTGTGTTATCCCTGTGAAGGGTAATATCATGCATGATGCTCCATGATGACACAGTTATAATCATAGGCATATTCAGAAAGTTCATAAGGGGGGTTATAGGCTCAATGGTGGGGTTATAGAGCTACAACTCACATATTCCTATGTTAAATATACAAAATTTCATTGCAATGGGGGTTACAACCCCCATTGACATCTCCCTGCATACGCCAGAGGTTATAATGTATCCTCAGAGCTTGCCAGATGCACGTATACCAAGTATATGTATGCCAAGAATCACTTTCTAGACTAAAAGGGACACTTCAGTTCACTGGAGTAGACAGGAGGCCACAGAAATTTATTGAAAAGACTCTCACACTAAATATTTCCCTCTAAATGTGATAATTATACCAGTAGTAAATATTAAATTTTTATCAATTAGATATTATTAATTATACTAATCAGTCGATTTATCTGTATAATTTAAAATGGCAAAAAACTGTCATATTTGCACAGGGGTATTGTAATCAAAATGGTTGACTGATTAAAACAATATTTGAACAATATTGAAACAATATTTTTTAAACATCTAATTAATGCTCAAAATAATAAAGCAATGCATGATTGGCACAGTTAAGACATTTATTTTTAGCTTGAAATATTTTTCGACGGTTGTTTTCTGTCTTCTTCAGAAAACTTTTTCGTAAAACGTTTCAAGCTAAAAATAAGCATTTTAACTCTGCCCAAGCATATATTTTTTTATTATTTTAAATAATGTTGCGCAGTGTTATCATCGTTCTCCATTAAAATATAAATTAAATAATGGTTGATAATTTAAAATTGAACAGAAAAATAATTATGTATATTACATATTTAGACGCTGGTTATATTTTGCAAATGTATTAATTACTTCCTCATTGGATATCTCACTTTTCCTGTGTATTGACATTAAAGCAAGGTCATTTAAATGCTCTTGGCCAATCTTATTTTTTAAGTATGTCTCATTGCACTTTAGATTCAAACATGTGGAAGAGTGGAGTATATTACAAGAAGAAGGAAGGAAGGAAGAGTGGCCGATATTACAAGAAAAGTGTAAATATTTGTTTTTTCACAATTTCAGAGCTATCACATATCTTGGAAGATTTTCAGAATTCCATCCACTTCGTCTCCCATACATCCCATTCTTCTTTCAAAATTGAAGCATTTGAATTCTCTAAATCATCAGAATAGAACTCAATCACTCGTTTCAAATTGAAGAACTTTGTTTTGATGGCTCTACTAGGGACTAAGCACTCTAGACCGATAAGAATTTCTTTATTCTCAGAAAATCTTTCGTGAGGCAATAAAATTATTTCATTGAGAAAGGGAATGAAAATGATATGACAGAAGTATTCTTCAGGAGTGATTCGATTGGTGTCGTTGTGTTCCAACTATTTTAGGCAGTAAACATGATTATATAAAACGATAGAAACAAATCTGACGCTCTTTCAATAATTGCTTTAAACTTTTCTTCTGCTTCTTGTCTCATTTTTTTAACTGCTTCACAACTAACTCTATTTTCTCCAAGGCAATCTCTATATCAACGTATGTATTTTGCAGGTACTGAGATAGAACATGGGACAAACTCAACAGTCTGTCGCTAACACACAAAGCCACTAAAAAGGAAAACTTGCATACAGCAGAATGCGGCTGCTCTACTTTGGAAGTCTCATCGTGATTTTTCTCTCTAATCTCTTCTAGTGAAGATACCATTTCAAAGATAGCTTCCGAGAACATAGAAATACTCTCACGGCGCTGGATCCATCTTGTTTCACAATTTTTTTTCCCGACTTAAAAATGAGTTTCCTGGTACTGCCAAATTATTGTTAAGGATCGCGTTCTGTCGTGTCAAATTGAAAAGTATGCAACATTCCTAGACTATTCCAAGCACATTCCTTAAAAGTGAAACTTTTATCAGAGCCAAACAAACACAGATTCAAGATTCTGAGACATGCAGTGAGTGTAAACCGCTTTGGCATATTACTGCCTGATTCTGCACACCATGGAAATACACCTCCATTGCTTCCCCTCAATCGTAACCTTATCCATGCGTGTGTGATAAGTCCAACCCAAGATTTCATGGCTGCGTCTTAATGGTGATGGCCAGTCCTTCTCTCGTCACATTGTATAAGGGTACATATTCCAGAAAATCTTCCCGAAGCATACAGTTTTCATCAACAAATCTAACGTATAAGGAAAACTGCTTGATTCTGTTTACATCTGTTGTTTTGTCAGCCAAAACGGTAAAAAAGTTGGCATACTGAATCTTCTTAATAACTTTCGGGTGGATATTCAGTCCAAATAATTGAATGATTTCATTCTGAAGTGTTGGGTAACGGTACAGTACATTTCCACTAGCACTCATGAAATGTTTCCTTAGAATATCATCGACACAATTGACTAAACATCCAGTACACTTTCATTTTCCATGATATAATTCCGACTAAAAGGGGGAGCAATCGCCTCTCCTTCGTAACCGTCAGTAATAGGTGATGGAATTTTCTATAAAGTAGAAAGCATTGAAAATATTTTTGAGCACGTAAGATGATTTCGAAGTCAACATTCTATGAAAACAATATATTATTGATGAACTGCACTAAAAGGGGAGGGACTTTGAGGTAAAAAAAAAATATACATATTTTCCTTTATTAAAAAATTATCCAGCTATTTTGGGGTGCACATGCGCAGTGTACCCTCCTTTACTACGCCAGTGCTTCGGTCAATATTACACTATCCCTATTGTTGTGGGTTCCAAGCAAGTTATTTAGTATACAATGTCCTACCGGCCTGCATGTGCTGTAGAGCTAAGGGAATGCATACAGGTTGATGTCATGCAGCTGACAATAATATGTAATATATATGTCTGAACAGGGTAAACCATGAGGCTGTCCACGTCTCTAAGCTGCTATACTGTTTGGAGGGTATGGGACAAAACCATAGCCAGGATTTAATTTTTGGGTGGGTTAAAATTTTTTACAGCATGTATCGATACAATCACAGCATGCAAGGCCGTAGCCAAGTCCCATTAAAAATTTAGTTTCATGGAGCGGTCCCTAAGATCCCCCCCCCCCCAAGGATACGGGCATGGCATGGGGCATTTATAGTCAAACGTCGGTCCTATTGTGCAATTGTGACACATGGGCAACTTTGATCATATTGCCTATAAACATCTTCGCCAGTTTAAAATCCCGTCTCCAAAGCCTGTAAATGACACTTGGAAAAATACTGAGTTCCTGGAGAATTGTATCCGAGTACATCCAACCTCCAATAATTCTCCATGAATTACATCAATATAGCTTCCTTGTGACATGCTTATCGTTTAACAGTAGTCTTTTAGTATGAACCTTTCACTATTCTTTTTTTTTTAACCACAAGTAGTAGCATTGCTATTTTTCTTCTTCTTTTGTATGCAGAATGATAGTTTGGAAAAGTTGTCTACAATGGTGGTACTGTATTTCCATGAGAGGTTATGGACATTGCTATTTGCTTTCTATTTCAACAATCCGATATATGTTGTTATTTTCTAATCTGTTTCAATCATTACAATAGCTGCAAATATGCATAGTTGCGAAATCCTTAACTTACGAACATGAGTGTATAATGGATTTATGATTAAGTCTTGCGGTACAAAGGTGGAAAAGATCATGCTACCTCAAATGTGGGACCGAAGCCAATTTTTTGAAGAAATAGTAAAAAAAAAACCAAAAGTGAATACCCCCAAATTAAGAAAGATTACTGAAAAAAAAAAATAGAAAAACCATTAAAAGAAAAAAAATGTAATACAAAAAAAAGAGAAAGGTTGAAAATAAGCTATAATGCAAGATTTATAATAAAAGTTACAACAATAAATATCATTCCTAATGAAACACAGTATACAAGATATAAAATGTAGCTAAAGTAATAATTCTGCATAAAGTCTCCCTTCTCTCTAATCAGATCATGAATAATTGAAGATTTTGCTTATAAAATCTATTAGAACCAAAATTATTCCCATAAGATCAATGTTAAATTTTTATGCTTTGATGACTAATCTTCACAGCCCTTCTTGGATAATAGAATAAAGATTGGACAATCTTAGCATGAAAATTGGTACTCAAACAT
>QLNU02003225.1:64058078-64075479 GCA_006491805.2 Dysdera silvatica | reverse complement strand
ATAATTTTATATGAAAATTATAATTTTATTATATGTAAATTATCAATTTATGCTAAATATAAATTATTAATTAGTATTACATATAAATTACTAATTCATGCTTATACGATATTTCTTACTTTATTTATTATACTTACGTAATTTTACGTTTCAATTAAATGGCATTAAGCAATATAAACTGTAAGAATTAATTTCGTCATCCCACAGTTTGCTTCAAATTAAAGCTCTATTCGATTACGTCAGAAATGGAGAAAAAAATACACACAATTCAAACTGACCTCAATCCAACGACCTACAGGTAACTATTCCACTACTTTTGCTTACTGAGTTACCGAAGTAGAGGAGCAGCAATTCAAAATTATGGGGGCCCAAATAGCTTCAAATAGATCACGGAGCTCAACATTAAAAAGGTATATGTGTATCTCGATATGAGGCGAGGGGGGCCCACTAAACCCCAACTAATCCCCCCCCCCGCTTCCATACGCCAGTATTCCGAAGCGCCTAAAAGCTTAATTTCACTTCCCTACTTATGATATATAGAACACTCTACTTATGCGACTTTTCCTACCAAGTATAATACATTATTTATGTGGCTTTTCCTACCAAGTATACTCATACATTATTTATGTGGCTTTTCCTACCAAGTATACTCATACATTATTTATGTGGCTTTTCCTGCCAAGTATACTCATACATTATTTATGTGGATTTTCCTACCAAGTATACTCATACATTATTTATGTGGCTTTTCCTACCAAGTATACTCATACACTATTTATGTGGCTTTTCCTACCAAGTATACTCATACATTATTTATGTGGCTTTTCCTACCAAGTATACTCATACATTATTTATGTGGCTTTTCCTACCAAGTATACTCATACATTATTTACGTGGCTTCTCCTACCAAGCATACTCATACATTATTTATGTAGCTTTTCCTACCAAGTATACTCATACATTATTTTACGTGGCTTTTCCTACCTCAAGCATACTCATACATTTATTTATGTGGCTTTCCTACTCAAGCATATACCATACATTATTTACGTATTTTCCTACTCAAGTACTCCATACATTATTTATGTGGCTTTTCCTACCACGTATACTCATACATTATTTATGTGGCTTTTCCTACCAAGTATGCCTCACATTATTCAACGTGGCTTTTTCCTACCAAGTATAATACATTATTTATGTGGCTTTTCCTACCAAGTATACTCATACATTATTTATGTGGCTTTTCCTACCAAGTATACTCATACATTATTTATGTGGCCTTTCCTATCAACTGTGGCGGATTTATAAAATTGCCGCCCTTAGGCACAGCCTGTACTGCCGCCCCCTCCCTCCTTTAGAAAGAACGGAATATTTGTTAAAAAAAAACCAACCGCATATCATACTCTTAACATTTGATATGTAAAGGAGATTTTTCATATAATTATTCAAACTAATAAGATACAACTCGAAATTATTGCTACCATAGTCTCCGACTTCCTGGATTTGAGACACTTTTTGAATCCACAATAATTTTAGTATGGATTCCTGGAGCCTCTGATGTTTTTGCGCGTATTTCGCGTATTTGAGAAAAATACACGTATGCATCCTTGCATGAATTTTTTCATTATCAGTCAAGTTTTTCTTTATTCATTCATTTACTATTAGTATATATATAAAAAGCGTGTTAAGCCTCGATTTATAAATAGGCAGGCTGGGCAAATGCCCAGGGCGCAAAATTTTTAGGGCCCTTTGTCTTTCGATTCTGTAGTTTGTATTTGCAGGCAAGTTAAAGTAATCGCTTATATGTCATCGCTATTGGGGAAACAGGGCAATAATTAAAAGAAACATTATTTTTTCAACGATGTCGAGTTTGGACAATTTTATGTTTAAACACTTTGATTCTGCCCCTTAATAAGTGCCGCCCCTAGGCCTGTGCTTTGTGTGCCTACTTAAAAATCCACCACTGCTTACCAAGTAATATACCCTTATATTACTTATAAGGTTTTCCTACCAAGTATACTTACGTGGCTTTTACTACCAAGTATACTCATGCATTACTTATGCAACGCTTCTTAACAAAATTTGACATTGCGGTTCGAAATTTATGTGAAACACTTACGTCACTGGCATCGCGGCGGTGGGGCATAATGGGGTTGTAACCCAATTGCGATGCAATTTTATATATACAGTCTAACTTCGATTTAACGATTGTTTTTATTGGCCCGGATTGAATTATACACTGGGTACAGTGTTATATTTTCCTCGATTTAACGTTTGCTTTCCTCGATTTAATGATAACCCTTCGTCATTAGCCTGTAGCTGCAAGTAGAATTTCAGTTACAAAATCAACTGTAGTTAGAAAATCAACTTTAGTTGAATTCACTCAATTGAAGTAAATTACGGTGCGTAAAGTATTTACTGCGTTTTGTGACGTCGACGATAATCTTTTCGACTCAAAAATCGAAAAGGCAATGTTAAATGCCAACTCCCAAGAAAAATCAAAACAAACGTCAAATCAAAGATTTCTTATTAAAGTAGTAATTAAGTACGTACTTGTGTCTTATGTTTATTAAAATTACACCTGTTCTCTAAGACGCTAATAAACATTTTTATGATCTTCCTTTTCCATAAATTATTATTTCAGTTCCGATCAATAGCGCACCCATGATTTTGACTCGGGGAAAGAGACGAAAATGTGAAATAACGTTGTTTTTTAATGTAATAGTTGTTACCTTTAACGTATTTTACACGTAAATTTTCAGCCCAACGAAGAGCCCGAGATGCATTGCCCCCCCCCTCCCCCCGCTGTGGGCGTGTTATTGTGTCAGATAACTGTGTTCCATTAATTTAACGATTATTTTAACTTGTCCCATGAAAATCTCTAAATCAAAATTAGAGTATATATATATACACACATGAGTACATACAGTTGTAGCTCTGTAAACCCCCTTCATTATAAACCTGTAATATATATCATAAATACATATTAATTTATAGGCCGGTGATATATATTATATACTTTGACATTCAACAACAAAGGAGTTACGTTGAAGTCATTATTAGTTTCAATAATTAAATGAATTACTAAATTAATCAATTGATTAAATTTGCAGGTTGATTCTTATAATTTAATATAGACCGATGTGAAAACGCTATGGACACCAACACTATTTTTAAAAGTTACATACGCAAAATCAGACGAAGAAAAAGGTAGCACAGTTGGGGTAACTAGAAACTTCTGGTTGAAGGCTGGTTCACATACAATTTTTGAAATTATTCGCACAGGGATTACATGGTAGCACTTAAACGAATAAATGGTACAAAGGTTAAATAGACAAATTGTGTTGGGTGGAAAGGGAAACGAAGTTCTGTTCGTATTAACAGTAATTCGTATTATCCGGAAAGGATGAAGGGATCGTATTACTAAGTTATATATTCTCTATCCCAGGTTACCATACACACATTTTGCCATTATATCCATGTTATTAATTCATTAATGTATTTTATTTTTATATTTTATATCATTGTTTTTATTAAAGCATACATATTTTGTAACAATCTTCTTCTTCTCCTTTCGCTTTGCCATTTTCCCATGTTTTATATGGGGTCGGCGTTATGGTCTTTTAATCTTCCCTTCCACAATCTTCTATCCAATGCCTCTTCTCTACTCCATCCATACTCTTCCAGATCTTCCGTCACTTTATCCTTCCATCTCAACCATGGTCTTCCCCTCTTCCTCTTACCCATTACCACCAGCTTATCCATTACCTTTCCCACATATTCCTCATTTCTCCGCTCCATATGCCCAAGCCATCTTAACCTATGTTCTTGTATTTTTCTTCCTATGGGTCCAACCTTGACCGTACCTCTAATTAGGTTATTCCTTATTTTATCCCTCCTTGTAACACCATTCATCCACCTCAACATTCTCATCTCAGCCACTTCCATCTTCCTTTCATGCGCTCTTGTAATTGGCCAAGTCTCCGCCCAGTATAACATTGCAGGTCTGACCACAGTTTTGTACAATTTTCCTTTCATCCTTCCGCTTACTTTCCTATCACAGAGCACTCCACTCATCTTTCTCCAATTTAACCACCCACATTGGATTCTGTGTTGTATCTCTGTGGTCAAAACTCAATCGCAGCCTATGAACGATCCAAGATACTTAAATTTTTGGGCTGATGGTAATCTTTCATCTCGTAGGCCTATGCTACTTCCACTTTCTCCATTTAGTACCACATATTCTGTCTTTGTTCTGCTTATCCTCAAACCTCTAATATTCCTCGGTCTCTTTATTCATCAAATGTAATAAAACGGGAAGAACACCACGCTTCCATGCATCAAGTTAGTCTCTAATACACTCGACCGTCCCAAGACGAACTTCACTTCTAAACAGCATTCATGATAATATAAAATATTTTTCACTTCATATTACATGTGAACAAAAACAGGAAATGTTTTTATTACCCAATTGTATATAAACATCGCCACTCACTCACGTTTAGCCTGGCAAGTACAGTCTGTTGAAATCATCCCCGAATAGCTCTGATCATACAAAGAAGGTTCGTTCGTGTTAAGCGTAGGAAATTTTCGAAGGGACATAGTTTATTAGTTCGTTGCAAACGGTGTTTTATGTTAAAGGAAAAACATAATAGTTTCTATACAATTTGACAAAGCTTCAGAAAACGGTTCGTATTAAAAATAATTCGTCGCGTGTTTGTTTTAACGAGGATCGGCTGTAGTTATAAACGTAAACATTTTTTTTTCCATTTAAACGTGTCATCTAAATAACTTTACGCGAGGTAGAGTTATTAGGAAATTAGAAGTAGGGCAAAGAGTTAGTGATGCTTTCAGAGAGCTTTGAATCGCTGATAATATGGCATCCCGGCCTTAGGTAGCGTTTAAAACCAAAGAAATATGTTCCAAGAAATTAAGGTAAGGTTGCACTGAATCTACTAGGACAGTGGTTCCCAACCTGAGAGTCGCAACCGTCGAGGTGGTGGTGGGGGGAGGGTGATCAGGTTTCCGGGGCGTGGCCTTAACTATTTTTAGTTGCAATTATTTTTATAAAGAATTTCATACCAAATGTTTCCAACGCTTTTATATTTCAACATGGCTGCATGCACAATATTCTAATAAATGGTTGTTAACTTTATATCTATAATATACATTAATATATATAGGTAATGTAGCCTATATAATTAACTTGCAAGCATACATAATTATCAGCATCAATATATATATATAGTGAAACCTGTATGTCACAAGACGTAAACTCTTGGGACCGCAAAATTTCGTGAGTAATACAGGTTTCCGCCTTAAGGGAGGTCAAATGTAAAATAAATACAATGCATATACCTAGTTAAATTCAATTAATGGTGAGGGAGATGACTGCATATGCCATTTTTTTTTTTTTTTGTCTTATCTTGCTTGCGGGCTTTGGCCCTGTTTGTTTTTTCCTTTTGATAAAAATATTTATTTTATCACTGCATTTTATTTTTATTAATTTTAATTTTTGCACTACTTTGGCGTTTTAGTAGTTACGATCAATATGGTGCAAAATTTCATGCTAACTGTACATGCTTATTCTATACAAAAAGTCTATTATGTAAGCTTAAATTGTAACGATAAAGTACCTCCCTTGTAAAGATGATAATTCCCTTGTATAAAGATACTCTTCCTTGCGGTGGGTTTATCCATGAATTGATAAACTCGTTTGTTTGTTTGGATGTTTTATGGCGCAAGAGCATCTGGGCTATACTGCGCCAGAATTGATAAAGTCGATGTGAGTGACTTTTCGTTCCGGTTAATAATGAACGTTTTTATTTAAGAAGTGGGTGGCGTTGTCATACGCAAGGGGGGGGTGGTCGCGATTATGGTTGTAACCCCCATTGCGATGAAATTGTGTATAGTATACATGTAAATACACAAGCATAGGCTTAGGCAGAAAGTTTATAAGGGGGCTATAGGCTTAATGGGAGGGGTTACAGAGCTATAACTCATATATTCCTATATTAAATATACAAAATTTCATTGCAATGGGGGGTTACAACCCCCAAAATCGTCCCCTGGCTACGCCTATGTGGACAAGGGCATTCTATATCTGTAAAATGTCTTTTGTTCGCCAGCCTCCACTTTGCTATTTGCATTGTATTACAACCCTCTTTCCTTTTTCTGCTGAGAAAATTTTCTTCCTGCCAGCGATTTTCCGCTTTATGCAGGTTTTTCTCTTTGCGGGGACTAAATAGTGTTTTCCGTTTTTTGCTAATGTTAACTACCATTGACTTTTGAACTGACCGCAAAAACAATCTGTTTTGAGCAAGTTTCCGCCTTAGACGGTTTTCACTATATATATATATATATAAAAATTTTATATTTAATGTGTTTTCCTTACTCTGTTAAAAATGCTTTTACTTTGCAAATGCGGCAGCGGCGGACAAAGGGGGGTCACGGATCTTTTTGTTATTTAAAAAAGAGGGTCGCAAATTTCTTGGCTACTATATACTATAGAAGTGGGTCGCGGTTTGAAAAAGGTTGGGAACCACTGTATTAAGAAGTACGAAATTAGATTTTTTGGTGCGACGACAAAACGTAAGTCATTTCCTTGATTAATTCCCGCGTGAACCTCGATTTTTTTTTTTTTAAAGCGTAAATTTAAAATTAACACTATAAGAATTTTACATAAAAGTCTAACAATTTATTTTTGATAGTCCGTATGTTTTAAAATCACATGTATATATTTTATGATATTCATATTATTATTATTCATATCATTATCATGTCTGCTCAACATAAAATGCGATAAAAATTCGAAATTCCCTAATACTAAAACTAAACAAAAAAAAACAAAACACAAAGCCATATTAAAGGTAATCTTGGTTCATAAAATTGTTTAGGTTTTGAAATTGTTATTTTACATTCGTTTAGACAATTCACAATTGCCGAAAAATACCGCAAATCCTCACGCTACAAAAATAGATGAGAGAAATGGACGAAATGACATCTCTTTTAATATTTCATGTCAACAGGATTACGGGAGAAAAAATTATCCCAAAATTCGTTTTCTTCTGTCACGCGTTGAGTTTCTTTCCGCTCATATTTTTTCACTCTAACTGGAATTAATAAAAAAAAAAGTGAAAAAGATGGCAGACTATCTGTTCGCGCCTAGGAATATGTTTTACTTCGCCTCCGAGCAAAAATAAAACGCGCGTATGTGAAATTCACGAGAAAAAGAGCAAGAATCCATACATCAGCTTCACAGCGGGCGGTGGGGATGGATTTTTGACAAAAAAATCCAAAAAAAAACCGTTGGACCTTATCCTATACCTTTATGATGACGGATAGTGGAGTTTTTAATCTTGTTGAAGTTTGGGGGCGGTCCTTATTTTTTTTTCGGTTGATGCAACTAAGCCTAGTTGACGTACATTTCTATAATAGTAAGTCTTCTCAACGTTCCATTAAAATGACATTATTCAGAAGTACAAAGAAATTAGACAGATTAAAATGTAAAATCGTTATTTAAAACTTTCGTTATTTAAAACTAATGATATTTAATTAAAATTATTTTGAAGAATTCTTGCTGTCTTTCTCCATCTCATCAATTAAGAATTGTCTTAAAATCACGGCTTTACACAATAGTTCACCCAACTACGAATTATAATTAATTATTTTATAACTAGTTTCGTCCAAGATATAAAAAAAAATAATTATTATAAAGTCTAAGTATGCATTCACCAGAAATGACATCATGGATATCTCATGATTATTACGCCATACGAAGTTATAATATTATGTTATTATTGTATCACTTGATGTTAACATTTTATTGGCCCTGCGGTGGCGCAGTGTGGTAACGCGTTCTCCTATTGCGCGGCTAATCCGGGTTCGACTCCCAGCAGTGCAAAAAGAACGCTTACTCAGAGATCTCATAAAAGATCGCACTGCTCACTGTAGTCCGGGGTTTGGTTCCCCAGGCTTTAAGAGGTTCGATTCTCGAAAACAGTAGGTCCAGGCGCAGCATGACTTCACTGTAGTCTTTGAGCCGTAAACCAAAACAAACAAAACAAAACAAACAATAACATTTTATTGGAAGCAAGTGGCTATTCTTGCCAGCAGGATTCTAGTGTTGTGCTTGTAGGGATATGATCGTATTGCTAGGTTTTCGCAGTCCAGGTGCGAGTTAGAGTATTCTATTACGTTATTTAAATAATAGCTTGCTTACTTTACATCATACATATAAACAGTTAAAGCGTAAGAATATGCTTTTAGCTTTATTTTCATTAAATGGAATTGTGTCTTTTGATCCAGCACAAAGGCAATATACCAAACAGGAAACCACACGGGTAAAGACTGTTTGGTATATTGCCTTTGACCTTTGGATCAAAGAAAAGATTAAGGTTTTTTGTTCCATTTTGTGAAAATAAAACTAAAACATATTTCTTTTTTGCATAACAGCTGTTTAAAAATATGTATATATTGATATAAAGGTAAGCAGAGCACATACTAAATTTTATTTAAATAATAATTGATGGGAGTGCCGATATTACCCGCCAAGGTGCGAGGGAACAGAGGAGTAGCCAGGGAGGGTTTTGGAGTTGTAACCCCCATCGCAATGAAATTTTGTATATTTAACATAGGAATATATGAGTTGTAGCTCTGTAACCCCTCCCATTAAGCCTATAACCCCCTTATGAACTTTCTGCCTACGCCACTAAGGGTGAATCGTTTGAACACCCGCCGGAAATGGCCCTAATGGATGCTATGAGTTTATACTAGCTAGAGGATAAAATCAAACAACAATATCAATCAACGTTTATTGGCGTAGTGATACCAACGCCGATGGTATGGCGTGATTAGATGGTGAAACGTTCGAAAGAAAATAAATATTTCTGCCTTCGGTGGGACCTGAACCCACGACCTTCCACTTGCCGGGCGGAGGCTCTACCCACTGAGCTACGAAGGACAATATATAATCTCTTTACGAACGTATATATATTGTTGCCAGTTATTTCGCAGAATGGTGTAGTACATAGACTACTATTTAAACCAAATTGCAAAGAGACTGGTATTAAATTGATCGAAATGCACGTTGCAGCATATGTATTAATCTGCGTAGTGTTCGATTTATATAAATACATATGCTGCAACGGGCATTTCGATCAATTTAATACTATGGACCATATTCAAGTATTAAGAGAATTAATTGAAAGAACACATGAATATGAACTTCCATTGTGTGTTGCATTTATTGACTATGAGAAGGCCTTTGACTCTATTAAAACATCAGCAGTCATCAACTCTTTAAGATCAACAGACATTGAGGATGTGTACATTGACATGGTGAAACGTGTGTATAAAAATGCAAGTGCAAAATTTCGGTTACATAAAGATACCAAAACTATCAAAATTGGTAAAGGTGTGAGGCAGGGAGATACCATTTCTCCAAAACTTTTTACTTCAGCTTTACAGATGATTTTTCAGCAGATAAATTGGAATAACAAGGGAATAAAAATAAATGGTGAATATTTAAATCATTTGCGGTTTGCTGATGACATTGTTATTTTTTCAACGAACCCATCAGAACTCCAAGACATGGTACAGGAGCTCTCAACTAGAAGTAAAGAAGTTGGACTCAAGATGAACCTACAAAAAACTAAGATCATGTTCAATAATTTCGTAGAGGAAACAAAAATACAAGTTGACAACATTGAGCTAGAAATTGCTGATTCATATATTTACCTTGGCCAGCTGATTTCAATGGATGGCAACATTATGAAAGAACTCAACAGACGTATTAAACTTGGCTGGAGTGCATTTGGAAGAAACAGTTTTATCCTGAAGGGGAAATTGCCTTTGTGTCTAAAAAGAAAGGTCTTCAACCAGTGTGTATTGCCAGTCCTCTCTTATGGATCAGAGACATGGAGTCTAACAGTTGGAGCAATACGAAAGTTACAGACAACGCAAAGGAGCATGGAGAGGTGCATGCTTGGAATAACTAGGAGAGATCGAAAAAGGAACACTTGGGTGAGAGAGCAAACTAGAGTAGAGGACATCATTGTTAAAGTAAAAGGGCTGAAATGGCGATGGGCTGGGCATATTGCAAGAAGAACTGATCAACGATGGACAACAGAAATTCTGAACTGGATTCCAAGAGACCACCGAAGACCTAGAAAACGTCCTCAAACTAGATGGGTGGATGAAATAAGAAAACAGGTTGGGGTGACGTGGAAGCGAATTGCTCAGGATAGACTTGTGTGGAAAGCATTTGGAGAGACCTTCATCCAGCAGTGGATAGATAATGGTTGAATATGATGATGATGATGATGATATAATTACATTGGTATAAAATATAATTCCAATATCACCATCGATACAAGAAATTAATCTTAACTACTAGGAATAATTTAACAAATAAAAGAGGATATGACTTTAAAAAATATATTTGATTTCATTTAAATGATCTTAATTACTGTCAAAAACTAAAAATGCGGGTTGACATTTAAACGCACTTAAAATGGAAGTCGTTTTTGTGTCCCTTTAAATACATATATATTAACTAATATCGCGAGTGTAATTTCTCTTCATAAAAGAATACCTCATCAATTCTCATCGAGGAAAGCTCATTTAGTTCGAGAAATGGGCTCCTATGTATCGAGTCATCCTTCTTCATCTAACCTTTAAAAGAATAAGAATGGAAGAGCCTATGCATTGACGTCCGGGTTGTGGGTGCTATTAGGAGTTTCGACTTCTCGCAATGCTCCTCAAAACCATGGGATTCCTGGAAAGATTGGAGCACGGGAAGAACGTCACTGGGGTAGATAAGCCACTGACCGAGTGTCTGATGAATCAATAGTCCAGAAACGACGTTTCTTTTGTACTGCTGGCATTAACTCTTCTCTATCACGTATAGATACTTCGCCGCTAATACTTTCACCGACAAAATCTCTGCTTCCGTCTACCTGCAGCAGCGATTAGGATGAAGAATCAGCCACGTACGAAACTCATTTCTCATAAAAGAAACGGGATGTGGAAAAAATGACATTTGGAGTAACGTCTCCCAATATTAATTCTTTTTTAAGAATTGAAGGGTTTACAAGAAGGGGCCTGAGAGAACTATCTTTGGTGTATCATTTTATAAACGATATACAAAGGGACATTTAGTTTATTAAAGTCAAAAAAGCAGAGCCGTAGCCGGACTGGGGATATAGGGGCTGAGCCCCGGCTGGAAATGCAGTCAGCCCCCCTGAAAAATATTTTTTTCTCAAAATCAAATATTGTAGAATTTTATTTTAAATTTTTTGTTTTGTACGAAATTGTACATAACAATGGGAATTGTTCTTTGACGTTAAAAATGTATTCAAAATAGCTCTCTACTGTAGATCTTGTGTATGTAATTTTTTTTACATAGGTTTGAGTCTTCATATATTTTATAACAAGGATAAGAGAAATTATAGAGAGGTATACTAAAATTTATAAGTTTTTAATGCAAAATTTATTTTAAGAAATTTATTTATTAATTTTAAATATATTAGTCTACTTATATATTTAGTGTTATTAAATATATTAATAAAATACATCAAAACATTTACGAATTTTAAGTCCCCTCTCTAGCTTTCTGGGCCCTTTAACTTAGAGAGCCCCCCTCCCCTCCCCATAAAAAGCGTCTAGCTCCTAACCTGGTCAAACGAGTCTCATTATAACCGATGATGTGGTAATATTGGATGAGAAATTACTTGCGAAGAAAAGAATGGTGAGAACCGAACACGCAACCTCTTTAGAACCAGTCAAGTGTTCTTACCCATTTAGTCGCAAGCGTCAATTAAACTCAGAGAGTGAATATAAAGAGTCATTGCGGACAAGTTTACAATTAATAGGGCAATTGCCATGTAATAATGCAATTGCGAATTTGGGGCTATTCACAAAGGACGTCTTTGCTTTAGGGGGGGGGGAGGGGATCAGGCCCAAGAGGACAAAGCAGGACAGAGAGGCAGAAGGGTTGCTTCAATAAGGATCGTCCACATTTTAATTTTTTCTTATAAATTTGGTGAAAAAGACATACATCTTTTTTTTACGTAAATTCCAAATTTCAATTTTTTCTTATAAATTTGATGGAAAATACACTTTTTTTTTTTTAAACTTAAATTGCACGACAATTTGAAGCATGTGTTGGAAATGCAGAAGAAGAAAAAGAGGGTCTTTTGGAAAATACAGAAGATGGACGCCACCCATGTTTTATGACATTCTTGATCTTTTTTTTTGGGGGGGGGGAGGATACAGGAAGCTAAAGGAGCCAAGTAGCTTTATTTGATTCCCATCAGACATCTGGGAACAATCAGTCGGAATGCCTAATGGCTGTGGAGATTGGCGCCCTAAGATGGGGTCAAAGGGATACCCCCGCCCCGACTCAGCCCCCCAGTCCATGGATTTCCATAGATTTTACTGTGAATTTTCTCCCTCCTTGAAACTCTGCAGGCCCTGATGAGTGGAAACACTTTGTCCTAAAAAGAATATTGTTTTGGCTTAAGTGGTGTGGGCCAGTTACATTGTGAAAAAAATAGTACAAGATGTTGAATATGAAGAAAAAAATATTTTTTACGTAAATTTCGAGATACCGGACAATTTTTTTGGAATTTTGAAGAAAATGTATGTATGTGTGTGGGGTAGTCGTCTTTGGGACGTCCGCCGCGGAGGGAAGTTGAGTGAAATCGAACAAGCACGGACCAGAGGGTGAGGGTTAAAAAGTGTCAAAATCTTGCGGACGACCTTTGTAAATGGTACCTTTGTCCGTAGTGGTGCTTTATACTTTCTCGCAGAGGCCGTTTGTATAGACGCCTGTAATTCAATGAGTAAGAGCACCTTCGACTGGTTATCAAAAGGTTGAGTGTTCTGTCCCTATAAGGCGCCTAGAAATCTTTCTTTTCTTTGCGAGTAATTTACCATCTAATATTGCCATATCATCGTCAATGATCAGAAATGTTTGACCTTAATAAATATCAATAATAGTCTCATCTATCGGACGTTTGACTTCTTAGTCTTAGCGCGTTGGTTTAAAAGAAGTCCAAGCACTACTCCATTAACTCCATTAACTGAAAACTATGGTAAATTATGGAAAACTATGGTAAATTATGGAAAACTATGGCTTTCTATGGAAAACTATGGCTTTCTATGGAAAACTATGGCTTTCTATGGAAAACTATGGCTTTCATATTCACTGGTAAAGAAGAGTTTGTTCGACACCTGGAGGTAAGAGAAATTGACTGGTAGGGTACGTGTTCAGTTCTCACCAGACTCTAAAAAGTCATTCTTTGTGAATAAGTTATGGCATATTATTTCGCTATTTCGTGAAATTCTCTCTAAGCGATTTTTATTTCTCGCACATTTTTCTCGGCGGTGTATCATGCAGTGGCGGATTTACACCAATAAGCTAAGTGGGCTGAAGCCTATGGCCGTAAATTTTCCACGAAAATTTTCTGAAAAGAAGTTTGAAAAGGCGGGCTGAATTTTTTGGTGGGTTTCAATAGATATTGAACCCGCTATTGCTTTTGGCTTTCCTGTCTGCCTGTCTATACGCAATGAAAAGGGTAAGGCAAAGGTCTTCCGTAAATGCAATAATGATGGCTATTGTTAACGTTGAAAACCTACAGAATTGGCTGAGAATTAAAGAGTTACGAATTAAAGAATTGCAGATTAGAGAGTTGCGAATTAATGTTAATTGAAACCCGCTAAATTTAAATATCGACCTTAGGCGATTTTCTTTCACTTGCCTGTTGATTTTGAAATGTTTATGTTCAGAGGCATAACTAATCATTGGCAAAGGGAGAGTTACCATGGAACGCCGCCTTGGAAGAGGCTCAAAAAGCACCAAATTCGCGAATACTTGCGAAAGGGCGATTTTGAAGCAACCGCCCAGGGCGGCAAATCAAGAATTTGGTAAGAGCGCCAAAATCTCTGTTAGAGCTCTAGTTCTTAGTAAATTAGGCGCCAACGTATGCCAGAGCCTGCAGGCGGCAAAATCCTAAATCCGCCTTCGGTGTCATGGTATTATTGCGCGTAATATAATTTACACACAAATAATTGCTTAGAACAAAAGGTGAGAAGAACCTGCGGCCTAAATCCTTTTATTTTTATTAATATGATTTTGTTCGTTTTATTTTTCATTTATTTACTTTATTATTATCTGAAATGAACGTATTTGAACTATAGAAGAGAAAAGAAATATTATAATAAGGATAATTCAAAAATTCAATTTTTAGAGCAAAAATGCAAAGAAATTTCATATTTATCCAAAAACACTTTTAATTACATATTACCGAACAAGTTATAGTAAAGAACGTTACAAAGTATATGTATGCGTTAATTAAAGTATTAACTGTTTTATAAGTAGTCCGATGTCTTTGCATATTCCCGATATATTTATGAAAGATAGACACGTATCGTTTTGTATGTCCAATATGTACCATCTGTACTGGTTTCTCTCTCAAGACCGGGGTACATTAGAAAGCGATTATGAAAGCATTGAACGAGTATCTACTAAAATAATAATAATAATAATAAGTACAGTTGACCATTTCGGTTAAACGAAGTTCGAATAATCGAGATTCTGCTATATATCTAATCAGTGGCGTAGGCAATGGGGGGGTTCAAGCTCCCCACTGGGTAGCAAAATACACTGTTCCGTTTAACGCCAAATCATATGACCTGTTAAAAAACTACTTGAAGTGCCCCCGCCCCCCATAATTTTTTAATTGCTGCGCCCCTGCATACAATAGAAAATTCTTAATGAGGTCTTCTTCGATTTTAACTAACTTAATGCGACCTTCCAACATGAAAAACTCCTCCCACCCCCGATTTAAACCCTGCTACCGAAGTTCAAGGAACATAGGACGTTCTTAAACGAGCTATCCTAATGGGACATTTTTCATACATATTAAGAGGACTCGCCAAATTTGTCAAACCATACTCGCCACCCAAAAACGGTACTTATCCATCATAATAACAAAGCTTACAACCCTAGTAGGAAAAGGGTTTCCTGCTCGCCAGTTGAAAAAGTCTAATCGCCAATGGCAACCTGACAATCGGATTTGGCGCGTCTTGCCCATTAAATTACACTTACTGGCCTGTCGAGCCCATTTAATATCATTGTATCATTAACGAATTGTGAATAGTTCGTAACTGGGACTTTGTCCGTGACTTAAGTCAACTTGGCTACTTAAAAAGTATAAAATAAGAGCCAAGATATAAGAAGTGAAGGCAGAGTGTAAATGCCATACGAAGAACAACTGAAAGATCAACACTAATCTTCTTGCATGATGATCTTCATCTCTATAAATAATCTGCAATTTACAATCTACAGTACAACCTCTATAACGCAATCTACAATGTTTATACCATGCACAGTAGGCAGGCAGTGAGAAATTAAAACATTCTTGTTGCTTTCAGTATAAAATATCAGTATATATTAGTTGGGCATCAAATATTATTACAAAAATGCTTCCACATTGTTTTTAAACGATCTTGAAAAGCGTTCATAAAGGGGTGTACTTTCTGATATCAGGGCCAAGAACAAGGCCGCAAAGTGGGGGGAGAAATTCAGAGATCCTGAGGGGTGGAATTTTTTCAAACTCTAAGAATTGTTAAAAGACATTACGAGTTGGACGATATGTTAGTTTTTAGCTCTTGTAAAATGATTAGGGTTGAGGAGGGGAATAGAAATTAGTTGGGGATCCAACCCGCTAAACCAACTTGGGACCAAATTTCTAAGCCGCTTAGATACCCGCAAATCCTGTTCCCCGCCCTGATTAGAATGAGTGACTCATTTTACAAAATAGATACTTCTAAGTTAGTGAAGTGGTGACCCGAAATAACCTCTTGCTCTAAATGTGAGTTGCCCAATATAAATTTTAAGATACATTATGTGGATTTTTAGATACTTTACGTAAATTTAAAGTAAACAATTTTTATGAAACTAGAAGATGAAACAAAAAAGCCTCATAAGAAAAGTTGTTCACTAAATCTGATACCATGATTCGTTGTAAATGGCAGCCAAACTGTTATTCATACATTGAGCTCTTGTATGTACTTCATACTTGTCCTATCAATACACTACTGAAATGCACTCGTGCATTTTCAATCTTTATCTCATGAAATGAACGTAAATACAGTGCACTTGCGAATATGTTTGCAATTGGGTTTCGTTCAATCGTTTTGTCTGATAATTTACACAAATTTAAAAAACGTGTAAGATTGCTTAAGAGAAGATGTTAACACCTCTTAATAACAATACATGCAATAGTTGCACTAGAAATGGGGGACTGTTTCTGATGTAGAATTGAGAAAATTTCCCTTTGCCGAACTTAAAAAATATACGTCATCTTTTACAAGCAAGTTTTAAATGAATTGCAAAGTTTCCGCAATATTAATTCCCGCGTTTATGTGAATGAAATCTTAAGACAATAAATAAAAGATCAACAGTAGATCTTGCTAGTGTTCGTGAATCTTTAATTTCCACGTTAAACCTTCAAATCACACAGGACTTCTAAACGGCTCTCCATTTAGAAGTCAAATATAATCATCAAATAAACTAAATTTTTAAAGCTTTTATTTAAACACCTATCATATTGAAAATATGTTTGTTGACATACTACGCAAACTTCGGAATTAAAAATAAATTGAAATTCTCAACGTATTTATTGCGTATAATTTAAACAAAATCTCAAAGAAGAACACAATTGCATTTCAACAAGTTACCCGCTAGTCTTCATCAGGAGATAAACACTGTAAACACGAGGCGTGTTGCCATCCTTATTAGTTTAATTACATATTATTTTAAAAAATAGCTTGACACTTTGTTTCCAGTCGATTTGTTTTTAAATATAAGTTTATGTGGAGTGTTCGATTTAGAAATCATATTTCTATTTAGAAATCATGTTTTGATTTAAAACCATTTTCGATTTAGAAGACATTTTCGATTTGGCAACCGCGTTTCGATTTAAATCCATTTTCGATTTAGAAACCGCATTTCAAAACCACTTTCCATTTAGAAATTATATTTTAAAACCACTTTCGATTTGGAAATTATATTTTAAAACTGTTTTCGATTTGGGAATTATATATCGAAACCATTTTCGATTTGGAAAATATATTTTAAAGCTGTATTCGGTTTGGGAATTACGTACCGAAGTCATTTTCGATTTGGAAACCATATTTTAAGACCATGTTCGACATGAAAACTATATTTTCAAACCATTGTCGATATGAAAACCATATTTAGAAACTATTTTTGATTTGAAAACCATATTTCGACATATTAAAATATATTTAAACACGTTAAAAATGTATATTTCCATGAACTGGTATTTCACTTCTGTTTCTCATATGTTAATACTTTAATCCTATACTGAAA
>QLNU02003225.1:64038498-64057978 GCA_006491805.2 Dysdera silvatica | reverse complement strand
TCCAAAACTTTTTACTTCTGCTTTACAGATGATTTTTCAGCTGATAAATTGGAATAACAAGGGAATAAAAATAAATGGTGAATATTTAAATCATCTGCGGTTTGCTGATGACATTGTTATTTTTTCAACGGACCCATTGGAACTCCAAGACATGGTACAAGAGCTCTCAACTAGAAGTGAAGAAGTTGGACTCAAGATGAACCTACAAAAAACTAAGATCATGTTCAATAATTTTGTAGAGGAAACAAAAATACAAGTTGACAACACTGAGCTAGAAATTGCTGATTCATATATTTACCTTGGCCAGCTGATTTCAATGGATGGCAACATTATGAAAGAACTCAACAGACGTATTAAACTTGGCTGGAGTGCATTTGGAAGAAACAGTTTTATCCTGAAGGGGAAATTGCCTTTATGTCTAAAAAGAAAAGTCTTCAACCAGTGTGTATTGCCAGTCCTCTCTTATGGATCAGAGACATGGAGTCTAACAGTTGGAGCAATACGAAAGTTACAGACAACGCAAAGGAGCATGGAGAGGTGCATGCTTGGAATAACTAGGAGAGATCGAAAAAGAAACACTTGGGTGAGAGAGCAAACTAGAGTAGAGGACATCATTGTTAAAGTAAAAGGACTGAAATGGCGATGGGCTGGGCATATTGCAAGAAGAACTGATCAACGATGGACAACAGAAATTCTGAACTGGATTCCAAGAGACCACCGAAGACCTAGAAAACGTCCTCAAACTAGATGGGTGGATGAAATAAGAAAACAGGTTGGGGTGACGTGGAAACGAATGGCCCAGGATAGACTTGTGTGGAAAGCATTTGGAGAGACCTTCATCCAGCAGTGGATAGATAATGGTTGAATATGATGATGATGATGATGATATAATTACATTGGTATAAAATATAATTCCAATATCACCATCGATACAAGAAATTAATCTTAACTACTAGGAATAATTTAACAAATAAAAGAGGATATGACTTTAAAAAATATATTTGATTTCATTTAAATGATCTTAATTACTGTCAAAAACTAAAAATGCGGGTTGACATTTAAACGCACTTAAAATGGAAGTCGTTTTTGTGTCCCTTTAAATACATATATATTAACTAAT
Organism: Dysdera silvatica; assembly: GCA_006491805.2. NCBI lineage: Eukaryota > Metazoa > Arthropoda > Arachnida > Araneae > Dysderidae > Dysdera > Dysdera silvatica. Next base: position 64,056,858 of record QLNU02003225.1, on the reverse strand, counting down.
ATCGCGAGTGTAATTTCTCTTCATAAAAGAATACCTCATCAATTCTCATCGAGGAAAGCTCATTTAGTTCGAGAAATGGGCTCCTATGTATCGAGTCATCCTTCTTCATCTAACCTTTAAAAGAATAAGAATGGAAGAGCCTATGCATTGACGTCCGGGTTGTGGGTGCTATTAGGAGTTTCGACTTCTCGCAATGCTCCTCAAAACCATGGGATTCCTGGAAAGATTGGAGCACGGGAAGAACGTCACTGGGGTAGATAAGCCACTGACCGAGTGTCTGATGAATCAATAGTCCAGAAACGACGTTTCTTTTGTACTGCTGGCATTAACTCTTCTCTATCACGTATAGATACTTCGCCGCTAATACTTTCACCGACAAAATCTCTGCTTCCGTCTACCTGCAGCAGCGATTAGGATGAAGAATCAGCCACGTACGAAACTCATTTCTCATAAAAGAAACGGGATGTGGAAAAAATGACATTTGGAGTAACGTCTCCCAATATTAATTCTTTTTTAAGAATTGAAGGGTTTACAAGAAGGGGCCTGAGAGAACTATCTTTGGTGTATCATTTTATAAACGATATACAAAGGGACATTTAGTTTATTAAAGTCAAAAAAGCAGAGCCGTAGCCGGACTGGGGATATAGGGGCTGAGCCCGCCCCCGGCTGGAAGTCAACCCCTTGGGAACTATTTTTTTCTCAAAAATCCAAATATTGCGAGATTTTTATTTTGGTGCTTTGACTTGATACGAAAGTGTACAAGACAATGGAAATTGTTATTTGACTTTAAAAATGTATTCGAAATAGCTTTCTACCAGGCCTTGTGTATAATATATATAATGTTTTTTTGACAGAGGTTTGAGTCTTCAAGTACTTTATAATAAGGATAGAGGGAATTATAAAGAGAGGTATACTAAAATCTATAAATTTTCAATGCAAAATTTATGTTAAGAAATTTATTTATTGATGTTAAATATATTAGTGCCTTTATATATTAGTATTATTAAATATATTAATAAATACATCATAAACATTTACGAATTTAAGCCCTGTAGCTTTCTGGGGCCCTTGGCTTTCAGAGAGAGCCCCTCCCCGTAAAAAGCGTCTGGCTCTAACCTGGTCAACAGGTCTCAATATAACCGATGATGCTGGTATGTGGATGAGAAATTACTTGCGAAAAAAAGAATGGTGAGAACCGAACACGCAACCTCTTTAGAACCAGTCAAGTGTTCTTACCCATTTAGTCGCAAGCGTCAATTAAACTCAGAGAGTGAATATAAAGAGTCATTGCGGACAAGTTTACAATTAATAGGGCAATTGCCATGTAATAATGCAATTGCGAATTTGGGGCTATTCACAAAGGACGTCTTTGCTTTAGGGGGGGGGGAGGGGATCAGGCCCAAGAGGACAAAGCAGGACAGAGAGGCAGAAGGGTTGCTTCAATAAGGATCGTCCACATTTTAATTTTTTCTTATAAATTTGGTGAAAAAGACATACATCTTTTTTTTACGTAAATTCCAAATTTCAATTTTTTCTTATAAATTTGATGGAAAATACACTTTTTTTTTTTTAAACTTAAATTGCACGACAATTTGAAGCATGTGTTGGAAATGCAGAAGAAGAAAAAGAGGGTCTTTTGGAAAATACAGAAGATGGACGCCACCCATGTTTTATGACATTCTTGATCTTTTTTTTTGGGGGGGGGGAGGATACAGGAAGCTAAAGGAGCCAAGTAGCTTTATTTGATTCCCATCAGACATCTGGGAATAATCAGCCGGAATGCCTAATGGCTGTGGAGATTGGCGCCCTAAGATGGGGTCAAAGGGATACCCCCGCCCCGACTCAGCCCCCCAGTCCATGGATTTCCATAGATTTTACTGTGAATTTTCTCCCTCCTTGAAACTCTGCAGGCCCTGATGAGTGGAAACACTTTGTCCTAAAAAGAATATTGTTTTGGCTTAAGTGGTGTGGGCCAGTTACACTGTGAAAAAAATAGTACAAGATGTTGAATACGAAGAAAAAAATATTTTTTACGTAAATTTCGAGATAGCGGACAATTTTTTTGGAATTTTGAAGAAAATGTATGTATGTGTGTGGGGTAGTCGTCTTTGGGACGTCCGCCACGGAGGGAAGTTGAGTGAAATCGAACAAGCACGGACCAGAGGGTGAGGGTTAAAAAGTGTCAAAATCTTGCGGACGACCTTTGTAAATGGTACCTTTGTCCGTAGTGGTGCTTTATACTTTCTCGCAGAGGCCGTTCGTATAGACGCCTGTAATTCAATGAGTAAGAGCACCTTCGACTGGTTATCAAAAGGTTGCGTGTTCTGTCCCTATAAGGCGCCTAGAAATCATCCTTTTCATTGCGAGTAATTAACCATCTAATATTGCCATATCATCGTCAATGATCAGAAATGTTTGACCTTAATAAATATCAATAATAGTCTCATCTATCGGACGTTTGACTTCTTAGTCTTAGCGCGTTGGTTTAAAAGAAGTCCAAGCACTACTCCATTAACTCCATTAACTGAAAACTATGGTAAATTATGGAAAACTATGGCTTTCATATTCACTGGTAAAGAAGAGTTTGTTCGACACCTGGAGGTAAGAGAAATTGACTGGTAGGGTACGTGTTCAGTTCTCACCAGACTCTAAAAAGTCATTCTTTGTGAATAAGTTATGGCATATTATTTCGCTATTTCGTGAAATTCTCTCTAAGCGATTTTTATTTCTCGCACATTTTTCTCGGCGGTGTATCATGCAGTGGCGGATTTACACCAATAAGCTAAGTGGGCTGAAGCCTATGGCCGTAAATTTTCCACGAAAATTTTCTGAAAAGAAGTTTGAAAAGGCGGGCTGAATTTTTTGGTGGGTTTCAATAGATATTGAATCGCTATTGCTTTTGGTTTACTCAATACAAAGGGTAAGGTAAAGGTCTTCCGTAAATGCAATAATGATAGCTATTGTTAACGTTGAAAACCTACAGAATTGGCTGAGAATTAAAGAGTTGCGAATTAAAAATTTGCAGATTAGAGAGTTGCGAATTAATGTTAATTGAAACCCGCTAAATTTAAATATCGACCTTAGGCAATTTTCTTTCACTTGCCTGTTGATTTTGAAATGTTTATGTTCAGAGGCATAACTAATCATTGGCAAAGGGAGAGTTACCATGGAACGCCGCCTTGGAAGAGGCTCAAAAAGCACCAAATTCGCGAATACTTGCGAAAGGGCGATTTTGAAGCAACCGCCCAGGGCGGCAAATCAAGAATTTGGTAAGAGCGCCAAAATCTCTGTTAGAGCTCTAGTTCTTAGTAAATTAGGCGCCAACGTATGCCAGAGCCTGCAGGCGGCAAAATCCTAAATCCGCCTTCGGTGTCATGGTATTATTGCGCGTAATATAATTTACACACAAATAATTGCTTAGAACAAAAGGTGAGAAGAACCTGCGGCCTAAATCCTTTTATTTTTATTAATATGATTTTGTTCATCTTATTTTTTATTTATTTACTTTATTATTATCTGAAATGAACGTATTTGAACTATAGAAGAGAAAAGAAATATTATAATAAGGATAATTCAAAAATTCAATTTTTAGAGCAAAAATGCAAAGAAATTTCATATTTATCCGAAAACACGTTTAATTATATATTACCGAACAAGTTATAGTAAAGAACGTTACAAAGTATATGTATGCGTTAATTAAAGTATTAACTGTTTTATAAGTAGTCCGATGTCTTTGCATATTCCCGATATATTTATGAAAGATAGACACGTATCGTTTTGTATGTCCAATATGTACCATCTGTACTGGTTTCTCTCTCAAGACCGGGGTACATTAGAAAGCGATTATGAAAGCACTGAGCGAGTATCTACTAAAATAATAATAATAAGCACAGTTGACCAGTTCGATTAAATGAAATTCGAATAATCGGGGTTCTGTTATATATCTAATCAGTGGCGTAGGCAATGGGGGGGTTCAAGCTCACCACTGGGTAGCAAAATACATTGTTCCATTTAACGCTAAATCATATGACCTGTTAAAAAACTACTTGAAGTGCCCCCGCCCCCCATAATTTTTTAATTGCTGCGCCCCTGCATACAATAGAAAATTCTTAATGAGGTCTTCTTCGATTTTAACTAACTTAATGCGACCTTCCAACATGAAAAACTCCTCCCACCCCCGATTTAAACCCTGCTACCGAAGTTCAAGGAACATAGGACGTTCTTAAACGAGCTATCCTAATGGGACATTTTTCATACATATTAAGAGGACTCGCCAAATTTGTCAAACCATACTCGCCACCCAAAAACGGTACTTATCCATCATAATAACAAAGCTTACAACCCTAGTAGGAAAAGGGTTTCCTGCTCGCCAGTTGAAAAAGTCTAATCGCCAATGGCAACCTGACAATCGGATTTGGCGCGTCTTGCCCATTAAATTACACTTACTGGCCTGTCGAGCCCATTTAATATCATTGTATCATTAACGAATTGTGAATAGTTCGTAACTGGGACTTTGTCCGTGACTTAAGTCAACTTGGCTACTTAAAAAATATAAAATAAGAGCCAAGATATAAGAAGTGAAGGCAGAGTGTAAATGCCATACGAAGAACAACTGAAAGATCAACACTAATCTTCTTGCATGATGATCTTCATCTCTATAAATAATCTGCAATTTACAATCTACAGTACAACCTCTATAACGCAATCTACAATGTTTATACCATGCACAGTAGGCAGGCAGTGAGAAATTAAAACATTCTTGTTGCTTTCAGTATAAAATATCAGTATATATTAGTTGGGCATCAAATATTATTACAAAAATGCTTCCACATTGTTTTTAAACGATCTTGAAAAGCGTTCATAAAGGGGTGTACTTTCTGATATCAGGGCCAAGAACAAGGCCGCAAAGTGGGGGGAGAAATTCAGAGATCCTGAGGGGTGGAATTTTTTCAAACTCTAAGAATTGTTAAAAGACATTACGAGTTGGACGATATGTTAGTTTTTAGCTCTTGTAAAATGATTAGGGTTGAGGAGGGGAATAGAAATTAGTTGGGGATCCAACCCGCTAAACCAACTTGGGACCAAATTTCTAAGCCGCTTAGATACCCGCAAATCCTGTTCCCCGCCCTGATTAGAATGAGTGACTCATTTTACAAAATAGATACTTCTAAGTTAGTGAAGTGGTGACCCGAAATAACCTCTTGCTCTAAATATGAGTTGCCCAATATAAATTTTAAGATACATGATGTGGATTTTTAGATACTTTACGTAAATTTAAAGTAAACAATTTTTATGAAACTAGAAGATGAAACAAAAAAGCCTCATAAGAAAAGTTGTTCACTAAATCTGATACCATGATTCGTTGTAAATGGCAGCCAAACTGTTATTCATACATTGAGCTCTTGTATGTACTTCATACTTGTCCTATCAATACACTACTGAAATGCACTCGTGCATTTTCAATCTTTATCTCATGAAATGAACGTAAATACAGTGCACTTGCGAATATGTTTGCAATTGGGTTTCGTTCAATCGTTTTGTCTGATAATTTACACAAATTTAAAAAACGTGTAAGATTGCTTAAGAGAAGATGTTAACACCTCTTAATAACAATACATGCAATAGTTGCACTAGAAATGGGGGACTGTTTCTGATGTAGAATTGAGAAAATTTCCCTTTGCCGAACTTAAAAAATATACGTCATCTTTTACAAGCAAGTTTTAAATGAATTGCAAAGTTTCCGCAATATTAATTCCCGCGTTTATGTGAATGAAATCTTAAGACAATAAATAAAAGATCAACAGTAGATCTTGCTAGTGTTCGTGAATCTTTAATTTCCACGTTAAACCTTCAAATCACACAGGACTTCTAAACGGCTCTCCATTTAGAAGTCAAATATAATCATCAAATAAACTAAATTTTTAAAGCTTTTATTTAAACACCTATCATATTGAAAATATGTTTGTTGACATACTACGCAAAATTCGAAATTAAAAATAAATTGCAATTTTCAACGTATTTATTCCGTACAATACTAATAAAAGGTCAAACAAGAACTCAATCGCGTTTCAACCAGTCACACGCTGGTCTTCATCAAGAGATAAACACTGTAAACACGAGGCGTGTTGCCATCCTTATTAGTTTAATTACATATTATTTTAAAAAATAGCTTGACACTTTGTTTCCAGTCGATTTGTTTTTAAATATAAGTTTATGTGGAGTGTTCGATTTAGAAATCATATTTCTATTTAGAAATCATGTTTTGATTTAAAACCATTTTCGATTTATGTGGAGTGTTCGATTTAGAAATCATATTTCTATTTAGAAATCATGTTTTGATTTAAAACCATTTTCGATTTAGAAGACATTTTCGATTTGGCAACCGCGTTTCGATTTAAATCCATTTTCGATTTAGAAACCGCATTTCAAAACCACTTTCCATTTAGAAATTATATTTTAAAACCACTTTCGATTTGGAAATTATATTTTAAAACTGTTTTCGATTTGGGAATTATATATCGAAACCATTTTCGATTTGGAAAATATATTTTAAAGCTGTATTCGGTTTGGGAATTACGTACCGAAGTCATTTTCGATTTGGAAACCATATTTTAAGACCATGTTCGACATGAAAACTATATTTTCAAACCATTGTCGATATGAAAACCATATTTAGAAACTATTTTTGATTTGAAAACCATATTTCGACATATTAAAATATATTTAAACACGTTAAAAATGTATATTTCCATGAACTGGTATTTCACTTCTGTTTCTCATATGTTAATACTTTAATCCTATACTGAAACTTGTATAAGAAGTAAAAGAATTTCAACGAGGTTTTGTTCAAAGATCAGAAGTAACTTGATGCTCCTTAATTTTAGGCACTAAAAGGGAAAAACGGGAGAAATCCGAATCCGGAATTCTTTAGCTACGATGGCGGGAAAACTAACCGATCAAAACTGGAAAACGCACTATCATCTAAAAGTGCTTTTAAACGTGATTCGATTTGACGATGAGGAAAATGGGACACGTTTTCGACGTGTTTCAGCTCCCAATTTTTGGATACGACCCTTTCCTCCCACGGACTTTTAAGCGATCGATCATTTAAAACATACGCTTTGCATTTCCTTGCAACTACTTTCCCCACAATCAATTAGTTATACGCATGTTACAAGCACTGCATGGAAATAACAACCTAAAATACATAGTTAAAATACAGTAGAACCCCGATTTTCCGAAATAAAAGGGTATGTATTAGACTTTTGATAATCTTAAAATTCAATTTTTAGTCAAAGAAACTGCGACATGTGTCCAAAAACGCATTTAATTATATATTACTAGACATTGGTTTCCAATCTGGGAGTCGCGGGCCACAAGGGGGTCACGAACTGATTGCTTGGAGGTAGCCACAACTATTTTTAGTTGCAATTATTTTTATAAGGAATTTCATACCAAATGTTTCCAACGCTTTTATATTTCAACATGGCTACATTGCAATGTTCTACTAATGGTTTTTCATTTTATATTTATGATATACATTAATATGCATTCTTAAGATAATACATATAAATAATATATTATAATTTTTTATTAATGCGTTTCCTCTACTCTGTTAAACATGCTTTTATTATGAAAATATTGCGGCGACGGCGGACAAAGAGGGTCGCAGACTCTTTGATTACTATAAAAGGGGGTCGCGTAGTACTTGGTTGCTATAAAAAGGGTCGCAACTTGAAGAAGATTGGGAAACACTGTATTAGACTAATGTACTGATAGTGAAAAATATTCCAAAGTATGTGTTAATTAAAATGTCATCTGCATTGGAAATATTCCGATATCTGCCATTTGTATTGGTTCTGCTATGTTCGCAAAAGGTGCTAGAAAACAATTACGAGTTTTTTGTTTTCGTTTTTAAAGCATCTATCGCGATTTTGTGTGTTATGGCTACTTAAACAATAATTATAAAAAATAAAAAAAGTGCAGCAGGTCGTTTCGGTTAAGCGGAGTGTCGAATAATCGAGGTTCTTTTGTAATCCGTATTCATACGTGAATAAACTATCATGTTTGAATTTTTTTTTTTTGCCCCATTTTTATTCGACAGTGGCGTAAATAGGGATTGCAGAGACTTTACGAAATAGGAGGGGTTGGTAAAGTTATAATTTACGATACGTATAAAATTATTCATTATATAGTTTTTTAATGTTTTGTTTTTATGTACTAAAACCAAAAAAAACTTGCACTTAATTTTAACGGTAATGAAGGTAAGAGTAACAACTAGAAAGAAAAGAAGAAAGAATAAAAATATCGATGATTTTTTACTCCCATATCACACACATCTATAACTAACTCCAATTTTATTCATTTAAATTGGACAGAAATTTAAATATTTAGAATCGAAAGAAAATTGCTTTGATCTCGAAATGAGATTCTTTCAATGAGAAAGATAAAAAACACTCACCGATATCTTTATTAAACAATTGAATTAAGTCGCTAACTAAATTAAATATCTTTAAAATGGTTTCCACAGATAATTTTCTCTCTGAATTTTAAAAGATCACGGTAAAATATTTAAATAAAAATCAATTTTGCTCATAATTATTTTCATGGGCGCCGACGACATAAAAATATTGGGGGCGGGGGGACAATATACCAGTAGAAGGCATTTTGTTTGAAATTGGAGGGGGACATGGAACCCTAATACCAACATTGGGGGACAGGTTCCTCCCGTCCCCCCCACTAACGGCGCCCGTGATTATTTTATTTTTAGGAGCTCCAGACATGGACCCATTGTTTTCGATTAATAAAAAAATATATATAAAATTTCGGAAACGTTTTTTAAATGGAAGTTAATTTTTTCTCTCTTTCACGTGTTTTTTCATTATTTGATATGTCATTTCTATGCAATTACTTTCTCAATGAAGGCGCTCTGAACAACGGCGATTTCTGCTTAACAACGAAATTTTGCACTCCCGGCAAAGGTTCACAGAATTATACTCACATTCTGATTGGTGTCTTTTTTTTTCTGATTAACAACTTTATTTATCCGTCTTTTGAAAGGTGGTCACTTTAGGAAGGTTCCACCGTATATAGTAAAAATAACCTATATTATCAAACGTGTGACCACAAGGAAATGATCTATGAAGTACTGTCTGTGAAATAGACACTCGTTTACAAAATGCTCTGCATGAAACCAACGGTGGACAAACAGGGGAGGTCACAAAGGTCATGACTCACCCCGAAAATATATTTTTTCACTGTAAAAAATTCCAACTTTCATGAAAAATGAAGGGTGTTATTCCAAGACCATGGCAAATTCTGCCCTTGAACCCCTCAAAATGAAAGTCTGTGTCCGCCTCTGCATGATACTAACTTTCAAAAGAGTGGCTTTAGGTGATGCCCTATCAATGAAGGGCAGTTAATGAAACAAAGTAAAAATAAATGATTATCACTCAAATTTCTCTACACGTGTTTAAACTAGAAATAAGAATATAGAATCATTCTTTTTTGGGGAATATATTCTGTAATTCCCGTTCTTTAAAAAGAATGAAATCTTTGGACTCATTCCCGTCCACTTTAGAAGTCGATCACTTTTAGTCGTTCACTAAATGGGACTTTGAAATTATCATTCTTTTAAGGGAATGTTTCACCATTATCATTCACTTTAATGAATGCGTTCCTTTGAATCGTTCTTGTTCACGATGCGTATCTCAACGCAAAACAAATTGACGCAAACTAGGAATTTTACTTTTTTAATAGGAATTTTACATAATAAAATCCAACGAAATATTGCGTGAAGACGCCATATTTGATGAAACAATACATTCTGCCTTCACTTGACAAAGGGAGCAGTTGGCTCCCGAAACGTCGTGTTTTTAAACCTTACGCCAGTGTCGAAATAACTGTCTGTTATGCCATATTTATGTCATGTCTGGTCTACAGCCGAATGTGGCGGAAGCAAAACATTACTGAATTAATTTATTGTTTTATTTTGTAGATTATTTTGGTTACGGGCGGAATCTTGTAATTAATAGCTTCTGAAATTCCCGATTTCTGGCAAAATATTTTTTGAAACAAGATAAAGAACGTTCACATGGCACCACATCGCCGATATCTTTTGCCACAACGTCGAAAATCTCATCGCTTTTCGATATTTGGAGTTGCCACCGAACTTGAAAGATTTCTTTATCGAGGAGATTAAAAACTGTCCCTTTATCCAACGTCAGTTTATCAGTGTCATTAAAAACGTCCTTCGACAAAGCCTTCGATCCCCGCTAATGTGTATTAAGCCAGAGCCCGTGCTCTGGCGAATCGTGCCTTTGTTATCTTCCGTGACTTCAAAACATTTTTATCACAAAACCAGGTACTGCCAATGCCAGTACGGGACCAACGATAAAACTGTCGGCTGATCGTTCGAAAAATGGACTGAAGAAAACGGCAAAAAAATCGAAGCCGAAAAGACGAAGATAGATCGATCGCTCCGCTGAACCTATTTGGATCTTTCCATGCACAGACAGATTTCATCAGAGGTGCATGAAAGAGTGGGTGATGGAGTCAGTGCCTTGCGCTGCAAACACTACCAACAGAAATGAAATGAAATGAAATCAATCACTCTATCTATCTATCTATCTATCTATCAATCAATAATTTTGCTTGCTTTGAGTGCATTATTTATAATGCACTAAAGAGTGTCATTTTACCTCTGCCTGACCTCGTGTTCAATTCCCAACTGATGACAAGCGTAAAATGAATTATCATGTAAGATATTATAATATTTTGCCTATTTTTCATGATATTATTGTATATAATGTCATGCTATTATTTTATAATTAATTATCATGTTAGCCTTATATTTATTTTGCCAATTTTTCGATTATTCATTCAATTCCCTTGCCGAACTTCCATCAATCAATCTCTAAAGAAATTGAATATCAAGCCAAGTTCCAAGTATTTTAAAGTCAGCGATATCGACTCCCAATTTCTCGCCGATATATCTTTTACGGGACTAAGTGCTTAAAGAATGCACCATCAAATAAATTTAAATCTCACTAAATCATGCCCCGGGAAGATTAGACGCTACAGCTCTTCGTTCAACTTTGACTCGTAGCAACAAACAACGACTCACAAAAATTATTTATTTTCTTCGTTAATTTTCTGCATGTTCTTTTTCTGTACGTGAATATTCACACTTACGCTTTCGTGGAATAAACGTAAGCATTTAGAAACGAAGACACCAATTTTCATTCCATTCATCGGCATGAGCGTTATAAGAAAATAATATAATTCTATTTAGAGAAGGTAAATGACTACACAATTCTAGTGTATGTGAAATAATTATAGCGTAGTAAGCAAATTAGCCACACAATGTTGAAATTGACACTTGAAAAAAAGTCCTAGAGTGATTAGTTTTTATCTCGATAAACGAGAGAAAAACTTTCTAAACAGTTAACAGGAATTAGTGTTTGATATTTTGAAAGGTAAAAAATTTGATTATGCGTCCATGCCGAACTCGAATAAGCTATCTCAAAGTTGCTGTCCTAATACTTTTAGCACCAGAACTTCGTATCCATGTTGCGTAGCCTCCTTAACGCTTAGCATCGGTGTTACGTAGATTCCTTAATGCTTAGCTTCGGTGTTAAGGAACGAACACTTAGAAGCAGAAACAAACACTTATCATCTGTGTTACGTAGCCTCCTTAACACTTAACATTGGTATTACGTAGCCTCCTTAACACTTAGCATCGGTGTTACGTAGCCTCCTTAACGCTTAGCATCGGTGTTTCGTAGCTTCCTTAACACTTAGCATCGGCGTTACGTAGCTTCATTAACGCTTAGCCTCGGTGTTAAGGAACAAACACTTAGAAGCAGAAACAAACACTTAGCATCTGTGTTACGTAGCCTCCTTAACACAAGGCAACAGAAACTCTCCGTTATGTTTAGAGAAACAGGAGGAAACATTTGGAAGGATCAGAAAGAAAAAGAAAGAGTGCTAGAAAGAACGAGAAATATTAAGAACCAACGCTATCTATACCCAAATCGAACCTATTAAAGGACAGTCTGAAGTTGTCTTTAGAGAGAAAAGGAGAGTAGGGGATTATTCCATTTTATTACAGTGCCTTGATAGACAAAGCTGTAATCTTACTTCGTTGCGAATAATTAAATCCTCAAAGATAACTACAATCATTTTAATCTTTCAAATTCAATGATAATCACCATGGAGGAAGTTGTCACTATTGTAAAGAAAACCCCAAATGGCAGAAACGTCAAAATTTTGCTGACATTTTTCCCATTTGAAGAAGGCCAAATGATTTCCGTGACACGTAATTAATGGTAATTTAAATTTATAATTCCTTCAATATTACGAAAATTTAATTTTCGAAATTAAATCCTTTGTTTAATCTTAAATAAACGGACAGACATGACAGCGAAAATTTTGAGTGGATTTTCAAGTGCGTTCATTTCCATTTCTCTTAAACCACAAAACATATTTTAGTTAGTTGTTTTGTATTGCATATTTTTACAGATCTATGGTTTTTATTTATTTATGCAGTAATGCTTTAAACAACTTTGTAACAATTATGAAGGAAAGAGAGGGGGGGCTTAGAAGCTCAAGCCCCCCTCCACCCCAATTGGATAGCAAAATGTATTGTTATCTTCCAAACAGAATTACTTGGACCTTTTTTAAGCTATTTGAGTTTAAATAATTTTTTAATTTATATGCCCCTGATTTACACAATGATCCGAAAAAATATTTTTGTCAACTCTCAGCGTTTCGTTTTAAAGTATACAGAGCATCTTCAGACAACATGCAAAAATTTAACCACCTTTCCTTTTATTTCGTGGCCAAGACTTTTATTTTATGGGTTATTTTTTCTAAAGGTATTCCGCAAAAGCCGGGTTTGAACATTAAAGCTAACCAAAAATTAAGACACCAGTTTTGTATCTAATAAAATAGAATTGTGAAAATGTTCGGTGAAAGTTTTTGCCTGCTTGCTTTTTGGTTTTACGGCTCAAAGACTACAGTGGTCATGCTGCGCCGGGACCTACTGTTTTCCGAGGAATCCGAACCTCTTAAGGCCTAGGGAACCAAACCCCGGACTACAGTGAGCAGTGCGATCTTTATGAGATCTCTGAGTAAGCGTTCTTTGCACTGCTGGGAGTCGAACCCGGATTAGCGGCGCACTAGGAGAACGCGTTACAACACTGCGCCACCGCAGGGCCGGAAAGTTTTTACACAGGCTTATACGATCACAATTTAACTAGTATAGAAATCTATATTAATTATGTATCATTCCCAGCTGAGCTTAAAAAAAATTAAAAACGCATATAATTTCATAGTAATTCTATTTTATAAATATAATTTAATAATATATATGTAACGTTATTAGTAGTGTGGGAGGGGCTTAGCGGGCTCAATCCCCCATTGGATAACAAAGCACATTGTTTCCCTTATCACCGAATCATGTCAGTTTTTTTAAAAAATTTGAAGCTTTTCCAGCTGTTTGAGGCTCTCCATAATTATTGAATTGCTACGCCTGCGCATTAGTCTAAAAAGAGACAACCCGATGACATTGTAATTAAACACCATATTGTTTTTACAAGGCCCTGTGATGGTGCAGTAGTAACGAGCTCACCGAGCGTGACGTCAGTCCGGATCCGATTACCAACGGTAAAAAAAGGCAGTAGTAACGCGCTCACCAAACGTAACGTCAATCCGGATCCGATTACCAACGGTGAAAAAAAAACGCTTAACGAGTAACTGGTTGCTTTGATTTAGGTGCTGGTTCCTTAAATATTATTTTTACAAGGCCCTGTGATAGTACAGTAGTAACGCATTCACCAAACATGACTTCAATCCATATCTGATTCCCCAACGGTGGAAACAAAAGCCGCTTAACGGCTAACTTCTCGCTTTAGTCTAGGTGCTGGGTCCCTAAATGTTATTTTTACAAAGTCCTGCGATGGTGCAGTAGTAACGCGTTTACCAAGCGTGACGTCAAGTCGGATCAGATTGCCAACGTTAAGAAACGTTTAGCGACTAACTGCTCACGGTATTGGTTCCCTGAGGCTTAAGAGGTTCGGATTCCTAGGAAAAATGTAGGTCCGGTGACGTACTGGTAAATGCATTCGTCCGTTATCACCTTTACCCGGGTTCGACTCGAATTAGTACCGTAAAATGCGTGCTTTTTTCTATCCGTAGTCGTCCAGATTTGGTATCCTTGGGAATCAAGTTCCAACTACAAGACACAGAACAGCACTGACGTACGCAAGGGGTGTCGGTGGGGGGTTGTAACCCCCACCATTGCAATGAAATTTTGTATATTTAACATAGGAATATATGAGTTGTAGCTCTGTAACCGCCCATTGAGCCTATAACCCCCCCCCTTTACGAACTTTCTGCGTGCGCTTATGCAGTACAGCATGACATTTGCCATCCTTGCAATGTAAACACATCAGTAAACAAGTCGGTTTGATAGATCCTAATATTAAAGTCCCGTAAATTGTATTTGTTGATATATCGTGGTTTAGAGAGGCAACCTGGTACCACTGATCCCCTCCCAGCACCGACATTGAACCTCCTGGACGCAAAACAACCAACCAACGAAGAGCATCATGTTGGCATCAGCGAGAACAAATCCCGAAAGTAATTAAATGAACCTTGTTTCCTAGATGGCTGTTTCAAAGCAAACTCAGAATTGCATTAGCATTTCATCGCCAGTACTTCAAGAGAACCAGAATACATTGCAAACCATTAAACATATCTCGTATCCTGTAAATTTGATCGTCAGTTCCATTAGCATACTTGATCAGGAAACGCATTGTGCAAATGAGCTGCTTTTGGATTCAACTGGTTATGTGTCTACGGCTACATTATCTCGCCAATGTTGCGGACTACTCCAAACGAATTTCGCCAAATCCAGTGTATAAACGTAAAACTATTTGAAGATCTCGTTAAGCCACCCGTCTTGCCTTAGGTGGTTACAGCAATTGTTAAAACGTTCAAACAAACTCACGTAGCCGAGGATTTACAGAAATTTAATTATTGTCTAGCAGGGCGGGGTTGAGATTTTGTGGAGCCCCTAGACAAATTTTTCCACGACTCTTGTAGGATAAATTAAGCCTAATAATATTACAGTAGGGCCCGTATATAACGAGAAGCTTCGGACCAAAGAAGATGCTCGCTACATCTGATTGTTTGCTAAATCCATTCCAGAATTTAAAATTTTAAACTTCGAAAATAAAATGGGTACAGGTAGCATATTTACATGCAGCATACGTACAATAACATTTAGCTTTGCATTTACTTATAATTTAATGAGCGTATTATATCGCCCTTCGTATTTTAATTCAATAAAAAAAAATATGATATAAAGAAATTAATGTTAGTAAAGTTTCCTCAAATATATAAGCTTTGTTTGTTGATACTCAAAGAACAATTTGTAATTGTTTGCTTCGTATTGCGATATTTATGTTCATTTATTTTTCATCGTAAAATACTGAGCTTATTAATAGTCATCAATGTATGGTTATCATCAATGTATGGTTATCATCAATGTATGGTTATCATCAATGTATGGTCATCATCAATTAAATAGTCATCAATGTATGATCACCATCAATTAAATAGTCATCAGTGTATGATCACCATCAATTAAATAGTCATCAGTGTATGGTCATCAATTAAATAGTCATCAATGTATGGTCATCATCAATTAAATAGTCATCAATGTATGGTCATCATCAATTAAATAGTCATCGGTGTATGGTCATCATCAATTAAATAATCATCAATGTAATCCATTGCCTCATTCAAGAAAGCGTTTATTACGAAGATCCACAAATGCGATCTGCATTATACCGAGGATTTGTTAACATGCTTGGAAATAACAGAATAACAACCACTGCCTACCATCCAATGTCCAATGGAATCATTGAACGATTCCATAGGCAATTAAAATCATCCATCAGAGTAAATAAAAATATAAGATGGACGGATGTACTCCCAATAGTTTTCCTTGGCATACGCACAGCAGCGAAAGAAGGCATAAACGCATCTTGTGCGAAACTCGTTTACGGAACTACACTAAAATTACCATGCGATATGTTAAACACATCACTCATTCCACATTGTGATGAAATTTTTGTAAATAACCTTAGAAATTCCATGCGCCAAGTCAATCCAGTTGCAACGTCAAGACATGGAAACACAAAATAATATGTGAATCCCTCTTTAGAAACGTGTTCACACCTATTTTTAAGAATCGACAAAATAAAACCTCCGTTAGCTCAACCGTACACAGGACCACATAGAATTTTAAAACATGATGAAAAAACTTTATCCATCGACATAAACAGACGGAAAACTACTGTATCAATTGACCGTGTAAAATCAGCCTACATATAGGAAGAATTAATAAACCACAAACTTACGTCACCAAATAAAAAGCACAATCAACCTCCAAAACAATCTTTAAACAAAAAGGCAACAAACAAAAAAGTTAAAAAGGTACATTTCTCCAAACAATTGTCAACATTAATAAAAATTTGACAATAACAATAGTAAAATTTTAACGTACAGGGCTTCACAAACATTCCCTTCAGTACCTTCCAGCATGGAGCAGTATAGCCCAGATGTTCTTGCGCCATAAAAAAGCCAAACAGCCAGACCTTCCAGTCACTAGGGTAGTACTATACTCTGTAGCGTATATATACTGCAATATAATAATTTAATTTCTTATCTGATATGATCAAGAGAAAGCTAAATGTGATTTAAATATCGTTTGTGTTCGAATATAAAAAAAACAGTTATTAGTTTGATTTCCATTGTTAAGTTATGAATTGTAATATTATAAACGAAATAAAGAGTTCGAAACAACCAACCTTCCGATATCTCTTTAGCAACACCTCAGTTGTATGCTTTAAACGTCTGTAGAACAATTGATTAATTTTGATGCATTTTTAAACAGGATTATTTGTACTTTCGTAAAATTTTCTACTTTATCATGTTTTCAAGGATTACATTTGTCGTAATACGGGTGAATATATCCCATGTCTTAGTGTTCTACATAATATAGTTAAACAAATATAAGAATCATATATTTATGCGATATTTGAAATGCATTTTATCAAATTCACTTTTTATTCAATATTTACTTACAACATAAGAAATATTAAAACGTAATAAAAATGCCTTATAATAAAATATTATATATAGATTTAATAATATATAGCCATATATGCCAATTTAATAATATATAATATACCATATAATTTAATAATATATAATATATATATAATTTAATATATGTATATATATAATTTAATAATATAATACATATATATAATGTTTGGCTTTTATGGCACCCAGAGCATCTAGGCTATACTGCACAATATATATATAATGTAATAATATAATTTCTTGTGAAAAAAAAAATTAGAGAACAAAAATCTTGCGTAAACATTAAAGGGGGTCAGGCATTTGCTTATTTTTTCTTACAAGGGGGAGGTGGAGTATAAAAGGGCCAGAAATGTTCTTATGTAATGCTCGAATGGCCCCTTACATGTTCCCACACACACACACACACACCGGATTTAAGTTTGCGGGAGACCATAACCGGGAGGGGGCCGATTTAACACCCTCCCTCGAGGGTAAAAATGAACATTCAAAATGATTGTGTTATATTAATTTGTCGGTTGCACTATGGATATATTTACATGTGTTGTTAGGCCTTACCTTTCAATCTCAACACGTGTTTTATTGTATTTAATCTTTCATCGGCCCTTTTTTCCGCAGGCCCTTTTTTCAGTGATTCAAGTTGACATACAAATGCTGCAAAAAAAAATAGACTATTTTTATGAATTCAGGCTTAGTAAAAACACTTTTAACGTTCAAAATATTTTTAACATATAACTTAAAAAACAAACATTTAAGTTATATGTTAAAAATATTTTTAACGCTAAAAGTGGGTTTGTTTGTTTTTCATCTCAGAATAAATTTTAATTCGATTTCTCTGTTTTTGTTTCTTCCTATGCTTAGTTTGTTGTCTCCCTTTTCTACCATTAAGCTCTATAGGTGATGGACTATAAACGTAGCAGTACCTCGTATCCCTATATATTCACTACTACTAATTCAGGTTTCTTTGATGTCCGTTAGTGATTCGATTATCTGACTCCATTAAATAAACATTAACGATTTATTAACGAAAACATAATAACTTTAAAACATATTAAATGAAGAACATAAAACTTCAAACAAAATAATACTATTGCGGCGTACTACGGCAACTAACTACTATTGCGATTGGGCTGGCTCTTGAACCATACGCATAGAAACCGCAGGCTTTGTACTTTCGCATTCCCA
>QLNU02003225.1:64000089-64023718 GCA_006491805.2 Dysdera silvatica | reverse complement strand
GGGGAGAAGTACTTAACGATTGCTGTTAGACAAAAAAAAAAAAGATTTAAACACATTTTAAGCTACGCGATAAATAGGCTTCAAAATTTCTGGTATTTCAACATTTTTTACCATCATTTTGGATTAAATATAGATATCTGACATTTCTTAAGTAACTTATTCAAATTACCTATATCAACCCCTTATGTAACTTAAATCAACTCCTAAAAAGAGCTACAGTAATCTTACCATCATATTTATATGTTTCTTAGTTCTTAAGAGTTAATTTCTCTACATGTAAGTTAAATTCGAACTCATATTACGAAGTATATGAATGCGTTTTAAAATGAGAATATCGAATTTTATTAGAGCCCATCCTAAAATAAAAATAGTGTTTCATCTAAAGCGAAATAGAAGGGCGCAACGCCCTGCCCTTCAACTTGTCTGCCCTTGTGATTAAATGTACTTTCCAAACCTTGGACAATAATACACCATACGTCTCCGATGATAATTCAATATTCCACACCAGAATCCAAAACGCGTGACGAAATTTATTGGTTTGTAAAAATTCTGTAGTCCAGCATTTCATTTTCGTAATAACACTGATGGTTTTGGCAAAATGAAATTGCTGACGAATATTTGTAAACAAAGCACTGTTGCCAGGTTTGCAGACTTTCAACCACGGACTACTGCGATAAACGTTAGCGGTTCCACGTATTTTTCAGATCAAATTTTTGTTAAAATCAATTTGTTTGTCTTTAAGCACTAAATTAAGCATGTTTTACATCCCTATTTTATTACTCTTACTTGTCATATAGTATAGGATAATGTTTAACTAAATTATAGTTATAATAATTTAATTATTATTTTGTATGAAGTTTGTAATTTTTAAACACTGCCGTTAGATCGCAATCGCGGGCAATTTCCACTCGCCTTTTGCATATGCTTAACTCAGGATTTAAAAAAAATATCTGCAAAGCGCAAACTAAAAAATTTAAAGAAAGCAGCAATAAGAACTAAATTAAGACATTGTTTAAAGGAGTTAGCAGCAGTAAAACTGACGTAACCATGGATGTTCTTCATGAGTATCTGTGTATTACAAGTGCCCTCTCCCCACCAAAAAAAATGCCCTTTTGTCAGGTCATGCGTCCTGCCCTAATTTTTTTCTAGATGAAACACTATAAAAAATGTACTCGAAATAAAAAAAATTCTTGATTAAAACAAGCTAATTGTGGGATAAAAGTATCAGGTGTTGCATGTCAACAGCTTACATGCATGTGAACGTGTTTTCAACAGTAAATTCAGAATTCAATCAAAGTGCTACTTAAACTTTTCAATTTGGAAATGCCCCCAACGCCTTGGCGATCAATGACATAATTTTAAGTGTATGATATTTCAGCGAATATTCTGAACACATGAAATCCTTTTTATTTGAATAGTTAGATATAGTAAAATATTTTTATGATTGGAAAAATTTGCGGTAGAGAATCCATATATACAGGGTGTCTCAGCACCAAAGGTCCAGGGCTCCACCAGCTTCAAGGGGTCATGATACTCATCAAGTTGAACGATAATTGTCATAGAACCTATGGTTGCAAACCACCCGCAGCGCCATTTCTAAAATCGTCCAGCATGCACAAATATTTATAACCTGTGTATGAGAAGCGCAATATGCTTTATCCTAATCAACTATACACTTGATCAGCTGACCTGAGTAGTATCTGGCGCTCTTCACGCACTATTTGTAAATATTTGTGCATGCTGGACGGTTTTAGAACTGGCGCTGTGGGTGGTTTGCGACTTTAGATTCTATGACATATTATCGTTCACCTTGATGAGTACTATGACCCCTTGAAGTTTGTAACCCTGGTGCTGAGACACACTGTATAAAGCAAAATTTTCTATTTGTGCACATATACAGGGATGGGAAAAGGACGGTGCAACCAATGCCAAGCCAAGGAAGGCACCAAAATGGCCTAACAACCTTGAAATGAAAAACAAGGCCAAATCCAATTTGATCATCTAAGCAACTAAAGTTTCAACAAATCAAAAGTATATTTTATAATTTTTCCGAATGCAATATGTACTCGTAATTATGTTTACTTCCTCATGTTTTCTGAAACTGATAAGAATAAATTCAGGCTAATAAGTGAAAACTACATCGAAATGGATGAACTTACTGGTCTATACAGAAGACATTCCAGATTATTGAATCTCATGTAAGGCTTTAATTTTTATATTAATACAATTTGATTGTGTGGTTCATCAGAAAAATTACTTTCATAATTTAGTTGCATGATACTTGTAAGAAATTTTTCGTTGTCATCGTGGCTTTTTATATTATAATAATAATCAGTATTTTTTATAACAAAATTCAGTAGCCTATTGAGGAGATACTAGGGGCGGGGGACTCCACCACAAAAGGAATTATATTTTGAAAATAATTACTATTTATTCCAGGGGAAGGTGCCGAATTTTGGGCTCGCACCGGGTGCCATATGACCTAAATCCATCTCTGACACATATATCCCCTTGTAAAATAAATAACATTCTTACGTGATTTGAACACATTTCTCGTTAAAATATTTTTCTACGAATATCGGTTAAAACAGTAATTATCGTAACATCTATTTTAAATCACCCTGTATACAAACTTAAAAACGTGCAAAACATATTACATGATAAACTCATTGGGTTGGCAAACAGTAGATGCAACACCCCCAATTGTTAACCAAGGATTAAGCACAGTTTGACCACCAGTAATATGACTACCACCTTCATACGCACAATCCTAAAAAGGAGAATTCAAAATTATGACAACAGATATATTTTAAACGTAACATTTATATTTTGATAACAGATGATAACTAACATATTTCACACGCACATCAATATTAGATACGATGGGCACAAAAACAGTATATATTAAACTACAGTACCAATGGAACCGAACCAGGATATCCACAACCATGGGTAAGCTATGCCGCACTGTACGGTGTCTACAGTCATTTGACATATAGCGAACAGCTCTGCATATTTTCCAAATCGTTGGATGTTTATGAATGATCCATAAAAAATTTCTCAATAATTTTAAACTACATTACCAATATAAATTCTAAGACATATTACCTTGAAACCCCTAATTATTTGGGGAATCACGGTATCCCTCTCCTTTTCCGTCATTTTGTTGCTGATAGCTAAAAGCATTAACATGTTGTCACATTCAGTAACACCCATTGCATATAAATCACTAAGCACATTGGCACAGGCAATTCTTCCCTGAAATATTTAAGCAAGAATTATACACATGTTAAATCATTGAAGCTCAAATCACAATATCAAAATCATTCATAAAAAAAAAACTAATCAGAAAGTTGTTTAATGAAATATTATTTGCTTACATATTTTAGCTCTCATAATTAACAGCTTAATGTAGTCTCTGAACTACCACATATTATACACAGCAGTTCTAATAAGAAATCAGGTGGTGTTCAGATTGCAATTGGGTCACAAGCAGGGACGGACTGGCCATCCAGCGATCGGAAGGTGCGCCATATTGAAAACAGAATTACCTGGTGGGCTAAACCGAGGAGATAAAAAATAAAATGGGCCAATTGAATCCAGCAGGGTAGGACAGAACGAGCCAGTCTGTCCCTGGTCACCAGCGTGGTAATATTTTACTGAAATTATTTTTTTCCACTACACATTGAATCTGAAGATTTCATTTCTATTTCTGAAATTAAAAATTAAATAAAATCCTATTTTGCAATTAATTTATAAGTTTTGAACGGAATCATAAAAACCTTACCAATCATCTATATGATTTTACAGTTCAGCCAAAATCCATATATTGTGCAGCCAAACCATACAAGTTGACAGATATGCCAATAGCTTAACACACCCTTCTATCTCTATAGCCAAGCAAGGAGGAGGGGACAGGAGTGATCGTGTGTAAAAAGATTTTGCCTTTCTTTTTGCCATCGAACATTTTATAACACACAGTTCAGTGCAAAAATCAAAATGCATAACACAGCATAAAATAAATCATTTTATTATTTACCATTATATATGGATCGTCACAAAGCGGATAAAAAAAATCTGTGGTCTGAACAAGTGATAACCCACCATGACGTAATGGTGTTACACTGCAATCCATTCCAATACCTGCAAGAATTATCACATAGTTAAAAGTTTCATAATCAAGTTCAAATTGTGGAAATTTAAAAACGTAAAAAAAATTTCAAGTACAAAAAGTCAAGAATAAGTATAACAAAGACATATATGTCTTCCACCCATGCAAGCTTAATCAGTAGAAGGCAAAGGTACAATTTTGTAAGATCATACACTACATGGTTCCCACTTGCCATGGGGAAAAAAGTTCCAAATTTTCTAAGTTTTTCCCCTGACTTTTCAGAAAAATTCCCTGACTGAGAGTAAACTAAACTTTAAACTTCAGTTTCAGGAAAAATAGCTTCATGTTTGTGTGAAAATTAGCTATTCAGAAAGGCTTTCCCAGGTTTTAACCAAAAAAATGTTATGTTTCCCTAACTTTTCGAGACGATTTCAAATTCCCTGACATGGTTCCCACTCTTTTGTCCTGATGAAATTCAAGGACCTTTTAAGGCCATTTCAAGGATATTGTCAATCGCAATGTACATAAAAATTAAAAATGCAAGACATTATAAGCATAACACTGAAATTAGAGTGTTTAATTATATTGTTCTTTTCAACTTAACACACTGCCATCAAAAGCTACCCTTTTTGCATCCCTTATATTAGCCATGCTCAGTGAGTGGGGGAAGGAACGGGCCGTGTTCGAAACACTACTTTGTTCAGGAAATAAGGAGAAATACCTCTTTTTCTTCTTTTGGCAAAATCTAAAAAATGGTTTTCGAGAAAAATTCAAGGACTAATCATACTTTTGTCAGTTTTCAAGTACTTTTCAAGGGTCCCTACTTGGCAAAAAAAATTCAAGGACTTCAAAGGACAGTAGGAACCATGCCTGACAATTCTAGGTTTTTCAAGTTGTGTGGGATCCCCCGATGCCATTAAGTTTGTAGTTTTACGGTTTAAGGACTACAATGGTCATGCTGCATAGGGACCTACAGTTTTCCAAGGAATCCTAACTTCTAAAAGGCTAGGGAACCAAACCCTGGACTACAATGAGTGGTACGATCTTTATAAGATCTCTGAGTAAGAGTTCTTTCCCTGATACCATTACTTACGTTCCATTTACATCTCATGTATGTACGTCTCGTTTGTGTATTCACAATAGTAGTCGTAACGGAAAAATCAAAATTGACTGTAATTGTAATCAAAATCATAATCTAAATTTTTATACTTAGGTAACCAAAATCCTACTATGGTAATTATATAAACCAATTGTAATCATTCCCAAATTTGATACACAGAGCAGTGATGCCCAACAACAGGGGTGATTGTAAGTCTAAACCAGATTCCCTGAACGTACCAAAAAATTCCCTGAAAAGTTACGTAATATTTTTAGTAAAGACACTGATTTCCAAAAGAATATAAAAAATTATAGGAAACAAAACGAAATTTTCATAATTTTTTAAAAAGAAATCCCTGAAGAGGCAAGTTGAAATTCCCGGAATTTATGGAAATTACGGAATAAAATCACCCCTACAAGAACGTTCTGCTGCAAGTTAATATACCTGCAACAAAGGTTTCTTTTAGCTGGTTTGAGTGGTTGCCGAGACTGCGGCTGGCATACATGGAGGAAGTATTACTGCAGGTATTATCTATGTCACTAAGGGCCTGGTGTGCCCAAAGTGACTAACGGCTAGGGAGAGGAAAATGCACAATGTTAAAGACTCAGACGATTTTACTGTATTCCACGTAGGGAAATTATGCCAGGGAAAGGGAAAATTTTAGGGAAGAAGTTGTTGACGTAGTTCTGAATTTTTTCCTGCATTCGACACAAGAATGGCTGAAATCTGACAAACAGAAATTAGAATCATCAGAAAAATCCAGCCTATAGGCAGATGCTTGTTACATGGGAGTTTTGAAAGTGGGGGGGGGAGGGCTTAAAATTCGTTAATTCTTCAATGTATTTTATTAATATATTTAATATTAAGGGATAAATTTCTTAACGTAAATTTTGCATGTAAAACTTCTAGAGGTATATTAAAACTTGTAATTTCCCTTATCCATATTATAAATTAGATGAAGACTCGAACCGAACCGGTGTAAAAAACATGACGTACACAATATCTATAATAGAAGTCTATTTTAAATATAGTATTTTTATCAAATAATTATTTTCATTGCCAAATACAATTTTATACAAAACAAAATTTTAAAATAAAATATTGAATTAATTTATTGTGAAAAAACTATTTTCCAGAGGTCTGATAATATTTTCAGGAGGTCTAAGCCTCTCTGTCTCCTACCATGGTACGGCTCTGAGATAAATCCATGATAAAATACAAAGATTAAATGGAAATACAATAATGTTTGCCACCCACGTATATTTAGCTCAAGCTAGAGCTTTTTTGTTTTTGGAGAAAAAGAGGTACGGTCCTCATCCTGGGCTTAAATCAGAGGTGACTTTTTTTTTCTTTTTTTTTTTAGGCTTGTGTTATTTTCACTCGTCCTGCGAAAATTGTTAAATCGAGGCAAGACTTGTTCGAGATCAACGTTGCTCGTAGACCAATGAAAAAAACACTAGAAAAGCATTAATGTCTAAACGATCTTTTCCCTAAAATCTTCCCCTTTTACCTGGCATAATTTCCCTATGTAGAGTACAGCCAGTGGCGTGCAGTCCATTTAAGCAATGTAAGCATTGCTTGCCTAATATCAATTTGAAACACATTTCCATTGCCAATTTAAATTACGGAAAACTTAATTATAAAAGTTCAGCAAAATCTATGTTGCGTACCTGAAATTTTATCAAAGGTCAAACTAGATACTTTGCAATTTTTTGTCACTGGATGATGCCACAATATGAGGGTATGACTGATATCAGATCATAAGCAATGCAATTTCTGCTTTCCAGCCATAAATGTTTAACTGTAGATCTCAATGGGTATGGCTGCGGAAGCATTTCTCGTTATCGTATTTTCATTTCCTATTTTATCGTATTTTCAGCTTGAAATCTGTGAATTTGTCAAATTAAACATCAATTCAATTTATAAATACTGATTGTTTTAATTTTTTAAGCCGCGTAAGAGTGAAATAATTTTAATCTGATAAGCAATTTTCTAATAGCTTATGTTAACGATAATGCTGCCATCTAGTGGTATCGATAGTAATTTTTATTGCATTTATCAAAGTTAGCCTTTCCCTCAATTGAAAAAAAATTATTACAAATATGAAAAAGAACTCCAACTTTCACAAAAGTGTTATTGATATATTTGCCAAAAAACAGAAGACTGGGATATTTTTTATATAAGTAGGACCAACTGTAACATACTATAAAAGTAAAATTTACTTCGTTTACATATCCCAAAAATAAATATATTGCTTGCCTAAAAGAAAATGTCACCGCACGTCACTGAGTACAGTAAATTCATCTAAGTCTCTAACGTTCTGCATTTTCCTCTCCTTAGCCGCCAGTGCCCAAGTGTCAACAATAGCATTTCCACAGAAACTGAAGTGACCTGGGATCCAGCAGTACGAAATTGGTTTTTCCCTCCAACGCACATTAGGAGGTAGGTGACAATATCCTGGGTAACTCTGTTAGTTACCCATTTAGTAGAGTTGGTGTTTAAACTGTGGAGAGCTGTTTGTGATCACAAAAGATAGTTACTGTCTTGAATTGGTTAAGGACCTAGTTGATTTTCTCCGAAAGACCAGTGAGTCCAGCATCTGTAGAGTAGCAGCACTGTTGAAGATGGAAACGCACTGCCTTGCCAATGTGAGAAATGGCGAATGTGGATATATATATATATATAGTTTCTAGCTAATACAGTTTCAAAACTAATGCATAAATTGAGCATGTGATATACTGATATTGATAAAAGATTATATCATCATCAACCATTTTCAATCCACTGCAGGATGGAGGTCTCTTTATTATCACACATACATGGAGTAGGGTGAAAGAAATACTGAGACCGTAGATCTCACCACATTGGCCAAACAGGTTGGCAAGCTGGACCTACAGTTTAACGAAGAATCCAAACTTCGGTCACCACAGCTTTTTTTTTGCACTAAGGCAGGACTTGTTATGTCACCCCACTTACGAAGTAACTGCTACCGATGATGTTCAGTCGAGTGCCTGTATTCTTCATAAAGAACGGCTGTAAAAGATTGTACAAGCTACATAAAATTTTATACTTAACATTTTTATGATGAGCTTGTTTAACAAGTAAATGCAGGAAAACCCCGGTTATTTCGGTTTCGATTACTGCGGATTTCGATTTATTGCCATCTGTAATTTGCTGCCAAATTTCAAATATTGCTGTATTTGAAGGCATCAAACAACGACAAATGAAAAAAAATTTAGATATATTTCGTTTTTTTTTTTAATTTTTAAATTAAAATTTTATATTATTAAATATTTAATTATATAATTAGCACAATAATTAGTACCTATTTGGTAGATTGAGTTTACGTCATCAAACACAGGAGCTAATGCATGGTACACAAATACTAGTATATTTCTGATCTGTAGTCAAACGTCTCCAACGAGGCTGTAGCAGAATTTAAATATCGGATTTAAATGTAAGATGCTCAAGAAGATGAAGAAGTGGAAATGATAACAAAAAAATTCACTTTAAAAGAATTAGAAGAAATGTTTCATATTGAGGGAACTTTTTAAGCAAAAGATTGTGGATAGAGATCCTAACCTTGAATGTTCTTCGAAGTTGCGTGAAAAAATGGACAATTTAATTTACTATTACAAAACGATGTCAAAGAAAAATGTACAGCAAACAAATCTCTTGAAATATTTTTTTAAACTATAAGCATTAATATGTACAGTATAATATAACATAGGTGCCAACTTCTAGAAGTGAAAAATCTGTAATCAATTGTGCATGCGTGGGCCGGCCATTTTTTAATTAAACAAAATCATACATAATTTATGAAAAAGAGCAAAATGAGGAAATTAAGTATTTATTAAATTAATAATAATAGAGGATTAAACTGTATTAAACGCAATATTAATTCTTAGAATTTACAAATGCTGTAGTGAATTTGGATTTTCGAGAAATTTTTTGTCAAATACGTTCTCGTAACATTTTACATGTCTGCATTTAACTATTGATAAATTTTCTGTGTCATCAGACATGGTTGACCTGAAGTCAGTTCTAATTTTCTTTCTTCATTTGACTGAAGACTTTCGCATGCTGAATTACTGTGGGGGATTGTAACTATTGACAGCATAATCTGAGAAAGTCGTTTAAATTTTAATTCACCAGCAAGAATTGAAACTTGCAGTTGCCCGCTTTCCCTGACAATTAAATTTTTAGGATGGCAAGTTAAACAAAAAAAAGCAGTTGCCCCTGGGGCAATTAAAATTTTCCTTTTTTTTAATCTCGATATTTATAATATTGAAAATATCGCTAAAATGCAATATATAATCAGATTTTCAACACATGTTTTGTACTGCTGCTACCAGTTTGACAAAGAAGCTTTTAATACTTATCCATATCATAAAATGTTTCAACAAATGCTTCGGAGACGGTATTGTTTCTATTCAAGAAGTGCTCTAAGTATGGCCGGTCTCAAAACAACACACAGTGCGTTAAAAACAAGATTTGTGAAACCCAGGCATGCTGATGAAACGAGGTGGATTACTTACTCCCTTGAAGCTGCAACTGCAGTTCATCAGTTATATCCAACTCTTACTAAACACCTTGAACAGGTTTCTGTAAGTGGACACAGTGCTGAAACGAAGGGTAAAATCAAAACAGCTTTTCTTTACGTGAACGTGCATCTATGAATGCCGTGTTGATCGGCAATCCATCTCCCCCTCAGCCGCCTCGGCGGCTGATTACGCTGTTCAAGCGTCCTGTCTGGGATTACAGCGCCGCCCCCGGCGGCCACCCTTCCCAATGAAACCCTTGCACAATCCTCCTCCTTAAAACAGCTTTTCAAAGTAATTACATCAGAGAACTTTATTTTATACTTGCATTTTCTGATGGACATTTTGCCTATTCTCAGTCAGTTACCATTAGATTTTCAACTACCAAATTTATCTCTACCTGAAGATTCGGGGCCCCTTGGCGGCCGCCAGGTGCTTAATCCGCCACTGAAATACGTAGTTCAACTGACGTTTTTATGCAAGTTTTCCAAACAGGATTAAAACACGGTCAACGTTGCGTGTTTTGAATTTGAATTTTTTGTTATTGTTCATATTTCGTAATGCAAGGACAGCTTTAGTCATGGTACACGGGGACCTGCGATTTTCTGAGAAACCTGAACCGCTGTTGTCTAGGGAACCAAACCCCAGAGATCATGGTGAGCAATTTTATTAAACACACACAGTAATTAAAAATGGAGCTTTGTTCTCTAAGGAGCTCAAATTCCTTAAGTGCCCCCCACACACACAAATATTTGGATGGGGCCAAACCCTCCCAAAAATAATGGATAATAAACACATAATACAGTTGATGGTATTGTATTTTTCCAACATGGTGCATTTACATGACAGCACATGCAGCTTCTTCGATTTGCCAAATTTTTTGAAGCCCACGTCCACGACTAAATCTTGCCCACGTGATTCCTTTTACTTTATCATACTTTTTGTATTAATAAAGGAACATATGCATTTTTAACAAGTGTTGATTAGTAAACGTTTTGTTTTCAAACACCAAGCCTTTGAAAAGGGACTCTTTTCCAAATAAGCAATTACACAATCTTTGGATAGTAAAAAATTAAATTACGTTGAAAAATAAACTATTTTAATAACATGGCGAACCTAAATTTACAACAAAAATGATTTTTATTGCACGCAGTTAAAACAAAACCGTCGAAGCGCTAATATGTGTATAACCCCCCCCACGTTACAGATAACGAGCTTCCATTTTTACAGATATTAGATACTTACCGATTCGTGGAATCGCCATATGTAAGAAATGCGCTTGGTCTGTCGCATCTTGCATATTTCCATCTTGATCTAGTCCCTCCAAGAGTTTGTTAAGTGTCTCTTGGGGGACCTTGCACCCTCATCCTCTCAACTCCGCAAACTTGGTCAGCCGAAAACCGGCGTCCAAGCCATGAGCAACGGGATCGAATTGTCTCCGAATGCTCAGTGGAGTATTGCTCACCTCTAACTCAACAGAAGCCATACAAACCTGTGGTGGAGTTTCCATTTTCTAAATTTTTAACACACGTTAAACAAACTTCGGGAAACAAGACTTCATAACCCTTCGAGCTCTCACTACCGGCAATATGGCGCGCGCGCTCTTTGTAGATAAATTGAAAGTGTTACCACTTTTGCAGTAAACGCAATTGTCGTAAATCGTTTCGGAAATAATCGTAGTTTGGAAAAAATTATCGTAATACCGTACGTGGTTGAGATTTTTTTTTTTTTCGCTGTCCCTTTTTGCTAAATTTCCTCAATTACGAAATGTAAAAAACAACTCCCATTCATGGGTGCCGTTAGCAAGGGAGGACCCGTCCCCTCCTCAATGTTGACATTAGGGTTCCATGTCCCCCCACTACCAAATTTTAAACAAAATTTTACAATAGGTAACGTCGTTCAAAATTTAAAATATTTTCTTTTCTTTTCTTTTTTTTTTAATCTAAGGAATGTGGTTATATTTTTCGGCGTAGTGTATTTAGTACGAAATAAAAAAAATGCACTTTGTCATTTATTTGATGTAATTATACCTTTTGTTTATTGTACTATATAGCTCTCTTTTCTGCATGGCAGCGTTTTCATTGACGTGTTATTATTTCAACTTTCAAACGGAACGTTTTTAATAACGTTACAACCAC
Organism: Dysdera silvatica; assembly: GCA_006491805.2. NCBI lineage: Eukaryota > Metazoa > Arthropoda > Arachnida > Araneae > Dysderidae > Dysdera > Dysdera silvatica. The sequence goes on along the minus strand of QLNU02003225.1, from coordinate 64,011,829 downwards.
AACTACATTTTCCCAATTTTAATTTCGCAAGCTCAAGGAAATTTTTGGCCCTCTACGCTCATTATCAACGACATAAATTAAAGGGACTATCTACCCCATCAGCGCGATGAATACGAAATTTGTTAAAGAGCATTGCATGTGAAAATGAAATTGTAAATTTAACCAGAATATTGATTTTATGGTGAAGTACATTTAAATTAAACACTGCTTTGTTGTTGTCTGTTATCCCTGTAAAGAGTTGTTAACAACAAAGCCTTAATTATAAACTTTTTCGGGTGAGGCAAAAATGTTTACAACCTCGCTAATGAGTAAGTACTGGTAGCAAAAACATTACGGAAGGATGGGGGGGGGCTTGGGACCAACCGCTGGCTACGGCCCTGTTTAACAACAAATTGCTTTCCACTGGTATACTGCACCCCTCCCCCACAATATTTTATGCCATCGGCGTCCATGCTCCCATTAATACAATAAATTCTATCAATAACATCCTATTATTTACCGACTGGTTCGGCCAATTGCTTCATAGAGTTGTATGTATTCCGATTAACATGTTTTCCCGCTTGACACCATTTTCTCTTGGTCCCTTGAAAGTCGCCACTGATGAGAGAATTAATTGCGTAGTAAAATCTCCTATTAACGACTTCCATAGAAAGAAAAAAAACGTTAATCGGAATTTTTTCAATTCTACAAAGTATTTACTAGGAAGCCCATAACTAGACTCTTGTTACGGGGAGGGCTCTAAAAGTTAAAGAAGGTTCGAAAGCTACAAAGCGGCTTAAAATTCTTTAAAAATTTGTATTTTATTAATATATTTAATAATACTAAATATATAAGTAGACTAATATATTTAACGTTAATAAATAAATTTCTTAACATAAGTTTTAAAGTATACCCTTCTATAATTTCTAATCTATAGTTTCCTCTATCCTTATACTAAAACGTCGGTAAAAAAAGGCGTTATATACGCAAGATCTACCGTAGAAAGTTGTTTCGAATACATTTTTAACGTCAAAGAACAATTCCCATTGTTATGTACAATTTCGTACAAAATAAAAAATTTAAAATAAAATTCTACAATATTTGATTTTGAGAAAAAAATATTTTTCAGGGGGGCTGACTACATTTCCAGGGGGCTCAGCCCCTCTATAGCCCCAGCCTGGCTACAGATCTGTTTACCAGTCCTGCTAAATTCCTTCACTACAAAAATAATCATCAATTACAACATTGGAACTGGAGATGACTAACTGAACGATACACATGGAAAACGTTCATTAACGCAATAGACGAAGTTGTAATAAATTAATTTAATTAATCTTTAAAACGTTTCTCGATGGCTTTAAGCCATCTTCTAGGAAGCCTTCGTAACCCACACTCATTGTTACGAAATCTTCATAGAAGATGTCCATCTTCTAGGAAGCCTTCGTAACCCACACTCATTGTTACGAAATCTTCATAGAAGATGTCTTAAAGCCATCGAGAAACGTTTTGAAGCTGAATTAAATTAATTTATGACAACTACGCAGAAAGTTCATTGTGGGGAGGGGGTTACAGAACTATAACTCCGTATATTATACGTTAAATATACAAAATTTCATTGTAGCGGGGGGGTTAACAACCCCCATCAACACCCCCTGCGTACGCCAGTGAGCTGTGCCTATTGTATTAATGAATTGTTTCATATAGAGCAACATTACTAAGAGAATCAACATAAATTACATTCAAAACTAACTCGTTTATTGCCAGGACCGGCCCTGTGCCAATTTAGCATAAGTGGATGAATTGGGCCCCCCGCTTTGTAAGAGAGGTTTGTTTGTTTGTTTGTTTTATTTTGTTTTCAAATTAGGACACCTTTTCTTTTGCGACAAACATGATTACGATTAGTAGGCAGGGTGGCCGCCGAAGGCGGCACTGTAATCCCAGATGCGCCAGTCACGATTATAAAGACAAATTGGGCGGGAGGGGAGATTGGGAAGGATGTCCTCCAGAAGCACCAGGCACGGAAAATCAATAAATAAATTAATTTTGAATGACACAAAGTAAAGAAGAAAAAATATTCATTCGCATTGTGGTCAGTTTATTAGCAGTCGAAGATCTTTTTACCGAAACTTTATATTTTAAAATTTCATGAACTTGCGCGGAAATCAAAAACATTTTACAAATTCAAAAGTTCGTAAATGAGAATTCACATTAGTTCCAGTAGTGTAGCAATTCAAAAATTATGGGGAAGGGGCTCAAGTGACTTTAAGGAAGTTTATATGATGCGACCTTAAACAAAATAATGTGTTTTGATATCAATAGGGGACTTTCCCTGACTCAGGGGTGTCCCCTGAGCCCCACTTTCCTACGCTGCTGACTAATTCTAGGGGACACTTTCCGGGACCAACATAATAGTTAGTAGAAACGTGTATTGGTAAATTGGAGAGGTGTAAACCAAGTGGTGGGGTCTGCAGTTATTAAAGAGTCTACTCGCAGCCATAGGCATAGGCAGAAAGTTCGTAAGGTGGTTTATAGGCTTAATGGGAGGGGTTACAGAGCTACAACTCATATATTCCTATGTTAAATATACAAAATTTCATTGCGATGAGGGTTACAATCCCCAAAACCACCCCCGGCTACGCCTATGCTCTCAGCCTGAAAAAATAGGTTTGGTAAAATTGGTAAAAATATACAGATACTGCAAGATGAAAGCAATTCAAGGGGGAGCACAAAACATGCAAATACAAAATATTAAAAGGTGTTAAAATTCAATTAAATTCTAATTAATTAAAATTTCTTTTTAAAACTGTTAAGCTGGATTTTTATCCAAAGTTTAATTAAAATTTGAACAGAATATTTAAATATGTTCATGGAAGATTATTACGAACCTAAAATATAGGATTAGCAATTCTGAACTTTTGAATATCATCTGTGACACGACAAAATTTCTTGATTTTCTGAATTCTCCCTGGAAAAACCACGTAAAGCATTTCTGAATGTGGAAAAAGCATGACCATCGTTGAAATGAACTTCCGGTTAAAATTCCTTGCCGTTACATTATTATATGTCATTTCCTTTATTTTGTTGAATTACTTGTAAGTAGTAGCGTAACAATTCAAGGCTCATGAGGGGGGGCTCAGATGGCTATAGGAGGAAAGGGATCAAGCTCCTTTAACGAAGATTTGGTGATGCGGCCTATGAGAAAAAAATCTGTTTTGATATCCAATAGGAACTTGAGCCCATGAGCCCAAGGGTGAATCCACAAATTTTTCAAGTGCGCGTGTGATTTTTTTTCCGATTCCTATTTTTAACCAAGTGTCCGGAATTCTTCATTTTCCATGATGTAATCCCGGTTTGGGTGGGGGGGGAGCATCGCCCCGTTGTTCCCCTTTGGATCCGCCAGTGCCTGAGCACCTCCATTTCCTAATTCACTGATTGTAAGCACCTGAAAAAATACGTAAATCTGTAAGCATATGTATTCATAGATACTTGTAAGCGCATACATTTAGCACTAATTATAAAAAGATTTTATGTAGTTTGAAATGGAGCATGAAGGTAAAGTTTTTAAAATTATGGGTGAGGTGAGGACCAAGCACATATTATGAATATTTATATACTCCTGTTTGTAAAAATTGCAACACCATGAAGGAATCATGTGATTGAGCTGAAACTTTCAGGAAATGCAAATTAGGGTATGCTATTCAAATGATTAGAATTTCAGAGTCATCACGCATGCGTGGGCTGAGCAGCGCCCTCTGAACTGCTGATGGATCCGTATAAATAGAGGGCTGTAGCGGGGCGTGTATGGTTATCTGCTAGTGGTAAACGTTACATGAGACGTCACTATGCCTCTACGACGAAAGAGGGCGACATTTCAGCAAGTTACGGAGTTTGAACGGGGACGAATGATCGGCTTTCGTGAAGGAGGGTTTTCTTATCGTGCAATAGCAGCTCGTATGGGGCGTAACAGCAGCACAGTGATGCGAGTGTGGAAGCAGTGGGTTCAAGAGAACCAGACAACTCGGAAATCCAGAAGTGGACGCCGAAAGGTGACGTCAGCACGGGATGATAGACACCTGGTCCGCATGGCGGTGACGGACCGTTTTGCTTCATCTGGACAGTTGGCAGAACGTTGATGCAATGTTATCAGTGGCGGATTTCTAAGTAGGCATACAAGGCACAGGCCTAGGGGCGGCATCAAAAAGCTTGAAAATAAAATTTTCCAAACTGGACAATGTTGAAAATAATGTTTCTTTTTAATTATTGCCCTGTTTCCCCCAACAGCGATGATACAGGCGACTACTTTAACTTGCCGGCAAATGCAAACTACAGAATCGAAAGACAAAGAGATATGACCATATGATCATATTGTTTACATTACAATATCCGATACTTCCCACAAAAAACGAATGTATCTGATATCAACACCTGGAAATGGCCATTAGTTCTTGCTGTTCAACTTTCTGACTTTGAGGAAAGCCACTGCGGAAACATTTTGCAGGTGCCATTAAAAGTGGACAAAACGACGCGGCTCTTTCATCACAATTTTATATTTGCTTCTTCTTTTTTTCCTTTTACCATGCCGAGCAACAAAAGATCTAGATTAAATGGTTCTAAATATAGAAAACTTGCCAACGAGAAGCGGAAAATGGAGGCAAAAATCCTCAAAACTGTGATAAAAGCAGGTAGTTTTTTAAACTAACCAAAAGATAGAAAATGAAGATGCACATAAAACTGATGTGAATCTAGATTCAGCGATCTATGACTAGCCAGACTGCCCTTCAAAATGGGACAATTATGAGTCTCTAGGGGACAGTGGGACACGTTCGCCCAAAGCGGGACTGTCTTATCCGAATCGCAACGTCTGGTCACCTTACTCATAGACAAAATTTTACGATCGCTCAGTAGGTAAGTAGGTAGAATTAGAAGAAAAAAAGAGTTTGCAGCCTTTTAAAATTTTGCACAATAGGCACTTGCCCAGCGTGCTCATTATAAATCCGGGCTTGGCACACTTTTTATATGTACTTTATATATATACTAGTAGTAAACGAATGGATAATGAAAAACTTGAAATGATAACGAAAAACAAAATTCACGCATGTATGCGTACGTGTATTTGTCCCAAGTACGCGAAATATACGCAAAAATATCAGAGATTCCAGGAAACCATACTAAAATTATTGCGGATTCAAAAAATGTCTCGAATCTACGAAGTTGGCGAATATGGTAGCAATAATTTCGAATTGTATCTTATTAGTTTGAATAATTATATGAAAAATAGCCGTTACATACGAAACGCTAAGAGTATGATATACTTTCTTTTTTACAAATATTCTTTTCTTTGTAAAGGAGGGGGGAGGGGCTGGCCCTAAGGACGGCAATTTTATAAATCCGCCTCTCACTACTGCAGGTGTGTAACAGGACATATAATATTGTTTTGTTGTTTTTTTTGCTTTGAAACTTCAACCGTTTATTTGTATCAACACAGGTCGTTTGTACATTAAATTTCATTCAATTCGGACGAGTCCTTCATGGTGTTGCAATTTTTACAACAAGCATGAGTATGCATTACAACATATGTAACAGGCCTGTAGCCAGGTTGAAGCTTGCTTGCTTGCTTTTTGGTTTTACGGCTCAAAGACTACAGTGGTCATGCTGCGCCGGGACCTACTGTTTTCCGAGGAATCCGAACCTCTTAAGGCCTAGGGAACCAAACCCCGGACTACAGTGAGCAGTGCGATCTTTATGAGATCTCTGAGTAAGCGTTCTTTGCACTGCTGGGAGTCGAACCCGGATTAGCGGCGCACTAGGAGAACGCGTTACCACACTGCGCCACCGCAGGGCCCAGGTTGAAGGGGCAACTGAGTCAAGCCAAAGGGCACATGGGGGCGGGCACATGAGGGATTGTTCTATATATATATATATATATATATATATATATATATCTCAATGGGGCAAACGGGGCATAAGGATGGGGAAACTGGGGATAAGTCCGTCCTGGCCTCGACCGAATGTGTAAAAATTCAGTTCATTTCAAATTATTGAATATGGTGGGGGCATATAATTCTACGCCTATGAAAGGGGTCCTACATTTTCTATTTGGCCTGCGCCTGTAACCAGTTCAGTACAGCTCTAACATTCCTATACGATAAATAAATAAAAACATCTTTACTTCATCTTATATTATTGTCCATAAGGGAATCATAAATGCGCCCCCCCCCCCCCACATACACACATATATTCTGCTATTTTCGTCGTATTTGAAAGCGAGCGAATGGACGAGAGAATTACCGCGATTGAGAAGGGCACTTCGCACCTAGGCCTCCGAGGGTGGGGGGGCAGCGGCATGGCATTTAGCGCGAGCCTCCTTTATCGAAGGGCCTCAAATTTCGCCTTCAAAAGAATATTCATAATGTAACTCTTGCTTTGTTTGTTTGTTTGTTTGGCTTTTTATGGCGCAAAACATCCTGGGCTATACTGCGCCAATATAACTCTTGCATTGCGGATTTTTCTGACCCTTCCAGTGTCAGTGGCTTCAGGTAAAAGAACATTTCATGTACTCAAACGTGTTAAAAAATTTCCCCGCTAAATGATGGGTCAAGAGAGATTGAATGGACTGGCTATGCTCAACATAAATTATGATGTACTACGAAATCTCAACTTTTCTTCAATTATCAATGCATTTGTAGGAAAAAAAAAAAAGCTAGAAAAGCTATTACATTATCAAAAAATTAAGAACAGTCAATAGTAGTTTGCGTTACAAATTACATTTTCTTCATTTATTATATTTTCATCATATACATTTTCAGCCATTACCCTATATGTTCAAATTACAGTACTTGTATACTGTTTAAATTTGTCTTTAGTAATTTTTTCTCAATTTTGGCTCAAAGGGCAGGCTTATGGAAAGGGGGGGGGGCAATCGCCCAATGGCCCCGTATCATAAAGGGCCCAGAGCAGAACTTTTTAATTTTTTCTTTTGTAAAATTGTTGTTGCATTAAATATATCTAAACGCAACGTGAACGATTATCCTAGGGGAAAATGGTCAGGGTTTGGGAAGGGGAGAAGGTCCGATCTGCTAAATCATCCAGATGATTTATAACTCTTGTCCCCGGCCCTGTCAAAGGTAGGAGGGTCTCTGTCATCCTCTCACAAGACGCTAGAGGGAGTACTAACCCAAGAGAGAAATCATCAGAATTGTGAGGCTGCCAGAATTGAGGAAAACTTCTGCGCATGTGCGTGGTAAATACAAGCAAGTCGTCTCTTAGGTACTAGTAATGCCGAAACGCGATGTAAAATGTAAAATAGCTAGATCTTCTAGCATATAGCCGGTCGATAGCGGGAAGAGATAGCGTCGAGTTCGTGGTTTTTAGTTGGTGTTGATTGGAATTAGCGGTTGGAGTTTGTGTTTAGTTAGTGATTTGTTTTGTGTTTTCCAGTTTTGGTGTGTAGTCAGAGATTTACGCGGTTTTTGGTGAGAAGAGAATTTGGATGCATTAGTTAGTCTTTAATAGCCGGAGTTCGTGGTTTTTAGTTCGTGTTGGTGGGAGTTCGTGTTTAATTAGTGATTTTTTTGTGTTTCAGTAAAAGGCTGAATCAATATTATATTGCAATTAGTATTTTTCATGCAATTAGTACACTTACCTGAATCACAGGAACCGAACTGGAGGGGGAGACCTCCCAGACCCACCACCCCTCGTCGCTTTGCGACTTGTGACCATTTCCATTACATTCGATGTGCATTGCCTGAATCAGTAAACGATGAAAGGAGAATTCCTTTTTCATTGCAAAAACAAAATTGCAGAATGCATATATATATATATATATTCTATTTCTATTTGTTCATCCAACAGTGGATAAATATTGGTTGATGATGATACTCTATAATAATATATTAATAACATAAAATATATATACATATAAATAAAATAATAAGTATAGTATAATAATATATTCTCCACCCGAGTGCACAAAGATGCCGCAGGAGTAGCTATTTTCTCCTGTTTTTCTAGCCAAGTAAATGGAAACACTTATAGGAATTTTCCACGGAGCAGTCCACGCACATGCGCAGAAGTTTCCCTCAATTCTGGCAGCCTCACGATTCTGACGATCTCTCTCAGATTGGTGCTCCTCTGGAGTCTTTTCATTCTCTCGAGGGCTGATCCAACCCCAAAATCCGAGCCTGCGTACCACTCGTACTATAAGAAAATATGTACTTATAGGGGTATGTAAACATGTACTATAAACGTGTACATCAAAGGAAAGAGGCTCTAATATGTTGTTTTCTGTGTTCATTTTTTATCTGCTCGCTCTTTATTTTAAGTTGTGCAATTTTTACAGCAAAATTTTATTTAAGGGATTGTATTAAAAAAATTATAATTTATCGTCTTAAGGGATTTAATTGTTGGTGCATTTAATAAATTATCTTAATGCAGTGTATTAAAAATTACTATTTGTGGTCTTGAAATGGTGCCTCTCCTGGGCAGGCTCCTATGTGTTGGACACAACCTGCACACCAGCACTTGGCGGCCCTATTTGTACGAATTTGTAAAATCGAGAGTTTGTTTATCTCACCTTTTCATTTCTTTATCTCAAGTGCCGAATATTCAAACTTAAAAGCTTTATCATGTGACAAACATAATCAGAGAACTCAAAGGCAGCTCAGTTGAAAAAAAAAATTATTAAAAAAAAATGATAAGCACAGTCTTATCATTCGTTATTATCAAGATTTCGGACTTTCCCCTAGTTATTCACCATCAGCAAGAAAAATATAAATCACATCAGTAAAATCTCAAAGGCAAAATACTATCCTTTGCTGTTTATGTTATTGTTTGCAAATTCACAGCCTATTTTGCATTCAGCCGGTTTCATCACACACACACAATTTTGTTATCAAGTGCTTTCCAAAAACTATAGATAACTGGATGTATCTACGTATAACATGAGTTGTCCCAATAAATAAGGGTTTTTAGATTTATCAGCAGTACTTATTATTAATCTTCTATGTGTTGAGGTGTTGCTCTAAATTTTTAGGACCAGCAACTAATGCACTCGCTACAACCGTAACCACTGCAACACTCCTCCTCCAAAGTTTCTCCACGTCTATTTGAAAATCCTTGTATTTAGTGTTCCTCTCAATCTCTTTTTCGTCCATCCGTCTGTCACCAGGTGCTGCAATATCGATAAAACAACATGGGTCCCTTTCTATTACCGTAATGTCTGTGGAGTGTTGCGTGGAAGGTGTTTATCGCACGGGATTCGGAAATGCTACAAAATTTTTGCAGTTTCATTTTCACTAACTTTTTACGGGTTGGGATTTCACCAGTCCTTATTTGTGGGTAAGTGATGTTGCTTTGACAAATGCCACTGTATAAATTTTGCCATCTTATCATGGCATTTCTTGTAATCGGATTGTGCAATCTTACTCCAACCGCATGTCACATGTTTTGTAGTTTCCTCTGCTTGCATTCAGAGGCGGCACTTGTTGTCTACGTGAGTTTTGTTTATTTTTGCTTTAATTGCATTAGTTTTTAATGCCTAGTCTTGCGCTGCAAAGATGAGCCCTTCCGTTTCTTTTCTTCTTTTTTAAGTATTCCCCCTTCACTCATTGCCACATGATTCCCTTGTCCACCTTTCTTTGAATACTATTGATGCATTGTCCATGTAGTGTCTTGTTTCTCCAGTCTTTTCTTGTTACTAATCACATATTTTTATATTCTTTATTAGTTTCACTAATTTCTAGTAGCCACTCTCCACATGTTTTAGCATTTTTTCTCGCTTTCCCCAATATATTTCGCCAAATTCCTTTGTTCTTCTTCAATTGATTGGTTAAGTTTCAATCCACGTCCACCTTCACCTCTTGCAAGATACAGACGATCTGTATTGCTTTGAGGATGCAGTGCTCGATGAATTTTCATAATTTTTCGAATGCTGCTGTCAAGGTGTTTTAGTTTTGCCTGCGCCCAGTTTACTTACTACAGCAGTATGGCGAACAAGTGGTACGAGCCATGTATTCATTGGTGTGTGTAGGAAGGGGGGGGTGTTGATGGGGGTTGTAACTCCCATTGCGATGAAATTTTGTATATTTAACATAGGAATCTGTAAGTTGCAGCTTAACCCCCATTAATGACCTTAACCCCTTACGAATTTTCTGAGTACGCGTACGCATGTATTTATAGCTTGGATGATATTATTATTATTATTATTTGTTCTGTTATACAGAGTGTTTCAAAACTAATGGAGCAAACTTTCAGGGGTGATAGCACACACCGAAACGAACATTTTTCATCATAGAATGAATGGTCGCAAATGGAAATGTTTCGCGCTACATGCTGCTTTCAGACACTAGAGGGTTCTTTCAAAGCTCGGCCGATTCACGCTTCCGTGAATGGCGTTTTCTTCCTGTTAGTTATCATTCCGGAAAATTAACGACTCCGCTTAATAATTTCTTATCAAAAAGAAGTTTTCTGCAATCATTACAAAACTTTTTCAATGAAAATCTTTTTCTAAGGAGTTGTATATTTTCCTGCACGTGAATTTCAGCAATTCTAAGATTTAATGATGTCTAGATACTTCCAGTATATTGTTTATTTTATTGTCAAATTTTGAGCACACATGAAGGTACTGACAAAATGTATTTTGTAAATTTATTAATAGGTTCATTGTTTTTCAAATGCTAAATTTTTAATTTTAAAAATTCTTTGAAATATAAAACCTAGTTTTCGTGATTCCAAAAAAATTCCCCTTCCCCAAAATAAACATTTTAATTACAATTATAAAATTTCACCAAAATAAACGCTTTTACAGATAAAGCTTATACATATATTTCATTTTATATGTATGGAATTTGTAAAACTACATATAATTACCTGCATAATATATAAACTTATTTCTTTTACAAATATCTATTTATAAGATACACAAAAAATAAACACTTTAAAGGTTTATCAATGCTTATTTAATTAGTACACACAATTTTTTTTACAAATCTCAATTTCATTGCAAACAAAATTATATCTTCTTTTATGTTAATAAACAACTGCTATAATAGCCTGTGAAGGAAAGTACTTAAATATTAGGAATACAAATGTTTATGGACAACCTTAATAATGTTAAAAGATTATAAATTCTATGACTAAAAAATCAATTGCCTAAAACCTCGTCTTTAAAAATGAAAGGGGGCTGGGTACTCAAAATAATTACAATCATACAATTTTAAAAGTACTGGTGAACTGGTACATATATTGACATTAACACTGCATAGCTGCCAACCTCCACGGAAAAATATTTAATAAATCTCTAACACATGCTTTTCAGTGTAATAACGAACATCTGAGCATAAAAGTAGCAAATATTTAGGACAAAATAAGAGATCTTTCCTACGTTAGCAATGAAGATATATATTAATATGCAACAGAGTTAAATCAATACAAATATTTATCATTTCATATAAAAAAAAAAAGTAAAAAGTATAAAATACAAAATGACATTTTAATAACCTGCTATCGACGATACCTATGTTTTAATTTCACCATTTCCTTCTTCAGTTAACTTACCCACACCAAATGACTTATACAAATGGGGGGTTTGGTGAAAGTCATAACCCCCTTGCCGGTTTGGCCACATAATGTAAACACTTACCTTGATATAAAATTTCAATAAAAAGGCTAATTATAGTGTTATAACCACTCTCTCTTATGAACTGCTAGCACATGTTACTGCTTATATGTGTGGATTTACTATTTACTTTACGTTATGGCCACA
>QLNU02003225.1:63963901-63999989 GCA_006491805.2 Dysdera silvatica | reverse complement strand
CAATAAATGCCACACACAATGGAAGTTCATATTCATGTGTTCTTTCAATTAATTCTCTTAATACTTGAATATGGTCCACTGTACTGAATCCACTTCGAAATCCAGCTTGTTCTCTTGGTTGAGCTGCATCTAATTTTTTCTGCAGGCGATGTGTTAGCACTTTTGTGAAGATTTTATAAATAGCAGGTAACAAGCTAATTGGTCGGTAATTTTTTAAATCCTCTTTATCACCTTTTTTATGCAAAAGAATTACTGTTGCAGAATCCCATTGGTTTGGTATGTTACCGCTGTTAAGACATTTGGTAAAGAATTTTGCAAGTATGTCTTCTACATATTCTCCAGCTTCTTTTAGGATATCTAATGTAATACCATCATCACCAGGGGCTCTTCCTTTCTTCATACTTTTTATTGCAAATGAAACTTCTTCTTTTAAGATTTTAGGAGCTGTTCCTTCGACTATTTCAATGTCTTCGTTTAATCCACTGTTACTTTCGTATAGATTTTTGTAGAATTCTTCAACTCTTCTAAGTATTTCTTCCCTATTTCTTGTTACGGTGCCATCCTCTCCTTTTAATGCAATGATGTGTTTCTTCCCAACAGATAAACTTCCTTTAACAACCCTAAGGCTCTTGTTATTTTCAATGGCTTTCCTTACTAGCTCACAGTTGAATTTTCTTATGTCTTCTTTCATGCTTTTGCGCAGAGTTTTACAAAGTTCTATGTACTCAATCCTGGAACTGGTATTTTGATTGTCCACCTTCATATCTCTTCGCCTTTTCATGAGCTGTTTCGTCTTCTCAGATAATTTGCTATTGTGCTTTTTACAGGTTACACCACCAATTTCCCCAGCAGTTTCAACTATTGTCTTAACAATGTTTTCATTTGCTTCTGAGATATCACTTTCATCAATAAGTCCTTCCAGTGCAGAAAAGCGATTTTTTAATTCCAACTTGAATGCCTCGGTATTTTCTTTTAATTTCTTTAAATCCACCCTCTTACTTACTTGTTTCCTAATGAGCTTCTGTCGTTCTAATTTAGTATTTAAGTGCACTTTACATCTCACCATTCGATGATCACTTCCAGTATTAAATCTGTTCAGTACACTGCAATCTTCAATAATTGATTTCTTGTTTGCCAGGATATAGTCAATTTCACTAGTTCCCCCATTTGGGTGTTTCCATGTCCATTTTCTTTGCGGTTTCTTCTTAAAAAATGAATTCATGATGCTAAGATTTTCAGCTTCTGCAAATTCGATGAGTTGATCGCCACGTTCATTCCTTTCCCCATATCCGTATTTACCAACCGATGTCTCTCCTTGTTCCTGTTGTCCAATTCTTGCATTGAAATCCCCCATGATGAGCTTGATATGTTGTTTCCCTTTGGTGTGTAACTCTTTGATTTCTTCATAAAATTCTTCAACCTCTTCGTCGGTATGGCTTGATGTTGGTGCATATACCTGTACTATCTGAAGTTGGTATCGCTGGGTTAGTTGAACAACGAGCCTCGCTGCTCGATCTGACGTGCTTTCGACTTCAAGAAGGTAGTCTTTAATTCTTTTGTTGATTAAGAAGCCAACACCACTTGTTCTTCCAGTTTCCGTTCCTCTATAATAAAACAAATGTCCACTTTTAAGTTCCACCAACTCTTCACCTTTTCTTCTAACTTCACTGAGTCCTACAATGTCCCATTTGATCTTGTCAAGTTCTTCTTCCAATTCCTGAAGTTTTGCTTCAGAAGCAAGGGATCGTCCATTATACGTTGCCAAGGTCAATAACAAACGGCAGCCTGGGCCATTCCAGTGATTCTTAGCACCTGGAGACTAGGGGCCATGGTTTCTGGTGTGTCAACATAATGGAGGAATTAGCCATAATTTCACCACGCTGGCTAGACGGGTTGGTGAATTAGCCCTCCCCTTCCGCCTTTCTATCCGTGTAGCAAATATTAATTTGCCACATAAATAGAAAGCTCAGCCTGCACCACTTGAAGGCGGGGTAGGACACTAGGTTACTGGCCTGGCCGGTTCCACACATCGTCACATACGTTCAGCGTGTGGGTCTCCTTCCAGTTAGATACCAGCAACCCTTTTGCAGGCCACGCCACTAATATATATGCAACTATTCAGTTGAACTTCCACAAGTAGAAGTTTTTATGTATAAAAAAAAAAAAAAAAAAACTTAGGGAACCTTCGACGTTTATATGCGAAAATCTTGTTATATATAAATTTTTTTATCTTCTATTAGTATCATCAGATTTCATTTAGTAAACTCAGATGCGGCTTAAGTCTATTGAGGGCCCCTGGCGGTAAAAATTTCAAGGACCTGAGACCCAAGCCCCAAAACAAAAAAAAAATTGTGTAAGGATCTGAGGACTTTTTCGGGAAGATTTCAGTAGTAAATTTTTAGTGAGTTCCTTAAACCGGCAATATGTAACTAATAATAAACTCAACGTTTCAAGAAAAATCAGATATTTATTCAAAAAATTTAATAGTAATAAATTACCTCAGTGCTTAAAAATGTTTTGTATATAAATTTGTGTCTTGGTTTCTCTTTCGCAGATTCATCAATTACTTTTTGCAGTATCTATTTCTTTCAAAATTCTTTGTTCTAGGTATAATATGGCCATGTTGTTCAATCTGTCTTCTCCTATCGTACTCCTTAAATAGCATTTAACGCATTTTAAAACTGAAAAAGATCTTTCACCTGTTGCATTTGATATTGGCATTGTTAAAAATATTTTCGAAATAATATCTACATTAGGAAAAGTTCCACTCTCTTTATACACTTCGAACTATTATTCAATAGCACTTCTGGCTATTTATTTATCAACACTTCTGATTATTTATTTATCAGTTTCTTACGTTCTTATTATTTCTCATGTTTTAATAACATATATTAATATTCTTTGCAAATGTTCTTGCGAACTTCTTTTATCATTTATAACTTTTTAATATCACTTGAGATATTATATCGGGCTTCCAAACGTTAATTTTTCACCTTCTTTAATTCATAACAATTTCATAACTTCTTGCAAAATATATCAAACAGTACTGTCAATCTGTTGGCAGTATAGCCCAGATGCCTTGCCAAGGCAAAAAGCCAAACAAACAACAAACAAACTTTCAATTCGATTGGACTCTTTACGTCCTTGTATATATATCCAAGCGATAAATACTTACTAATAAATACTTCAATAATAATGGTGCACCAATAATCCCATTGATTGCGTACCCCATAATACGCAAACACTTTCTTTCCTTTTCAAGTTTCATTTATTATATAATAACTATTATCTCTTTAAAATGATAATAATAATAATAATAATAATAGTTTAATGGGAATTTTAGAAAAATTAATACACTTGGAGTCGGATATAAACGCAGTGGCGGATTTCTAAGTTGGCACACAAGGCGCAGGCCTAAGGGGCGGCATTTAGGTGGGGGTGGCATCAAAGTGCTTAAACACAAAATTATCCAAACTCGATAATTTTGAAACAAATAATGTTTCTTTTAATTATTGCCCTGTTTCCCCAATAGCGATGACATATAGGCAACTACTTTAACTTGCCTGCAAATGCAAACTATAGAATCGAAAGACAAAGGGCCCTAAAAATTTTGAGCCCCGGGCATTTGCCCAGCGTACCCATTTATAAACCAGGCTTAACACGTTTGTTATATATACTAATAGTAAATGAATGAATAATGAAAAATTTGAACTGATAACGAAAAAATTCAAAAATGTTGCGAACGTGTATTTTTCTCAAATACGCGAAATGCACGCAAGAATATAAGAGGTTCCAGGAATCCATACTACAATGATTGCGGATTCAAAAAGTGTCTCAAATCCAGGAAGTCGGAGACTGTAGTAGCAATAATGTCGAGTTGTATCTTATTAGTTTGAATAATTATATGAAAAATCTGCTTTACATATCAAATGTTAAGAGTATGATATGCGTTTTTTTTAAACAAATATTCCGTTCTTTCTAAACAAGAGGGAGGGGGCGGCAGTACAGGCTGTGCCTAAGGGCGGCAATTTTATAAATCCGCCACTGCATAAGCGTCTTCTCATCCTCAGAGATTAATCCAGAAGTTCAGATTTTCGCCCGGAAATGTTATTTAAGTAACGATCCAATAACATCCAATTACCTTCTAGCATTCTCGCGCTCAAGTAGTGTGCATGTGTGTATATGTATATATATACACACAGGATAAGGTGAAGTGCAGTATAGCTCAGATGTTTGCGCCATAAAAGCCAAACAAACAAACACACAGGATAAGGATTAAGACGCGTGCTTAGAGGTCGATCGAATTAGTTCTTCTCCTCAGCTTTTTACAAGAAAAATTGTGTTATTGAGAATAGGGAACATTTCACCACTATAATTTAATTTTATTTAATTATGCATGATGAAACTACAATTATGTATGACAGTAGCATTTAACCTTCCTGCTCTCAATTTTAAATTAATATGATTTTTAATTAACTTTAATTTAATAAAAGAACGTTCTGTACTTATATACGTAAAATACGTGAATAATATTAAGTATTGCATCTTTCGCTTTTTGTGTTGTGGCAATTTTTAACTAGGAATCTCTTGATCTCGGGGCCCCCTGAGGTTCGGGGACCCCGGGCGGTCTCCAGATCCTCCAGCCGCTTAATCCGCCACTGAGTAAACTCTCATTTGCTCTGCATTTATTTATATTTATAACATTCATAGGCGTAGAGTTATATGGGCCCGTGGGGCCCAAGCCCCCCAATAATTTGAAATAAATTGCAATTTTACATATACTGTAATGTATAAATGTACATAATATGTGCTTGGGGCCCCCTATCTCCCCCCTAATAATTTTGCAAACTCTACGTTTATGCATGGGCTTCGGCAGAATTTTTTGTAGGGGTGGGAATGGGCGCCGACGGTGTAAAAATATTGGGGGGGGGGACACAATATACAACTAGAAGGCATTTTGTTTGAAATTGGAGGGGGACATGGAACTCTAATACCAACATTGGGGGAACGGGTCCCCCTGCCCCCCCCGCTAACGGGGCCCGTGAGGGTGGGCAAAGATTACTTCTGCAGAAATAAAAAAAAACGCCATTAAAAAATACCATATTCAAATTATTTAAATAATTATTTGAATTAATTAAATAATTATTTAATTTTTTCAATTAAACGATGAGACCATTTAGTTCAAATAAAATAGAGAGGTTGCATATTTTTGCTCTTGAGAAAAAAAAAAGAAATGCTTTTTCAAAAATCCAAGAGAGGGCAAGTGCCTACTCTTGCCCTATGCTGCTGACGCCCATGCGTTCATGGTAATATTTTTCACTTAACGGGAAAATCTTGCAACTAAGGCTTGAAAATAACTGATGAGAAGATATCGTAAAATCGACGACAATCATCGTACGGTCGGCAACTCCGACGGGGCGTCACATGCTGCCAGTTATTGGTTGGATTGTGTCACGTGATCACCCGACCACTAGAGGTTAGCTTTCGAGCAACTGGAAGGAAAATTGGGAATTTGAAATGTTGGAAAACACTAGAAGGCTACGGATCAATATGTTAGAATGAACAGGCCCCTTATGAATTTGGCAACCGTATTGCAAATCCTCCACTGCAAATTGAATGCGCTAAACCAAACAAGGAAATAAAATCGTGGATCATGAAAAATAATCATAAAAATAAAAGAAATAATCAAAGATACTTCGAATTATCTCTTGAAAATATCAAAAAAGTCTAAATAAATAATTCGCTTATGGATAAATTAAAAATGTTACGATTTGAAATGGTTTGCTGTATACGAAAGTGAAAAAATAAATTTGTAATTATTTTCCACCAGGGACGTAGCAATTAAAAAATTAGGGGGGGGGGGCGCAAGCAGTTTTAAAAAAAGTCGAGTGATTCAGATTTGAGGAGAACGATGTAATTTGCCATCCAATGTGGAGTGGGGAGATGCCCGTATTCAGAGGGGGAATATTAGGACAACCCCCCAACTAAATTTTTAATGGGACTTGGCACCGGGCCTTGCATGCTGTTATTGTATCAATGCTGCTATAAAATTTTTGAACCACGCCCCCCGAAATTAAATCTTGGCTTCAGCCTTGAGGGGGAAGGACTTGAGCGGCTCCCTTTCCTACACAGTAAGTCCTCCACTGCAATAAATCCACAAAAACGGGATTAAAAACAATGTCCAGCAGGGGCGCTTATTTAAAAAACATTAAGGGGAACATAAATGCAAAAACCCGCATGTGCAGAAGTGGCGTAGCAATTCAAAACTTAAGGGGGCTCAAGTGGTTATGGGGAAGCTCAAGCAGTGCCGGATAAAGGGTTTTATGGGCTCTAAACGGAAAGGCTGGAATGGCACCTAAAAAGGGCCACAAGGCCCTTGCAACATTCTGCCAATAAATCATGAGTTTTATTTTGGTTTCATATTTTAATAGTTAGGTTTATAAGTAATGAAAATATATGAAACAGCTACAAATTTTAAAGGCAGTTAATTTTGTTAGATTACAAATTTTATAGGTTTATAATAATGCTTAAACTTATTACAAGAAGCCTGCAGGGCATTGGGTAGGGCCTACTTATCCTATACGTAAATCCGGCATAGCCTGTACCTTTTGGCTAACAGGGGAGTAACATCACCGGCCACTACACAGGGTCGTAAGTACGATTTCCAGTATGAGACTGTTTTTTGTTTTTTTTTAATTTTGAATTTGGAGCCTAAAAAAAAGTAAATTTTGTTCTATGAAATGAAGCGTCACACCGAAGGAAAGGAAGAAAACGTTTAAGAACAGGCTTAGGTAAAAAAAAATAATAAAAAAAACTGAACTGCATTCGTGATGCGCGGTGTAAAAGGTTTAAGTCGATTATTTAAACACATTGAAACCTCTCGATGGTTTTAAAGCCGACTTGTTGCGCATTGTGTTACCATACGTGATGGAAGCAGTTCTTGATTCGTTAGTTATAATGACGGACACAGACTTTCGTTTTTCGTTTTTTTTTAGTGGAGGTCAAGGACAGAATTTGCCATGGTCTTGGAATAACACCCTTCATTTATCATAAAAGTTGGAATTTTTTACAGTGAAAAAATATATTTTGGGTGGGTCATGACCCCTGTGTCCGCCCTTGGGTTTGTTATTGTAAGTTCAGAAAAAAAAAATAGAAATTGTGAATTTTTTAAATGAGGATTGCAGCGTTTAAATGAAAATACAGTAATAATTACTTATGCAAACAACGTTTCTTACGTAAACCAGGGGTGTAGGCTAGGCCTAGCGCAGTCTAGCGACACTCGGGCATTTCTTTTGGAGACCTAGCGGCACTAGGACAAAGTTTTAGGAAATCATACATTTTACAAACAAAATTCTGTTCAAGTTGTAAATAAAAAATATGTGGATTCGACAATTTTATTAAGAAAAAAAATTTTTTAGAGCAATGACCCTAAAATTTTGAATAAATCAACTAAGAATCGTGGGAATTTAAAGGAAATTACAGCTTGGAACATGCATCATGAACTATGTTCTCAAAATAGAAAAAAAAAACAAAAAAAACCACAATGTGTTGGTTAACATAACGGAGGCGACAAGGGCGAAAAGGTGGAATTTTGGCTATCTTGTTCAATTTTTTTCTTTATTTTATTAGCTCACTTCAGAGGTCATTCATAGTTTTAGTTCTGCTGGGCACATGCATTTGTATCACATTATTATTATTTTATGCTTATATGCCCAGAAGCTATATGCTGTAGGCAGTGTCGGATCCAGAGGGGCGTTTGCGGAGGAGGTTCTTGAAATACCAGTTTAACAACCCATGCATACTAATAATTCCTGCCCCCATCAGATTAATGGGCTATTGACTGGTTAGGGGGTTCCCTTATTCCCCCCCCCCTCCATGGATTAACCCCTGATTTAAAAAAGCCCTAGGCTATTTCATTTTATAATTATACCACTGACGTAAACATGAATGCACAGATTCGAATCGATTCAAAGCAGTAGAGTTATGTCGTTTGATGTCACCGTTCATTTCGTTGGCGATCATTATAAAAACATTTCGCTTTGCTAGTATGCAACTACCTCATAAAATTAATAGTTAATCGGTCTTATGGTAAGTTTTCATATTCAACAATATTAGATTATATACACATAGAAAATTCATTGAATCTTGAATACCATTTTTATTTACTTACATACAATTTTCGGTCAGTGTTGTTTTGAATATTAAAACAAAATTATAAGCCATATTTTTGAATAGGAATAGTATACTATATTTACCGTGTATTTCTTATAGTGAAAAAAACAATTTATATACACTACCGGAAAATGAAAAAAGAACACCAAGAAGGAATTGCTGGATGGTTATGAAATTTGCATATGTTAATGGGGTGGAGCACACGTAGGCGTGATCTTAATTTCAAATTCCACCTGTGATCGCTTACGACAAAACATGCTATAATATGCAAATTATAGTCGGTGGTATTTAAGGAGAAGGGCGAAGTGGATGCAGTCAGTCACCAAATTATAGACACTTTCGAAGACTCTGAAGAAGCTACAATGCCTGGACGTGTACAATTTCAGCAGTTATCGAACTTTGAGAGAGGTCGTCTAGTGGGATTCCATGAGGCCGGTTGGTCGTATCGTCGTATTGAGGAGCGAATTGGACGGGAAGTATCGGTGATGGTACCATGGTAGCATTGATGATCCGAGGAACATTCCCACACGAGACGTGGAATCGGGATTCATAGACTGACTGAGCGGACAGATCGACGCATAAGAAGAGCGGCGTTGTCAAGTAGAACATCCACTGCATCGCAAATTCGAGCTGCCGTTGCACCTGAGGTGACCATGTGAACAATCCGCAATCGTCTACTGGAAGCAGGACTATGTGCATGTGTACCCCTGACTCCGACCCAAGGTCGGGACCAGCTGCAGTGGTGCCGACAACGTCTGCACTGGAGAGCACACCAGAGATCTGTCATTTTCAGCGACGAAAGTGATTCTGTTTGGGAGCCTCAGATGGCCATATGTGTGTTCGAAGACGCACAAGGAAGCATCTCCACTCTTCTTATACCCACCATCGACGCAACACCTGGTTTCCAGGTATGAGGAATGGTCAGTTATCACTACCAACACAGAATTAATGTTTGCAGGGGCAGTGAGAGCCAACGTGGGTCCTCATGACCCCTTCCCTGGGCAGTAATATAGATATTTTTTCTTTTTGGGGGAGGGGGTTGAACCCCGGAATGAACAAAAAGTATGAAATAAGAAAGCATTTTTTTTTACTTACTTACTTATTACTTAATTATTTTACAAGATCACTGCTGAAAAAAGAAACTAACGTAAGCTGCTATTATTTATTTTTTTCAATAATCGAGACAGGCTAATGAAGTATAATTAAAAAACTGTACATTAAAAATGCACAAAATCTTATTAATCTGGATTTAGAGAAAAAAATTTTGGCTTTCCGACAGGGTGGGGAGAGCGCCCCCCCCCACAGCATAGGCCCTTGGCAGCGCGGGCCTCTAGATTTCATCCAGGCCTGCGAGCTGCAGCCCCCTCCTCTCGTCGGCCTTGAGTGTTTGTACCGGGCACATTAAACAGCACTCGGTATATCCGAAGTATCATTCAGCCAATTGTTGTGCCATTTGTAAGGTTGGTTCATAATGGTGTCTTCTGGCATTATTATATCCGCCCACACGCGGCATGTGCAACGCAACGTGCACTTCAAGGTGTGAGACAACATTCATGGCCTGCACGTTCACCGGACTTGTCTTAGATTTTGTGGGACAACGACTTATCCGATCTACACGACCAGAAACAAATACCCACGGTTTACGTGTCCAGCTTAAGGATGCTTGGAACTCCATACCCCAAAGTGACATCCAACATCTGTTCGACTGACTCCATGGCAAAATGAGCCGCAGTTCACGCGGGTTCTACCTCGTATTAATCATGTCACATGATAATGTTATTCTTTAGTTTCCAGCAAATATGACTGCATTTTGCTACACTTTATTCGTCATTTAATCCTCCATATTCCATGATTATGCTGCTTAAATTTTGTTAATACCAAACATTTTCTTCTTGGTGTTCTTTTTTTTACGGTAGTATATTTTTATAAATAACTTTAACAATGAATTCATTTTAAAGTACAAGAACAGGGGTCTTCGACCCGCTGGCCCATGGAAAAAATACAAACGGTTTCACACAAAATTGATGTCTCTTTCTCCCTCTGAGACTTAAATCAATGTATTTTATTTTGTTCTCGCTTTCAGATTTCACAAGAAATAATATTTTAAAACGCTAGAGAACTAAAGCAACATGTGATTTTTCCTCAATCGCGTTATATTTTGGTTTTCTTACGTATATGGGCATTAGAGGCAGTTTTATTGATTTGCAGTGCAACGGTGATATAAAAAATATAAAAAATTCAACAACTAGAACTCATTGAATCCGATTTTAAATATGTCGACAAGAGCATCTTCCCAACCATTCGACTGTAAGCTCTGAAAATGATGTCACTATTTGGGAGTACTCATGTCTACGAACAACTTTTTTTAAGAATGCTGTTATTAAAATCAAAAGTTAGGACTAGAATAACTGACGTCCACATTAAAAAACACTCCTACGGTTGTATCATCAGAAATAGAACTCGATATTGAAAGGCTTATTACATAAGCAGTGCCAAAAATCTCACTAAAAGGTTTGATTTCGCTTTATATATTAACAACTAAAAGTATTGTAAATGTGTTTTTTTTTTTTTACTTCCATACGTATTTTATATTATACTATATACATTGACCCAGGGACCGACCTTGAAAACATTTTCCGGGGGCACAAAACTAATATAGAAACCTAAGAAAAAACGGTAACAAAGTTGGATCTGAGGGCACCCCTTCTCCTCCCCTCGGATCCGCTCTTTTCAGTTTCAACATTGCCGGTATAGAAGTGCGGTCCTCATGCCAACAAGAATGAGCAGAATTGGCACTTGGCCTAAAAAATGTTGAAGATCTCTGCTCTACAAGCTGCATCCCTCTCTCTTGATGGTCATTTTTATGTATCGAATTTTATTCTAATATTATTTTTAATTGTATAATTGTTACTTTTATACAATTTTTTATTTATTGCCTGTAATTCTGTCTTTGGATCATATACCTATTGAGGAGTTAGGGGCTCGTCAAGCAGATATTATCCGCTTTTTTCCTGACTTCCCACAGCGCTTTGCCCTACAAACTAATTGTAAATGAATATATAAAAATAATAAAAAAAAAATGGTCACGTGATTCGGTGTTAAAGAGAATAATGTAATTTGTTAATCAATGGGGGCTTGAAAACCCTGATTCCCTCTTTTCCTACACCACTGAATTTGGTTATTAGCTGTTTGTTGTTACATCCAAAGGGTCTACCTTCAGCCATTTTCACTCGAAGGGCCAATTTTGCTCGTTCTTGTTGGCTCATGGGCAGCAATACTGTACTGTACTGGCATTATTGAGACTGAAAAGGGCGGATGGGGGGCACAGGGGTGTCCCGGGGCCATCGTTATACTTGATCGGGCCGAACACTAAGTTTCGTGACGTCACGATTTGAGTCTTGGGATCGGTGGATAATGCGCGCAGAGAATGCATTTTTCTAAGCTTATTTTTTTTCCCCAATTACGTAGAATTTAAATTCTAATTTAGTTCTTTGAATGAATTTTATACACAAGCTTTATTTACTTTTTCCTTTTCGATTACGTAGAATTTTAATTCAGATCTTTGAATTATGTTCATGCACAATCATTCATTTTTTTTATTTTCATTGACGCCTAAATATGGATGACAAGGGGGTGAAAGGGTCTCTAAAAGGTGTCGCGTCATACTTATGTTATAATTTGCAATATATTTTTTTATTGGGGGGTCTTTGCTTGTAAATACAGTAGGAACCCAGTAATCCGAAAATATATTTTTTGGAGGTTTCTTTTCTTGTAAATACAGCAGAATCCCGGTAACCCGAACTTCGCTTAACCAAAATATTCTACAATACTGTTTTTTGTAATTACTTTTTTAGGTTGACACTTGTTCAACGTTTTTGCTTGTGAATACAGTAGAACCATCGTAATCCGAATTTCGCTTCAGTATTATATTTTGAAATTATTTTTTAAGAGGACACTCGTGCAGCGTTTTACTAGTTTATACGGTAGTACCCCGGTCATTCAATAGCGTAAGTCATTTTGGTTAAGCGAAATTTGGATTATCGGAGTTCAACTGTATTTACAATTAAAATGTGGAATGAGTGTCAACTTAAAAAATAGTATTGCAGGACATTTCGAATAAGCGAAATTCGGATTACCGGGGTTCTACTTTATTAACAAATAAAACGTTGAACGAGTGTCAACTTAAAGTT
This sequence comes from Dysdera silvatica, assembly GCA_006491805.2. NCBI lineage: Eukaryota > Metazoa > Arthropoda > Arachnida > Araneae > Dysderidae > Dysdera > Dysdera silvatica. Next base: position 63,987,627 of record QLNU02003225.1, on the reverse strand, counting down.
ATTGCAAAAAACAGTATTGTAGAATATTTCGGTTAAGCGACGTTCGGATTACCGGGGTTTACTATATTTACAAGCAAAGAAATCCGCAATAAATAAATATATTGCAAATTATAACACAAGTATGGCACGACGAATTGTGTGCACTAAATTGACGTGGAACCTCCCAAAAATAGCCTCAGAGAGATGTGTATAATACGTTTTGAACGTCTCGCCCCCCTCTATAAACAACTCTGCATGCACTCATAATGCACATAATACTAAGAATATGATGTGCAGAATAACATCAGTTAAAAATAAGAAATAATGAGTTAAAAAGAAAATCTATCCATGTAAATTTATATCCACAAACACTTGTTGCCAACAGCTGCGGCGAAAATTTCTTCTGACATTTCTCTTTCCTTCATTTAAAGCAATTATTAATTGAATTTTGAATGTCATAAAACATTATTTTAGAGTTTAAAGACGCAAATTTGTCTGCCACAAAACTTTCTCTTTAAATTAAAGCACAGTCATATACTTACAAATATACAATAAGGTAACAAATGTATAGGTAAATCATAATGTTCATACAAGTATGAATCTTATGACATAGATTACCTATATATTAAAAACTCATTTACCTCCAAATGTTTTTCAATCCACAATGTAAAGCTACAGTGATATCTAATTAATAATTTTTTAGCGTAAAATTATAATATTTCGATGAATATATTGCATTTCTTACTTCAAACAAACCATACATACATAGACGGCGTTTACAAAATAAGACTCATCAAGTGACGTCATGAGGGTTTAAACGATGCAGTAGCAGGCCCGATCAAGTATAACGACGGCCCTGGGTATCCCTAGATCCGTCTTTGCTGCCACTTTTTCCTTAGGTTCCTATATTGGTTTAGTGCCATCCGGAAAATATTTTCTAGGTCCGTCCCTGGGACAATATATATAGTATAATATACGTATGAAAGGGGATATATTCATTTACAATACTTTTAGTTAATACATGAAGTGAAATCACACGTCTTGGTGACATTTTTGGCACTGCTTATGTAATAAGCCTGTCAATAGCCTATTTTTGATAATGCAACTGTACGAGTGTTTGTTTTTTTTGGTTTTTTTTTAAGGTGGACGTCGGTTATTCTGGACTTAGTTTTTGATTTTACCAACTTCATTCTTGAAAAAATTTGTTCACTTTTTGTTCGAAGTAAGTGCTTGCGAATAGTGACATTTTCAGAGCATGCAGTCGGATGGTTGGGAAGATGTTCTTATCGACATATTTAGGATCGAATTTAATGAATCCTAAGTTGATTTTGTTTTAAATCACTGCCACTGCAAATCAATAAAACTACCTCTAATGACCATATACGCAACAAAACCAAAGTAAAACACGATTGAGGGAGGACCGCGTATTACTTTAGTTCTCTAGCATTTTAAAATAATATTCATTATGAAATGCAAAAGCAGGAACAAAATAAAATACATAGATTTAAGTCAAAGAGGATGAAGGAGACATTTTTGTGTGAAATAATTTGCATTTTTAATGAGCTAGCGGGCCCCAAAGAACACATCGGCGGGTTGAATACCCCTGTTGTAGAGAATTACTTATAAAAGGGGCATCATCAATAATGACAAACAATACAACAGCAAAAATAACTCATTACATAATCAGCCTTTGATTTGGTTGTATTTTTATGGCGCAAGGACAACAATGGTCATACTGTACTGAACATAATCAGCAATAAACAAGTTAAAATCTACAATCCTTTACTGTTGCACAATCAGCAAACAAGGATTTCATTCAATATAATAAAACAAAAAAATTTTAAAGCTGTTTGAGTACCCCCTTATAATTTTTGAATTTTTGCGCCGCTGATCAAATTTGCCCCAAATAAAATCGGTATCCACTGTTATGAAAACCTGTAAAGGAAGTCCAAGGTCTTGCATATACTGTAAGTGCTGATATATTTTTATGGGAAAAAATGTGTTATAAAAACTTATATACATAAAATGAAATACACAACAATTGTTTTGGGTGTACAAAATTTTATTAGAAAACTGCTGACAGTGTTTTACAAACGTTGAAATTTTCAGAAATCTGAATACAACACTTGGACACATTGACAACAAATGCAGCTGTAGCAGGTAAAAGATAAAATATGAAAATGATAATATAAATAAACCCTTTTCATTCTTTACATAAATTTATTTGCACACAATGTTGACTAGAAATGAAAATTGCACCTCAAAAATTACCTAAAGTACACAACACAAAATAAAAAGTACGTATTTCTAATTCTGCCAGACAGACAACATAAACTTCGGAAATGCTGAAAAATTCGAATACGTTGGAGTGAAGACAAAAAGTTTGTTCAGATAAATTATATGATTAAAAACTCTACACAGATCAACAGCTCCAAAATGAGTATTTCTATGTGATTGCAATATATCTTTGAATCAATACTTAAACGTAATTAAATAATTGTTTGCTAAGTGAAATTAATCAGGTGTAGTTCGGACTAGTCATATTAAGTACGTTTTTTCACAAAACTCTTGAAATCATTAATAAAAACAAAAGGTGTTTCGATCCATGTGAAGTTTGGTGCTGCATCGCTAACAAATTAATAAAAATATCACACAATCTACTTTAAAAACTACTATTCATTTCATTGCTTCAAACAAGCACTATGCAAAAACTAATTGAAAACTACTATTCCATGTACTGTTGAAGATTACATGTTACAGAAAACTTCATATCACAATAAGTGTTCATTTAAAAAAAAAAGTGTGCTATTTGAAAATTCCAGAAACAAAAAATAAAAATTTATAAAAATCATTTCAGAAACAAGTCAATAATTTGGTTTTAAAGATGGCTTTATGATTTTAGAAAGATATCAATGTGAGTTTGGCTTTGGAGCTGGCTTTATAAAATTCAGGAACATGATAGCGAGTAGTTTTAAAGCTGGCTTTATCATTTCGGAAAATTGTCTGCCAATGGAAATATACTTTAAAGCTAGCTTTATAATTTTCAAAACCCCATCAATGAGTTAGGCTTTAAAAAGCTAGCTTTAGGAATTATAAAGATGTGTCACCGACTCTGGTTATACAGCTGACGTTACGACTTCAGAAATGTGTTAATTTTAGTTTTGAAATTAGTGTTAAAAATAGCAGAATAATCATGAACAACATTGACAGATGAAATAATTTGGATTTTTAGTATAAATTTATCAAAAAAAAATCAGCCCAATTCTAATAGAAAACCCTAGAGATAGAAACCCAATAGGTAGTTCTATTCTGATAAAAATAATCCAACACGTATATCAACACTCTCAAAATTTTTTGCATAAACCTTATACTTTGAGCAAGCCCTTACAAAACTTTCAGAACAATTTATCGTGCAAGATAAGACAGAAAAAATTAAAATTAAAATGGCTAAAATGACTTTCAATTCACAAACACGAAAGTATATATATATAGTACTTTGGTTTAATTAACATTGGGCTTGACATTACTGCACTTGCTTCGCTAGACTTAAAATATAATTGTCTAAGCCGATACATATCACATCTCCACTTCAGAAGTGACAATTCAAAATTTTTCAAATACCAGATAAAGGCACCATCGAGATGAGTAAAATGATACGTGCCTTCAAAAGAAACGATACACCTAACCCCTTCCAATAGTTTCCGCGAGAAACTTAAGAGCTCCACGGGTCATTTCACAATGTTCATTCAATGTTATGTAATTTAAAATTTTCTCGAAATGAAAATTGATTTTTAATTGAATCACTTCTGAAGCTGGGGTAAGATACTTAAAATAAAAACGTTCTTAAATAGGAAACATAAATAAAATTTATCATGATGTCAAGGTGCATGAACATATACGAGACAAACTATGAAAAAATTGCTTGAATTTCCTTAAACAACCATTTCCAAGTACTAGAGCCTCACCTTCATATTTGGATATGCAGGTTCTACAAAAGGGTGTTTCAGTTCTGTATGGATGTAGTACAATATTTTTCTTTAACAAGCACACAAATAAGGTATTATTTGTGCAAATTTTGCATCGTATTTCATTACTGAATGCTTGTACATAATTTCTCTGCCCATTTCGAGATGTGTCTAAGCACAATTTGCTTACGAAAATTAAAGAAATTTAAAAAGACGATTCAACAAAGTACCATGTAGGCTATTAACCATGAATCCTTTGTTGTTATGAATATACTACTAGCTTTAACATGACAGTTCATGATTTAAATTTTCAAACCAACCTGTAATAGTTAGAAAATATTCCTGAGATTTTTTTCAAGGCTCCCATTCACATTGGAGTAAAGAAATCCCTGACTTTTCTAATGAAGTTCCCTGACCAGTTGCAAACAAAACTTTTAAATAAACTTCGGTTGCAGGTAAAATGACTTCATGTCTGCAGGGAATTTAGTTATTAAAATACATTATACAAAGTTATTTAAAACATGTCAAAGTATAACCTGACTTCCAGATTTGACCATAAAATCTCATTTTTCCCTCATTTGTAGGGATATTTCAAATTCTCTAACAATTCCAGGTTTCTGGATGCATTGGTTGGAGGAACCCTGTGGAGGGTGGACAAGAAGCTCAGCATATGATTATAAACTCACATAGCTGTCTCATTAGTTATGTTCTTGTCATTTCACTTCTCGTAAGTGAACATGTGACAAGTTCATGAAAACAGATTTTAGGAATTCCAAACACCTTGGAAATCACCCAAGATGTCATTAATAATAAAATGTCATGATCGTTTGTTTTATGGTGCAAGAGCAGCTAAGATCATGTGGCGCAAGGACCTAGTTTTCCAAGGTATCTGAACATGTATTCTAGAAAAATAAGTGCTCGGATTTAAATCCACATTTTTTGCACGATGGACAAACATATCAACCACACAGTACGATTGATGTTGGAGAATGATGTTGAATTCCTGTTCAACCGTTTCAACTGCATGTTAGATACACCCTGCCACCTAGTTTTCTCTAAGACTAGAATATTTTTATGAATGTAAGTAATTCAAAAAAAAATGACAAAATGTCAAAGTAATTTCTTAAAAACGGAAACAAGTTGGTAAACCTGCCCAAGAAATGAGGATGGAAACATTGCTGAGAAACCTTAACAAAAGTCCAAAGATAAATTGAAAGTTGGTCCAAGAAACAAAGGTGAAGACAAATCGCAAAAGCAATTCCATGAGAAGAGTAGAGACAAAATGCAAAATTGGTCCAACAATTACAAGAACAAAGATGGAGATGTTGCTAATAAATTCTACGAAAAAGATGAAGATAATTTGCAATTATTCCAAGAAAGAGATAAAGATAATTTGTAGTCATTCCAAGAAGAGAATGGAAGCGATTTGCAGTTATTCAAAGGAAAGGACAAAAATGATTTGCAGTTATTCCAAGAAAAGTGTGAAAATGATTTGCAGTACTTCCAAGAAAAGAAGATGGAGAAAAATCATCAAACCAATTCAAAGAAAAAGGGTGAAGACAAATTGCAAAGTCAGCACAAGAAATGAAGATGAAGATATTGCTAATAAACTCTAAGAAAAGGATGACGATAATTTGTAGCCATTACTATAAAAAGAACGAAAACAAATTGAAAAACTAGCACAAGAAATGAAGATGAAGACATTGCTAATAAACTCTAAGAAAAAGACGATAATTTGCAGCTATTCCAAAACAAGAGGATGGTGATAAATTGTTAAAGCAATTCCAAGAAAAGGACGGAAATAAACTGCAGCCATTCTAAGAAAGGAGAATGGATACTTTACTGAGAAATTCCAAGAAAAGAATGAAAATAAATTGCATTTATTCCAAGACAGACGAAGATATGCAAAAGTGATTGCAAGGGGGGGAGGGGGGAGAAGGACGGGGGGGGGTTGTAAAGTGACCAATGAAGTTTTTAAACAGCAAGAAAGAAAGTTTTCTCCCTTATAAAAGAGAACATATAAAAGGTATAAAAAATAAACCACAACATGATACATACATATATATATATGCAATAAGTTTGCGCTAAAAAAAACACGATAGAAAAATAGTTTGTTTACAATCACAGCAATCTGGCAAGAAAAGCATTAAATAATGTTCCAAAAAAAAAAAAAATTAAAAACAGTGTTTGGTTTGCACTTTAGGGGAGTTTACAGAGCCACAACTCCATTCATAGGTGCATAAACAAAATTGCACTGTAATTTGAGGTGGGGAGGGGGGGCTCCTACATATGCCAGTAGGGATGAAATACTATGGATGAGAACAGGCCAGAGTGCCCTGTACAGGAGGACACTTACCTGTCACAAGGTTGCTAGGCAGTCCAAGGAAACCACTACATACGCAAATCCTAAAATGGTGAGAGAAGTTACGAAACTAGTCTCCTAACTGCATTTACTGTTGTATGATAACTCCGATCCAAGGAAGCATGATATTTATTGGTTGCACAGAATATCACATTTTTCTTGATTATTCATTGTTTAATGGCATCTACTTCCTTTCCCTTATTGTATTTTTACATGCGATAATTGCAATTGCAGACGAACCCTGATTATTGGACATACAAGGGATGAATCTGATTTCGGATAAGTGAAATTTTAGATAATTCAGATAGTCAATTTAAGACGTAAAGGTGGAACAAAACATCTATTAATTACATAAGAGAGAAACTAATAAAAATGGTAAATATTATACATATCTATATGCTTTGTGTATCTTCGAATGTTCAATATATATACACAAAGCATATACGTATGTATGATATCTACCATTTTTATTAGTTTCTCTCTTAAAGCTGGAGTGTATTAGATTGTCTACTCTGTCACATGATTCGTGTGACGGTTTTTATGGTGTATAGGCAGCAAAGGTCATTCTGCACTGGGGATACATTAGAAAACATGTATGAACGTTTCTGAAAGAAAACGTTGACCGAATATCTATTTGAAAATAATAATAGTAAAGCAACAGTGTAGCGGAACTGCTAGTTTTTAATTTTTTTTTATTTATAATAGATGGCAGTACGTTGCTGGTGTGCCTTTGGAAATATTGAAGCAAACAACTGTAGTTTATTCCGTGCTTTTGTGTGTGGATGCCGACGGGCAGGGTTATATTAAACTCTGTGCGTGTTAAGTTTTAAATATTCCAAAATGCGATAATCTTATATTTCTCTTAAATAAAGACCATTAAAATAGTATGTCTTTATCCCTCTCTTTCAGTTTGCCCACTCTGGTAAGCGAATTAAATAATTTAAGCGAAGTAACTACCGTTATGTAGATTTTAGTTTTGAATCATCCATTAAAACAGGACACTTCTATTTACTTAAATTCCGATAATCAGGGTTCAACTGTATACAATACATAAACACGTAACTAAAAACAATTTTGTATACGTAACAACACGATGGATTGTTATCCTCAATATGGATGGATGTTATCTTGAATATATCATCATTCAAACCTATTTATGAAATTTTATGAAAACTGTTTATGAAATTTTGGCATTTCCCCATATACAAGGTGGATCCGAAATATTCATAAAGATAAATTGGTTTAAAAAACGAAAAAGTTTGTGCGCATACAATTAAATTCATATTTATATTACAAATCTAGAAAGTCATATTTTTCCCCCATAAGAAAATTATAGGGAATCACTATTATTATTTTAAAGAGTATGTATGTATATAAAAACCAACACTTACATACTTTGGAATATAAGGTGGTATATATGTGTATAATTCTTGAGTGTTTAATGTGTCAACTAAATGTGTTCAGATTTAGCCCGAAGTAGCTAGAACAACAGTTAGCAAAAATTTACCTTTCCAATTTACAACTTCTCGTTCAGCTTCTTATCGCCACAGTATGAAAAAGATAATTAAGCTTAATTAATGTAAAAACAAACAAAAATTTTAACTAAAGAAATTGGTGTTTCTTGGGATGAACTAAAGAGCTCTTCGATCCATATGAGCTAAATAGAAGAAAGAAACAATATAAGTACGAAATATCTCATTTGACACCGGGTCATTTTAGGCAATGTCCGATCCTGAAATACAAATGCTACTTTCACAATAGTTTCTGTAAACGTTACTAACAGTATATTTACGATTAATTTCGGAATTCGTAAAAAATTTAAACAGGTTTATGAACTAAGTGGCAAATCCATACATTTTGCAGAAATATATTATGAAGAAACAACGTGCTGGACTTTAACAATTTTACAGAAACTGTGTGGAAATTTACTAACACATTCAGGGCTCTACTCCACACTCCCAGAATGAAATCGACCAGGCAGTGTTATCAAATATTTTTAAAAAAAAGGCAAACCTTTAATGAAACTGTGCAAACTCATATTGAATGTGTAGAAATGACAAGATTATTTTTCCATGATTTTAGCATGCATCATCATTCATGGCCAAACTCGACAGCTCATGGAAATGGCATGAGTGAAAGGTCAAAAGTTAAAGACCAAGTGAGTATTTCAAAGGTTCACAGCAGCCACGATGTCAGGAGATAAACCTGAAGGACACTGAATCGAAACCAGTCTGAGACATGGTTATTTTCCTCCTTTCTGACACCTATGAGTCAAAGAGCTCTCGTGTAAACCAAAAAACATGAGCACATGATATCAATTACTGTACAGTAATTATAAAGTAAATTGTGAAAAAGCAAACATTGATAAAGTCATTCCTGACCGCCAAATCCTTCCTAAGAACTTGACTCGAGAAGAAAATATGCTTCTGCAATTTGTGGACACTTCCTGAAAAAGTGATCTAAACTGATGACTTGGAAAATTATAATAATCAAACGACTAGACAAACCCACCATATATGAAAAAAATTGACATATTAAATAGCATTTCCACACACAGATATTGAGGCAATATTGATCGTTGGTATAGAGATAAATACACATAGTTGGATATGTGGCAAACAACACTCAAATATATAATATCTCAATGCTATAACCTCAGGTGCATCGCTGTTCCATTATATCCTCGACATAACTTTAATAAAGTTCTTCCTCCAATAAAACTTACTTAAACCAAACCGAAAAACTTACCAAGTACCACGACTGAATGTACAGTACGGAACGTTATATAGAAACGTCCCTTACCGCTTACGTTCCCACTCCATTTTAAAACAATAATTTGCACATAAAATACAAAAGTAGTGTGTAAATATACCTATAAGATAAATATAATATTTTATAAACAAATAATATTCGGACAAAACGATATTTGTGACATGTAAAAAATAAGCACTTTTACATGTGTCTGCCATGAGACATGTAGATAAAATATCACAGCAAAATGTAAAGCGAGATATAAAAAAAATGTTCCGCATAAATAAATAAACCAAAAGTAATTAATAAATATGCGCTGCTGCCATTTGTTTCTCTCAAGAGGTAACTGACGGAGCTGTTCTGCCTAAGAAACTTCTTAGACAACTTCCATTTCAGCTGTAAAAATAAAAAACAGAAAACATCAGCAAATCTTTAAACAACACAAAAATGCAACTAAAATTTCATGCATGTAATATTGGTTACTAATTACATGAGAGCATTTGTAAGAAGTCAAAAAGTCACGATGGCCATGTGCTCAGTAACTTTATTGGCACGGTATCGTGATGAACCCCAGGAGGATGTTGGATCGAGGCCGGTAATTCCAGACACTGTTTTCTTTCTGATTTTGATGAGGCAAATGTGTTTGTAGTTTTTATGGCTGAAAGACTACAATGGTCATGCTGTGCCAAGACCTACTGTTTTCCCGAGGAAACCGAACCTCTTAAGGTCTAGGGAACCAAACCCTGGACTAGGGTGAGCAGTGTGATCTTTATGAGATTTCTGAGTAAGCATTTTTTGCACTGCTGGGAGTCAAACTCGGTTTAATGGTGAACTAGGCGAATGCGTTAGCACACTGCAGGGCTGTGGTTTTATAGGGCAAGGACAAGAAAAGTTATATTGTACCAGAACCTACAATTTTCTGAAAAACCCGGAACCTTTATTATCAAGAAAACCAAACCTGGAACTACAGGACGGCATGTGTTCGATAATACCCTTTGGCTTGGTTGTATTTTTATGGCGCAAAGACAGCGATGGTCATTCTGAACCAATATATCTTTAGAGGCAAGGTCGTCTCTTTTTTTCCAAACAAAAAATAGCTCTAGTTCGGGAGTATTTATACATGGATGTTGAAAATTATTGTAAAAGAAAAGAAACAAAATACAATATTAGTTGGTCCTGACTTAATACATCATTCTGATTAACGAAACTTTCTGATTAACACATTGATTACCAATCTCGTGCCAGCGCGTGATCAGGGCACTAACTATCAACACAATCTCATATGACCGGCAGTTAATGTGTTATTGAACTGTTTTCTCAGTTCCTTGAGATTCAGTAATGGAAGAAATTACTGTAATAATTTTTTATTGCTGTGGAATAGTGGTTAAGTTTAATTTATGGGGTTGCCATGGGGGAAATAATGATAATTTATAGATTTTCCTAGAATTTTCATCTACGTTTTACAAATTACTTGCTGAACCTGACTGAGACTTCAGTGGAACGAAGTGAGAAACATTGGTCTAGGGAAATAACCTTTGGACTACAAGACGCAAATAAAATGATACATTCTACTGTAATATGTTGAGAATGAGAAGAGAGATTTTAGCATCGTAGAGAATTGTTACCTCTACATTATATGCATATCTTCTATATAGCTGGTATGGTTAAGCCCATGATTGCATGTTAATTGGTCTGAGTCAAATTTGGTCACACTCAGGCAATTATTGATGTACGCCAGTCACTAAATTAACCCTCACTGAACGATAACCAATCGTAGAATATAATCAAAAAAACCAACCAACGATTTCATCACATCTAAATTTTCCTATGCTTTGCTTGCAAGATAGCCAGGCAAAACTGAATGGCATTTTCTGAGATTACAATATTATTATCATAAAATATTATAACAAGAAATAAATCTTTGCTCATTATCCAAATGGCTTGATAAACTGAAAATATTGCCCAATACCACAGGGTTATTCAAAATGACATACGGCATTTTAAAATACTACAATAAACTCATTTTTAAACACACACTTACCAGAACAGGTTTAAAATGAAGAAAAAATCCAACGTTTTCATTTTATTACATTACAAATGTTCTCTCTGACTTCCATGAGTCATGCGGACAACGTTCAGACGATAATCTAGTTCTTGCCAAACTCGTTTCGGCATGTTCGGTGTTACTAGTTCAAAGAATTGCATATGCATGTTTTGAGGTCATCCAAGTTACGTGGTAGCGGTGGCACATACACATTGTCTTCTACAAAGCCTTACAAGAAAAAGTCACATGGTGTGATGCCCGGTGATCTTGGAAGCCAAATATACAGCATGTTGGCGTTCGCTCCGGTGTGGCCAACCCGACAACCAGGTTTGTTTGTTTGTTTTTTGGTTTTACGGCTCAAAGACTACAGTGGTCATGCTGCGCCGGGACCTACTGTTTTCCGAGGAATCCGAACCTCTTAAGGCCTGGGGAACCAAACCCCGGACTACAGTGAGCAGTGCGATCTTTTATGAGATCTCTGAGTAAGCGTTCTTTTTGCACTGCTGGGAGTCGAACCCGGATTAGCCGCGCAATAGGAGAACGCGTTACCACACTGCGCCACCGCAGGGCCCTGACAACAAGGAATCAAATTGTTGAGATATTCATGACCTTCCAACGTTCAGAGAGAAGGCGGAACACCATTCTGTTGAAAGACGAAGCCATTCGAATCTTCCTCTAATTGCAGAAACAGCCAGAACTATAACATGTGATATATATATATATATTGGGATGCAAAATGTCTTTTCTTGCTCAGATGCCATTTTTTGTTATAGTGATAATAGCGCCATCACAACCTCAGTAGTGCAACCGGTCAAGGGGAATTCGAAAATGTTTCAGTTTTCCTTCATTTTAAACCCATTCTGGTAAGTGTATGTTTAAAAATAAGCTAAATTGTAGTATTTTAAAATTCCGTACATAATTTTAAATAACCCTGTACCTTCAGAACAGGCAGGTATATCCGCCAAATGATACTGGTTATTTATCTCTATTTCCATAGATACTCATAATATTTTAAGATACTTTGCAACAGTTAAATACAACCACGTCATATACCTAACCACAATGACAACAAAAATACCTATATATTAACAAATAATTTTTATAAAAATATAAATAAAAATTGTTATGATGGTAAAAAAAATTATAGGGTATATCAGTTAAAATTACTCACAGCCAATGGGCAGATTTCCATTGCTGATATTTATCGGGGAAAACTTGTTATTCTTTTTCCCAGACAGCTCTCTAGGCATGGTGTCCATATCGATATTATCAGTATTTACTAACTAAAAAAAAACTACATAGAATTTATCGTCTTACGACAGTTTTGTTCACAAGATTACCATTAAATCTATTTCTTATATCAGCAGTAACTAGTATGCATATACGTACATGTACACAAGCTGTTTTTAATACTCGCATATGAGAAGCAAGGTTTAATTGGAAGAAAATTACATGATACACTGAAAGTGTCACAGACATATACTCTACTTTTCAATGCAGTCATCTTGAGAGTTAAGGCATTTGTCACAGAAGCCAATGTCCTAGCTAATTAGTTAAATTTTTACAGTGCAAGGACAAGAGGTGTTATATTGTGCCAAACGAGTCACTCTCTTACTGTCATATTCACTTTGCAGCGATAGTGGTAACATGTTTGATATCAACGCCAAGTCACTAGAGCTCTAGCAGATACCCAGCACTTCCCATTTTTAATGTTAAAAACGTTTTTCCTGGGCTTGAACCACTAGTGTAGAAAAGGGAGGGATTCAAGCCTTCCCCCCACCCCCGAATAACGAAGTATGTTGTTTTCCTTAATACCGAATCATTTTGTTTTTTTTAAAGTTTACTGCTTCAGCTTTCAAATTTCTTGTCACATGCACAAAAAAATAGCATTTTCAATGTTAATTTATTCATAATTTAATTAAATGTTTACCCCTTTTTCTCTTCCCCACAGTTCCCGCTCTGGGGTTTGATTCTCTAGGCCAGTGGTTCTCAAGTTTTTTGCCCCACATAATCCTTCACATGGTATATGCGAAGACCCACGGAACCCCACCATAAATATTACTTACGGAAAACCTATGGGGCAATTATTTATTACTGCTTGCAAATAGACATAAAAATCAGCAAAACATCAGTACATAAAGGTGGGTGGGTAGCATTTTGCTATCGTTGCAGGGTATTGATTACAGTTAAGAAACTCTAAGGTGGAGTTATATAGACAAATTACATATATATATCATAGGTGCCAACTTCTAGAAGTGAAAAATCTGTAGTCAATCGTGCACATGTGGGCAGGCCACCATTTTTTAATTAAACAAAATCATACATAATTTATGAAAAAAGGGCACAATGAGGAAGTTAAGTATTTATTAAATTAATAATAATAGAGGATTAAACTGTATTAAACGCAATATTAATTCTTAGAATTTACAAATGCTGTAGTGCAAGATTTTGCATTTTCGAGAAATTTTTTGTCAAATACATTCTCGTAACATTTCACATGTTGTCTGCATTTAACTATTAGTAAATTTTCTAATGTGTCATCAGACATGGTTGACCTGAAGTCAGTTCTAATTTTCTTCACTTGACTGAAGACTCTCTCGCATGCTGCATTACTGTGAGGGATCGTAAGTATTGACAGCATAACCTGAGAAAGTCGTTTAAATTTTAATTCACAAGTATCATTTTTTATTTTACCTATGGCTGCCCATTGTGCATCAATGCTACCTTCATTACTCACAGTTTGTGGAACTTCGAAAGCCTGGAACTCACTGAATTCTGTTTGTAAAGCATCAACAGCTTCATCTTCTGTATTATTGAACAAAAGAACAGGAAATTTTTCTGTAAAATATTTTAAGCTGGAAAATGATGCATTTTCAAAATTCGATATTTGTGTAACCTCTGCATGATGTAACACTTCTAACTCAAAAGGAAATTTATTGTGCATGTAGTCACATGCTGCTATGAAATAGCTTCTGACGTTTTCATAAAATTCATTTTTATCATGGATGTTAAAATCTTGGATTACTTTCAGTGTTCCATTTCCAATTAAGATATCAACATCATCTTTTTGATTACTCCTCTCATGATAGTGGACTTTCAAAATATCACTACATAATTTTATGATGTTTGATTTTACAAATTTCACTAGCATTTCTCTGTACAATTTTAAGAGAAGAGATTTTAGTATATGAATATGCGGTTCCGCAGACTGAAGTTGAGCATTTGCTTTTTTAAATACAGGCACAGTATAAGATAAAAATAAACAGAAAGCCTTATTGATATCTTCCGACAGAAAATAAAACAACCTTTGTTCACGAGACATGGAGTTTTCAGTTTTTTGTTTCTTAGAAATATCCACATAATTTTGAGCTTTCCTTTTTAATTTCTGCGATGCTTTTTTGCTGTTACGTTCTTCCACTTTATCTGCATTTTCAACCGAAACTTTGATAGAGGGAATAGTAAAGAAAGAAAGTGGGGTGATTTGATTCCTTTTCATGGCCTCTTCCTTAAAAAAACTGATCAAAGGTTGCCACTGCTGGATTATACGCTCTAAGCACTTTCCAACAGACAACCAACGAGTGCTAACGTGTTTTAGTACCTTTTTTATATCAGTCTCATGAAATTCTTGAAGAATTTTCAACCTATCTTTTCTTTTCGAACTCTTTTGTAAGTAATAGTAAATGTCTACCAAAATTTCATCGATTTTAAATGGCAAACATGCAGCACTCTTTTCAGCTGCTAAGTTAATAAGGTGGCAGGAACAGCCCATAATTTCAATATTTTGGTGATGATTCTTTAACACCGCTGCTACACCTGCTTTTTTTCCTATCATAACAGGTGCATTATCACAGCTAAAGGCAACACAATTAGAAATTGGAAAGTTTTCAGATTGTAAAGCACTTACCAGAAGATTTCCAATATTTAACCCAGTAGCATCTTCTTTCAAAGATGGCATAGATAAAAGACAATTCACAATTTTTTCACATAAAGTATCGAAGAAAGTTTCCACTATTGAATATAGCTTTGAATCAACATCGTTGCTTCCATCAGTTGCAATTGAAAATGGATAGCACCTTAAATTTTCAACAAGTGATGAGGATTCCTTTGCAGACATTTCTTTCATAATTGCAGAAGTTTTGGTCTTTGCAGATCCATATTGTTTTGCAATACTGCTGTCAGGAAACGTTTTCCGAAAGAGCATCCCCGTGTGATCGCTGCAATTCATTGGCAAATTATGTTCGATCAAAAACAATGTAAATAAACATTCAGCTTTAATCATGGAAGTATTGTTAAATGCAAAAAATGAAGGCTTGATACTATGATTAGACTCTACAGCCTTGAACACCTCCTTATGTTTAACAGTCTCAGAATGCAAAGTAATATCGCGTTTACCACCGTGAGTAATGCTTATGTCTTTACTGTAACACATGCAGAAAGCATATTTTGGCCCCAGTCTTGATTTTTGAATAAAATTAAACATCTTCATATATTCGACTTTAAACGTTTGGTAGTACCTTTTATTAACGGTCGACATCGTTAACGTTGTTTTCAAAAACACCTAAAAACAAAACTTTCTTTCCGGAGCAAAGAAATACCAGATATGTCTAACACATGGCTTCCCTATAAAGAGTCACGTGCTTGACCAAAACCTTAACGGTGTAGCGCATTCTTTCTTGCCTTCCCCAACAACTACAAATACAGATGCATGATTTCGTTGTGCAGGGGCATCACTCTATGTCATAGCTGGAGCTAAAATTCCACGTCACGCCACGCATGTGCCATCATGATGAATTTCTCCAGCTTTTTTAAAGATATTTGTGTTTATGTACGTGTGTTTATTATTAAATATGCACATATGCATAAAAATTTAAATAAACATGCATCAAGAAAAATAGGTATTTAATTTTTTTAAAAAAAATCAGTATTTTAAAAAACACTGGGGATTTTAGACGAAATCTCCGAAATGAGAAATCGTTTTCCGACTGGAAGATCGATAAAAAATCGGAAGCCTTCAAGGTAAATCGGAAGGATTGGCACCTATGACATATTCTTGTAAATTTCTGTGCTGTTTTCCAAATTGCTTGCGAACCCTTGTAGAGTCATCGTGGCACCCCAGGGATCAAAGGGTTTGCGAGCAATTTGGAAAACAGTATAGAAATTTATCACCTAGAACAGGGGTTCTCAAACTTTTTCTCCCACGCACCCTTTCATCCTGTCCGAATGTGTTGGCGTACCACCTAAGAAGAATATAATATAAAATGTACGGATGCCATAGAATAGGTAACAGACAAGTAGCATTTCCTTATAATTTTAATCAATACATAGTTACACATTTAATGAGATGGATGAGCTTGGCTCTTTCCAATAAGTAAATCAATTTTGGGAACCCTTTCAGAGAGACATACACGAACGACATTTTCAATTGATAGTTTTGCACGATTCAATTGATAGTTTGCTTTTGATTATACACATCGTTGAAAAACATCGTTCACAACGACAAGTAAATGGGACCAGCAAGACAGTATGGGAAGCAAGGGGAAAAGAATTTAGAAAGCAACTTGCCTCTTTCTATTTTGCAAAAAAGGACAGAAAGGCTGTGAACTTAAAATCACAAAAAGGAGCATAGTGCTAACTTTTTCTCATACCTTTGATTTTCTCTCATGTATTCCCAGGGATATGCACACGCCAGTTTGAAAATCCCTGACTTAGTGAGTCATCATGGTACCTCAAGGTGCACACAGATCACACTTTGAGAACCACTGCTTTAGGTGAAAGAGATTCGGATTCGCCAGAAAACTAAGTTCTGGCACAGCATGATTTTAACTACCCTTGTGTCATAAAATACAAACGAACTATGTACAAATATATACAATGCAGTAATATTTTAATTTCTGTTCTTGGAATTCACTGCATTAAACACTTTCTGATTTTACGAAGAGTCAGAACCGTAGCCAGGATTCAGTTTGGGGAAGTTCAAAAAATTTTACAGCATGTATCGATACAATCACAGCATGCAAGGCCGTAGCCAAGTCCCATTAAAAATTTAGTTTTGGAAGGGACTTATCCCCCTCCACAGGACATGGACATGCGCACGATACAGAGTGTTTATATATTTTAGGAACTAAATGCAAGTAAGGACAACCAAGGTCAGGCCGCATGAAATAAACCTTAAACTACACCTGTATGATGAAGCATCTTAATAGTTTAAAGCTGTTTATTTCTAGAGCACATTTGAAGATTATACCGGGACAGGTGAACAGTGAATGTCTTAAAACTGTGCATAATCAGCAGGGCTCATTCAGTTGTGATTAGAGTTTCACAGTTGATGAGTAGAAAACCTTTCCGTGCTATATAAATTCCTGGGCTTTCTTACTCAGATGGGCAAGTATGGTTTGTTGCGATTTGTCAAACCCTGAGTATAATGTCTAAAAATCCTATATATGTACATACTTAATTTAAAATACTGCATCAAATTTTAATTAATAAGTAGTATATACCATATGTAGCAATGTCATGTGTGTAATGTACTCTGCAGACAGAGTAAAGGGGGCAACGTGACCAGAAACAGCACACTGCTATGATAACTGTGAACAGGATACACACAGAGGTAACCGATACAGCAATTACCATTGCCAAACTGCAAAGTATAAAGATACACATTTAGAAAAGTACAAAGATACACATTTAGAAAAGTACAAAGATACACATTTTGAAAATAGGTAAAAAGACATATATTTAAAAAAAAGTACTAAGATATTATTTAAAAACAGATGCAAATATACACTGACAAGGAAACTAACCAAAGTGTGTCCCTTCGATTTTAATGAAGTTTAGTGTATTTATAGAGGAGGCCAAATTATTGGATACGTATTTTTTTATCGGCTAAAAAATATTTTTAGGGGGTGAACCCGCCCTTCGAATATCGGCCATATTTTAGTTTTTCGGCTGTAACTTCTGAACAAATCATGATAGTGTAATTTCGTAAATGTACAAAATTTTGCAGCCTATCCACCTGTGTAAAACAATTGTATAAAAAATATAATGAGTTATAAAATAAAATTTTCGTTTTTTGCTTTTTTTTCCGCACGGGAAGTAGCGCTTACAAGAAAAGCAATCCATGTGTTCCCCTCCGATTTTAATGAGATTTGGTGGATTTGTAGAGGGGGCCAAAATATTGGATACGTGTTTTTTTTTATCGGCTAAAACATATTTTTAAGCGGGTGAACCAGCTCCTCGAAAATCGACCATATTTTTGTTTTTCGTCTAGAACTTCTGAACAAATCATGATAGCACAATTTCGTAAATGTACAAAATTTCACAGCCTATCCACTGGTGTAAAAAAAATCGTTTAAGAAATATGATGAATTATAAAATTCAATTTTCATATTTTTCTGCAGGGAAAGCATGTAAGGGGGACGCTTTTCTTGTGTGAACAGGTGCTATGCAGTAGGCTACTGCTAGGTTTGGGAGAATATTTTTCTTAAGCTATTGGTCTATTCATAATAAATTAAGAAATTGTTTGAATTAGGAAATAGCAGGAAAACTGATCTTTTGCTATAGACTGCTTTATCGAAAAGATCAGCCTGAACTTAAATGCTAGTGAATTTGCTATGATGTAACCTTTGAATAAATACTATACACATTGTAGCGAAACCTATTTTACTTTGAAATACATTCCCCTTTGCCATTTAGAGTATTTTGGTAAGTTTTCAACACACAAAATATTCATTTTCTGCGTTTCCGATGATTATTGCCACTTCTGTGGTAGAAACTAGTTTCTGCCATGCCAGTTTTAACCACCTTAGCAGAAACTTGTCAACCCTGGTGGCCTTACATGTCTTTACTATGAGGTCTGCATTTTCTAGAAATCTGACAAAGCAGCTACAGTCTTTGTTTTGATGTAACTTGCATCTCTAGCCTCACAAAGGCTATTTATATGCTTGTTCTGATTTTGTGTTTGAAAGCCAACAACCTTTCATGGTCATCTCAATGTTATGACATTCTTATTGTGACCGAACAAAATGTCTGGGATACTATCAATAGGCTCAGATACAACCATCGAAGACGATAAATATTTTTTAACAGTTTAAGCAAGCATAGTGAACAGTACATGACTCTACAAAATCTGTACAATTCAGGTAGCAATAGATAATGAAATGCATTGCTAACAAACAAGAAGTCATTCTATACTAGTATAGCTATGTAAGCATTTTTTTTCATGATAAATATATTAGCTTGCACTGAAGATACTATCACATCTCATTTACTACCGAATCACTCTTGCCCTAGGTTTAAAGCAAATCACATGTGCCCATATATTATTCACACCACTTTTTTATTGATATGTTTATTTTATGGTGCAAGGGAAACTATAGTTCTACTGGTACCCACAGTTTTTTGAGGAGTCCACACCTCTGTTGTTGTCTTGGGAACTGAACACCAGAGGGTAGAAAAACAACACACATTCTACGCTAATTTTGGAATTGAACCCAAAATTAATAGAACAATTGGTGAACATGTCGCTATGCTACTATAGAGTATTTCATTGATATCATGAGCTAATCACTTCTTTAGCAAGGTCATTTGTTGACACAACCTTGAAACAAACATTTGATCATGAACTAGTAAACTTCATTTAATTAGCTTTGTTTCTATTGTGCACTACACGAGTCATATCTTGAAATTCACGTATAAATTATAAATATTTTTCTACTTTACCAATAGTAAGAGCTCGACAAATCTCAGCAAAATGCACTCACTAAAGGAAAACGGTAATCGCCCACCTAAACTTGGAACTTAGTAGGAAAACAAGACCAAAAAAAAAAAAGTGCTAATGTAGAACATTACGTCACTAGTGGGTTTAGACAAATTGTTCACCACTAGATATATATGCTGAATCATGGCCTTTCACAAAAGTCGCGGCAAAATCTAAACATCTCTGCCCTCGGGTCCCCTATTTCTAGCCATGTCAATAATACCCTATATCCATACTGTGCAGTGTGTCTGTTTTGTTTAACTACTAGTTTCTCTCTCATTTATGTTTTGTCTTTTTAGAGAAGTTTCACAAAGGGAGAGTGGCTGTTGGGGCTGAAGTGAGTTGCTACAATAACATTTAGCAGTGTCGGGAGAGGACACAGGGAAGAACTGAATTTGCAACCTAGGAAGCAATCGCTGTACAAAAAGAAACCAAGTCATTGTTCCAGCAGGGCCTCCAAGCATTTCCCCGGATCTTCCTACGGACACTTTCTACGAATACATCTCATTACAAAGATAAACTGATTATATAACCTTTTTTTTCAACCTGGGAACTCCTACTAACACTGAACATCTTTTCCCTCTATCAAGTAAATATCACTCCAATATATAAAAGGAATGTTCTTCAATATCTTTGCGGATACGAAAGCAGAAACACAAAACTTTCCAACATAATCTGAACTCACAAAATGGCAATTGGGCCCTTTAGGTTTTTTTTACAAAATAATTTGCTTTTGTTTTACTAAATATATATCCATTAAACATATTCCAAAACGTGCGTCATAAAGAATCGATGGCATTTGCGTTTTTTCCCTAAAGAAAAATTGTGACACCTGCTGGATGGAATCTCTACGTCTCCTATTCCTCCTTAAGCTATTCTGTATTTTGGACCCAAGTTTTATACAGTTTTTAAACTATAATCTCTTATACAATAGTATAATTTCATATATGTAACTCTTAATAGTACAACTAACTTATTAATTAATATTTGTTGTACTAACATTTTAACATTTTTTGAATCAAAATTTCAGATAAGATATGTTGACTCTCAGATACACTTCTGTCTTGAATCTTGATAAACATAATTTCGTAAGCTTTATCCAGACGTGTGCCACAATTTTCTCAAATGAGGCCCATGAAAAATCCCAAATAATAATAATACTTTATATTCATTAATTCGTAAAAACGACGCTCAGTCTGTTCTTAAGTTATTACAAGTTTTCCACGTCCCTCTGCTAAAGATATACAACAACTGAACTCTTTAAAATAAGCATAATTCAGAAATATGAAAATTTACCCTCTCTCTTGTCAACATCACCGCATTCTGGAGGAGAATCTCGGAACAAGCTTCGGCTTTATATTCTCTTCCATTTCTAACCTCAAAACTTAAAATAATTTAATATAGATCTTCTCTTACATTTCTATAATTTTTATACTGCTCAAGCTATGTATCACGAAATATTGTATATCGGGTTGAATGAAAATTTATTATTACATGCTACTGTGTTAACTCTCCCCCTTGAAACTACTCCAAGCGTGCAGTTATTACACTTCTGACATCATAATATGAGCGTCTGTAGGATACTCTTGGCTGTAGTCTATAGGATATTATCTGCTTGCTTCACATTTCTGGAACACAGGTGTGTGAGTACCTAGTTTATTTTTACTATTGCAAGCATTTCCGATTCAACAGGTTGCGGCGCTTAGATTATCTCACATTTTTAGTAAGCGGTGGCTGAGTAGGGCACGATGCCCCTCTCCCCACAAGGCATTCCTAATTTAGGAAAAGTACTGGATCTAAAAATCATTTCATCATGGCTGCCGGTTGCCATGCCCATTGCTATCCACTTTTGGCAATGTTGGAAAAACTTGACAATGGTAGCAAGTTATGTATTTTTACCAAACGGATTTCGTATTCACCACCTGTAAAAACCCAGTCATCAATGATGACCAGGTAGCCAAATTTGTCAAGCCCTGTCAATAGCGATATACACGTAAAAACAATTTTATGAATGTTTTAACTTACGTCTTGTCGATTTCATAAAAGTAACGTGCTTGGGCACAGCATGTTTGCAACGCCTCCATGCTACAACATTCAGTATAATGTTTAGGATCAGCGAGTCCTGGGCAGGTATACTCAACACTTGTGGTTCCATTAGAGCCTTCATATAGATCGACATGAAATCGCTTGCATGTGGATGCACCTAAAGATGTTTAAAGACTCTAAATTTTAATAACAGTAGCAGATGTACTCTGTGCACACATTTTAAGTTTCTAGATTATGCCATGGGTCATCTGTTAAAAGAATAGATGGGTTAATTGTTAGTTCATAGGCATAACTTGATGGTTAAAGATAGCATAAACTGGGAAGGGGGCAAAAAAAAAAATTATGCGGAAAAAGATTTTGCCTCTTTTCAAAAACTGGGATGGCAAGAGCCCCCTTTCCCCTGACAAATTATGCCTAGGGTTGATTGTATTTTTATGATGCAAGGACAACAATGGTCATTCTGCGCCACAGATGCATTAATATGACCTTCAAATGACATTTGCATACAACCAGGCTTACTGAAAGTCGAAACAAGCCCCAAGGCAGCACACACATTCAACAGAATTTATGAAATATATGCATAATCATTCTTTTCTCAGAATGTACAATCTTAGATTACAAGTTTATTCAAAATTAATAAAAATCTACCCAGTAATCAATTCTTGCACTTATTTTAAATCCTAATGCTGTATAGTGGGGCATTCAGGAAAAGACTGATGAGGAAACACTGCATTTTAAAGCCTTGTCACTAAAACTCATGCTATACTCTAAAAATGAAGTGAAAGAAGTTTTGAAGTGTAGCTCTGCCCCTTTTATGCATGCAGAATAGATGCATGTTTGTTCGGAAGTATTTCCATGGTTTTTCTTATCTAGTTTTTATAGTAATTTAGTTGTATATTTAATTAGTATCTTACCTGAATCAGTGAAGGATAAGTGAGGGAATTTTTTTAACACTGTAATTTTACAGAATCAGTGAATGCCTTATGAGGTTGCCCCCAGGCAAACCCCTCACAGACATTCAGATAGTCTTCAAATTAGGCCTGAATTAGTAACATGGTGAGTCAGTATTTGCCTGTATATTTTTATGATTAAATAACTTCTTCTTTTTGCATTTGCGTCACTAATAATACTCAGAGGCATTCAAACCATCTTGTATAGACCAGTGAATGGCATTCTTCTTTCTTTTCATTCATTATCCAAATAATAAACAAGTTGAATGTAAAAAATGTTAGTTTAGAGAGTCGAGAGAAACCTTAAGGTGTGATGTCAGAAATATGACATCACACTTGGAGCAACTGAAGATTTGAAGCTATTTGAAGACAGAAAACGGGAAGCATTAATCGAAGAAAAGCCATAACGTAGGTAAGTACTTCATAAGAAACATTGATTAAATAAAGAACGAATGTAAGAGAGGATCCCCCTTCCCGATAAGTAAAAGCAACCCTCTGAACACTATTCCATCATGGCAAAACCCAAGAAGGAAGTCGGCAACAGAGGCAAGGCTTTAATAATCAGTGTGGCCGACACTGGTATTGAAACTTATGGCAATAGACATAAAATAGTCCATATTACATTGATTTTTCGTGCAGCCTAATAATTTAAACACCATACAGTGACGTAGAGGTAACAACTCATTTGGCTACCTACAGTGTATCATTCAGGTTTTGTTTTAGCAGGTATTTTCTGCTTCCCAGTATTTTTCTATAAATCCACAGTCCAGGGTTTAATTCCCAAGACCATTGTTTCTGAAAATGTGTTCTATTGGAACACGGGATTGGATTCTGTAAAACAATTTGTGCAACATTCCCCAAAATTTTTTCAAGA
>QLNU02003225.1:63932375-63959285 GCA_006491805.2 Dysdera silvatica | reverse complement strand
CAGTTGATACCCAAATTCACACAAACAGGAGATTCACAATTTCTAAGGTGTCGTAGGAATGGGAAAAATTTTAAGGCCAGTTTTGTTTAAAATTGTGTCTGAGAACTTAGAGTAAAAGAAATTGTGCTATCAATGGGTTCCTAAACTGCTGAGTAAGGAACACAAAAAGAAAAGATTGGCAAGTTCTCTAACACGTTTGACCCTTTACAAAGAGGAAGGTGGTGATTCGATCATCCGCCATACAGTTCAGACCTTGCGCCTAGCGACTACCACCTCTTCGCTTATCTGAAGACCTTCCAGGGCGGCAAGCGTTTAGAAACTGATGAAGAAGTGAAAACGACCGTGAGCAACTGGCTATCGTCACAGGTGGCAGAGTTCTATGATGATGGTACCTAAAAGCTGGTAGATAATTACGATAAATGTTTCAATTGGAAGGAAATTATGTAGAAAAATAAAGAATTATATGCAAATTCAGAATATGAATGCTTTTTTGAAAAAAAAATATACTTCGTTTTTATTGCAAAACGGACCTTACTTAAAAAATAGCCTTCGTATGTAGAAAAAACATGAGATGAGGCTAGTCTTTTATGCAAATATATATCTAACCGAAGTAGGGTTAATAGGGGCCAAAACCCCCCCCGACTAATGCGCCCTTTGAGAGGACACAGTCCGTCCCTGGGGGTTAATCTTTAAGTAAAGTAAGCACGTGCTTAGAGAATCACGGAACGAGGGGGGATAGGCGTAGAGTTATATAGACCATTGGCGCCCGAATCCCCCAATAATCTGAAATTTAGATTTTACATATACTGCACTGTATAAACGTACATAGGTGTACATGTGCCATATATATGTGTGTATAGGTGTAGGTGTATATATGCCATATATATGTGTATAGGTGTAAGTGTGTACATATTAGCGTGTCCCCGCAGAATTTTGAGGAACTCCTACGTTGATGGGGGACACTACAGAGGATTCTGTTGCGTTTAATATG
The DNA here is from genome assembly GCA_006491805.2 of Dysdera silvatica. Lineage (NCBI taxonomy): Eukaryota > Metazoa > Arthropoda > Arachnida > Araneae > Dysderidae > Dysdera > Dysdera silvatica. The sequence continues at coordinate 63,958,294 of QLNU02003225.1, read as the reverse complement.
GGCGTGGAGTATATGGGCCCCAACCGCCCTTCTTCAGTAATTTAAAATAAATTCAGAGAAGTTTGCATATACTGTATGCATACCAACGTACTTGCCCCAAAAATAATCTTAAAATTTTCACATTCCTGGGACTTACTATGGATCAAATGGTGCAGAAAGGGCTCCCACAAGGAGCTAAAAGAATTTAGAAAGCAAGCTAGTTGCCTCGTGTCTATTACTAAATATAGAAGCTGATAATACAGAAAATTAATTTTAAGGATTTTTCGAGGAAAGACTTTACAATTAGAAAAAGTGGGAGAAAACTTTTCAAGTATAAATGAAGTAAAAATATACAAAAATAAGCATTTTCCATCTTACTCTCACTCAATTTCATACTATCTATTCCCATTAACTATCTTAATAAAATTTATGTTATAAATCTTAATGAAAGTTATATTAACTATCTTAATAAAATTCTCATTATCTCCATCTTTTTTTAGTAAAATTCCTATTATTTATCATAATAGAATTCCTATTATCTTAGTAAAATTCCTATTATCTATCATAATAAAATTCCTATTATCTCCATCATAATAAAATTCCTATTACCTATCATAATAAAATTCCTATTATCTCTATCATAATAAAATTCGTATTATCTTAGTAAAAAAATTCCTAGTATCTATCATAATATTCCTATTATTTATCAAAACAGATTTGTGAATCTACCTTTATAGAATATTTGTGTTCTCTGAATTGTACGTGGGTTTACAGCTCAAGGACTACAATGGTCATGCTGTGCCAGGACCTACTGTTTTCCGAAGAATCCGAACCTCTTAAAGCCCAGGGAACCAAACCCCAGACTACAGTGAGCAGTGCGATCTTTATGAGATCTGAGTAAGTGTTCTTTGTTGGGAGTCGAACCCAAGTTAACAGCGCACTAGACTAACGCGTTATCACACTGCGCCACTGTAGAGCTATTTGTGTTCTCTTCCACCCCCACCACCGCTCCCAGAAATGTTTAAAATCTTAATCTCTTATTGACAACCTATCTTAATTAACGACTTTATCTTAATTAATCTACCTTAATTAACAACCAAGGTCAGAATTTCGGCTCCACCGCCAATAATTTAATATAGCCCAGTTTAACACACCTACGAACACCCAAGTCCTGTCTGGGCACGAATTCGCAACCTCACTAGCATCGGGGGCCTATTTCCCTACACGTTTCTTAATCTTAATGAAAGAAGCTTTCTATTTGCAACTAAACAAACGGGGTTAATTATCGATAAATGCAAACGTTCCAAGGAACTGGGGAAATCTGCTGTACGTAAATAGTCGTTGGCTATGTGTGTTCATACACATGGCATAATTAAGTTAGGAAGGTATTGAAAATTTGGTTGTTTTATCAGGGTTCTCACTCATAGTGAAGAAAAAATTTCCCATCTTTTCCAGCAAAATTTTCGGACCAATCCAGGGGCGGATCGGGTCGTCTCAAAAGGCGCAAGTCCCTGACTATTCGGAGACGCGAGTCCTACCGCCCATGAGGGCGCACCAGCTTGTGATCGGTGAGTCGGCGGTCCAGTCCGCCCCTGGGCCAATCACAAGCGAATTTCAACCGAACTTCAGTCGCAGGGAAAAACGGCTTCGATGATTTGTGGGAGATTTAGCTATTCAAAACAGGTTAAGGTTTTCCCCGACTTTTCTAGATTCGACGAAAAAATCTCGCCTTCCAGTGAGTTTTGGGGATAAATGTCATGTACCCTGACAATTCCAGATTCTCCAGGTACGTGGGAATTCTGTTCATGCATACTTTCTCTGATAAAATATAGCGCGTAGCTCGCGCTAGAATCTGATGGATGCTGACAGAAGGAGCAACCTTCTGCGCATGTGCGTGGATGTTTCCATCCGATAAAGTTTACTTGGCTAGAAAAATAGGAGAAAATAGCTTTTCCTGTCACATTTCTGTGCATGCGTGGAGGATGTAGGAGGGATTAGATTTCGTGTGTGTTTGCATAACAATAAGGGGTTGTATAAATTCCTGAGCAAGGGGAAAAAATATAATTTATACTTATATACTGATTCAACTGATTATATACTGATTCAACAGTTCCTGATTCAGGCAGCGCACATCGAATGTGATCGAAACGGCACGAGTCGCGAAGCGACGAGCGGAGGAAGTCTGGGGGGTCTCCCCCCAGTTCGGTCTCTGTGATTCAGGTAAGTACTGATTTATTTAAAACAAATGCTAATTCATAATCAAAATACTATATTAGCGGGGATACCGAGAGGGAACCATAACAGCGACAGAAAATCTAGCTAGATGCAAGAACATTTAGCTATTTTATAGCGTGTTTCAGCATTACTAGCATTTAGAGTCCACACACATGCGCAGAAGATTGCCCCTTCTGTTAGCATCCACAAGATCGTAGCGCGCAGTCTACTAAATTGCTCTGCTTGTTGGCATTCGTTTTTCGCCACGCCACGACTTACAACTTTTCAAGAGGTCCAAACCTTTGTCGCCTAAGAAATCAAAACCCCAAAGGGAAATGGTATCAGGAACCTAAAGTTTTCGAAATTATTGGGAAAGAGGGGGCAAACACGTAATTATACACATTTATACATCACAATGTATGCAAGATTTCAATTAATTTCAAATTATTGACGTGGGGAGGGGGCTCCGGCCTCATGAGCCCATATCACTGTATGCCTAAGATTGGCATACGTAACGGCAAACGTTTGTCATAACAGCAGAGGACAGGGAGGGGGAAAAGGCAGGGGCGGACTGGGTCCTTTCAAAGGGCGCGCACCTTGGATTATCGAAGGGCACGGGACCTTGCCCATTCGGAGGTGCGGGGAATTATCGCCCCTTGAAGGCGCACCGGTAGTCAAATCCTGGGCAAAGGGGGGGGTGCCTAAGGGCTCATAATCCTAAAAAAAGCAAGCGCGTTTTCGTTTTTTCTATAAGAGAATTATTAAACAAATTATGAGCTTGCAGATTTGTTAGCCTTTAACATGTGAAAAATGGTTGGGGACAGAGTGAGGGTAGGGATTGTCTGAGGGGCCGATCTGCTAAACTTCCTATAGGCTGGTATATCCTGTTCCCGACCCTCCTCGCACCTTTGTACGGAGGTGGGGTGGGGGGAGGGTCATAAACTCGCATTACGATGAAATTTTGTATAGATACATATGAATATTTAGTACCAGATTCAGACTACACACACACATACACTACAGCGCTGTCAAACTATACATAATTCAGTAATCTCAGTACTTCACTAAAAATCTGGCGTGATTTAATTTCCTCTTCAAATCACGTCCGGTTGGTTGCTAGGTTCTTTGGGGTTACATAATCGCTCGTATATATTCAACGAACCTACAGAGTAAACAAACACTCCGCCTCGAAAAAACTTTTTAGAATCTAGTTCGAGAAATGCGAACAAAGCGCTTCACTACAAATTGGCGTGCTTCCCTATTCGCAGTAGGGCGGAAAAATTACGGTACTAGACCAAAACTTATCATTACCATATAATGCTGCCCCAACAAAACGCCAGCAATGAATAATGCTGTTGCCTCAAACAAAGAATTACTCGGTTGGTTTCATTTCAAAGGGCAAGGAGCCCCACGTTCCGGGAAAATGCACCGGAAAATCTCATTTATATTCGTTCCGGACAATCGCCCAAGTTATGACGTCATTCCCGGTGCGAGAACATTGTTTCCGTCACCATGCTCGGAGTAGGCTGACAAAGCAGCAACGTTTCGTTCACGTCACGTTTTTGAATTCAAGGCTGTAATTTTCAGTTATTAATAACGGATGACTCCAGGAATATTTACGAGGAAGAGGCAATTTCCAAAAGGATAACTTTTTAATTAATAAACGTTTTAATTAAAACTTTAATTGATTTAAAAATACGTCTTACTAAAAAAAAAAGTTGTCATCGTCTGAGGAATGTGAAGAAGAAAAACAGTTTGTGTTTTTATGGAGCAAGGCATGCTGAGACGGAACACCCAGTTTTCCTCGGAAAACGAACTACGGTACACGTTCCACGACATCACTGGCAGGAAGCGAACTCTCACTCAATATTTTTCATATGGATGCTGAAAGCCTTCCCTCTATCTATTCAAGTCATGATGATGATGATGATGAAATTCGCATTGTGCAACGGGAAGGGTGGCCGCTGGAGACTGCGCTGTAGCCCCAGGTGGGAGTATTAGGCTTTAGTGTTCAATTAAAAACGGTGAAGTTGAAAAAGAACGGGAAACGAAAAACAAACTGTTCTACCCAACCCAACAGCTTCAGAAAAGTTAGCCGTTTTTCAGAACTGTTATTTCAAACCGTTGTTTGTGTTAGACCAGAGGTTCTCAACCTTTTGCTTGGCTAACACTATAGTCGCCCTTATGTCAGAGACACATGTGCATTTTTGGCTGCTTTTACTTAACCATATTTTTCAAGTTGTTAATCAACATTTCATTATATAATGGTAAAAGTGGGAATTTGTTTTCGAATTTTAAATTGCTTAATTTTAAATAATTTTTTTCAATTAAAAGTCATTAAAAACTGGAACTTTAAATATCGTTTCTTGAAAGCCTCAATTATACATATATTTTTATTTATTTTTTTGTCTCATAAGGACGACGATATATTTGCTAATACATAGTAAATATCGGTTATAACGACCTTCAAGGGACCGCGAAAATTCGGTCGTTATAACCGATAGTCGTTATAAACGATATCTTTTTAAAATCATAGTAGCCTATAGCAATGTACTCTAGAGTTTTATAAATTATTTTGATAGTAAAAAGTACTAAACTTTTTGATCTCAAAATTAAACAAAAATATACTTAATTATAATGAATTTAATTTCCGTGTATATTATGTTATAGCCACACTAAAAACATAGTACTTCCTTAGTTTTTTAAATTGAAAAAATTGTAGAAAATACTACTAAAGTATATAATGTAGAAAACAAATGTAATAAATAGTATTTATTATATTATACTAATGACTTCAGAACAGTGCCGGTTTAAGTGTTTTGTGGGCTTTACGCTGAAAAAATAGAATGGGCCCCCTTAAGAATATGACCCTCGTGATATTCAATTAATAAATCACTTTTTAAGTTCACTATCTTTAATATTCAGGTTTAGCAGTGATAAAAATTTCTCAGACATTTGTAAATAAACAAGATTAGAATAACGCTTAAATTTTGATAACTAACTTTAAATTTTAATAACTAACCCACGTGGTTCTGCTTTATGACTGTCAAGTCGCGTCGTTATATCCGATACGAATTTCCCTACTTAGAATCTACGTAGACTACAAAATCGCCGTCGTTATAGCAGGTTTCGTCGTTATATACGATGTCGCTATAACCGATATATTTAGTGTGGAGTAGAATAGCAAACTTCTTGTAAAAATTCCGTCGTTATATGCGGTTGGTCGTTATAACCGGCGTCGTTATAAACGATTTTCACTGTACCAAACCCAATAACAACAGTATTAAGGATGGAAGGTGTTTTTGAGCATTTAGGGATGTAAAATATCAAGTTTTATTTTATTCGACATGTTACATTTCTCACGAATTTCAGAGAAAAATGCAGAACTTACTTAAACTACATAAACGAAAAACAGTAACAAAAAACATAAAGTAAGGCAAAACATCTGAGAACAAATTCAAAGAACCTATTTTAAATCCACAATATGTTAACCATGTGATACCTAAAACCATTTTTGCAATTATAAAACTAAAATTGTCACCTGGCATCAAAAAAGAATGAAGAAGCCCAAGAAATCGTTGGGTTGTTTTTTTTTTAAGAGCATTGGATCACGCGGAGCACTTGGAAAGGTTTCGTGGAGCACTGAACGCTCCTCGGAGCACAGCATGAGAAACGCTGCGTTAGGCGATCGGTTTGACGGCTAGCAATTCAATTATTTTGTTCCCTTGAGAGAATTAATTCGTCCGTTGTTTGTTAGAGAACAGGTTTTTATTTGGTTGGGCATGTTTTACTCACCACTACTGTTCATCCACGAAAAGAAGTCCGATGGAACAGTTAGAAATAATGGGAGGTGAGGTCACAAACGGCCTAGTTGATTACAACAGCGGAGGCCGACTCCAATTTCAGAACTTGTTTTTAGTGAACGTTTGTCGGCGCCAAAATCAAGGTCTGAAATGTGAGTCCTCCTCTTCTGTAATGGGATAGTCCGTTTGTGACGTCACCTCCCGTTATTTCTAACTATTCCATCGGACTTCTTTTCGTGAACGAACAGTACCACCTCTTTTATTTCTCAGGTTCAATTCAAAGCTTATCGCAGAACGCATAGAGCTCTTTCTGCCCACTATAGACCGGAGTTTGGTTTAAAAGCCAATAGAAATATTTTCTCAGAAAACTAATTCCAAGCTCAACAGAACCGCAGCTATTGTTGTGCATAAGACACAAACTTACCACAGCAGACAACCAAAAATTTTGCGCTGAAGGAAGACGAGTTTTCTTCAACTTCTGTTTCGGAGCTACTACAGTCCCTGAACGACTTGGACCCTCTTAACGATCATTACCAATTTTTCTCTATCCAAGGCCTTCCTTTCTTTTTTTTTCAACTTCGCAACTTAAAATTTGAGAGCATTTCATAGCAAATGCTTTTCCGAACATTGAAAAAAAAAAGTGCTGGAAAAGCGGACTACAAAACTAAGTGCTTCAAAATATGGAAAAAACACTCCCACAAAATAGAAACTACAGAAACTACTTTTAATGGGTCATAGGACTTTTAAATTCCCCAAAAGAGAAAAATTTATAATGGTTTTTTAACTTTAGTTTTCTCAGTAAATATAAATCTAATTAAAAAATTTTTTGATCAACAATAACAAACCGTCTATAATGTATATGTAATATAACCAAAAATAATTTTAAATGACAAATATTTTTCTTAATTTTACAAAATATTAAATATGATTTATGAATTAATATTACATGGCAACAGACCGCACAGAATTGTAACTTAAATTTTGCTGCTACAGTGTTGCTCATGGGCTCAAATTGTTCACAGATATTGGGTACTCATACTCTACCTAAAAAAAAGCAATTATAAAAATTAATTATGAATATTTTTTGCCTTAAATATGATTTTTTATGCATATTTTTAAGACCCTATTTTGTCCATAATTAATAACTTATAAATAAAAATGGCAAAAAGCAGATACAAATTATAAAGTTTTCTGGAAAATTTTATTCAATTATAATAACCGGTTGGCAAGTTATCATGCGCACAAAAAAAAAACATGTTTTGAGAAAATCCACTTTAAAGTTTTACGATCACTTAAAATTGCATGAAATGTAGTATTGTCGTTTTCATCGCTGCGTCTAATAATGGACGGATTTTGCTCCGGTTTGTTTCAAAATACTTCTAAGTTTAATTTAAAAAATTTTTTTGAAATTTTGAAAGATCCTATGACCCCATAAAAAGAAAAGCAGTTTACAATAGTTTTCGTTCCAGCAAACGAGTTATGACTGCGACACGACAGAAGGAGAATTTAAATATTCATTCTCAACAATCAGGTCGCATTAACTCCTTACTTATGACAATCGAACAAACGCATGCGACTGTCTAATATCTATATCTCGTGTTAATTCCTTATATTTCGACACAAGCGGGTGATGTCCAGATCTAACTATCAAAAGCAATTAGCCTAGAAACAGGTCAGATGTAAGATTTTGCCGTCACCTTACCCGCACAACGCCGCCTGATAGCGGAACGTGCGCCGGCTTCCCCACCTACTAATTTCCCCTCAAAAATGATGATCGCAACCCGGAAAGCGCGCCAAAAAAAGCCCGACAACACACACCGATTTTCCCTGGAAAGACTGCGATATCTGGAGTTTATGAGGGGGCATGAGTTCCGGATAGCAATTTGCTAATGCTAAATTATGAATACATTACAAGAGATACTGTATACTTTAGCCGATTGAGACGGTACACTGCACCCGGCTATCAAAGGGACCAACTATTCGAAATAACGAAACGGTCAAAGACCTCGGCGGTAAATTACCTTGTAAAAGAATTTAAACAATTGCGAACACTTGCCGTCGATGTTAACAATGATGGATTGTGGCCCCGTAAGAATCCATTTGTTCGCAGAGAACTGTTAAATCTGTTGCAACACAATATGTCAATACCGTGAACGCCACGTTTCACGTAATAATTGAATTCTCCACGTCATTATGCCATAAAAAAAAAATACTGGCTTTTTGATCAAATCACTTACGCCGAGTAATCGAATGTAAAAAAAATAATTTTTACAATGAAAAAATTGACTGTTTAAACCGCACTGGCAAAGGCCCAAAACTTTGCTCAAAACATTGCAATAATATTTCACTACTTTTAAAAATTGTGCCATTCCGTAAATGACGAATATAATGTCAATTTACTCCGGGTTTATTCAAGTCTTGAAAAAAAAAAGTAAGTGACAGAAAATCGCCTAAGGTCTATATTTAAATTTAGTGGGTCTCCGTTAACACTAATTCGCAACTTTCTAATTCGCAACCCTGTAATTGGTAACTCTCTCTCTCTAATTCGCAACTCTCTAATTCTCAAACAGTTGGGTAGATTTGTAACGTTAACAATAGCTATCATTATTGCATTTACGGAAGACCTTCACCTTACCCTTTTTATTACAGACAAGCAAGCAGAAAAAAAACGAAAACGAGTTCAATATCTATTGAAACCCGCTAAAAAAAATATCGATACGCGCTAATTTATTTTCAAATGTCTTTAAGCACAAAATCTCGTATGCAAAGTTTGAATCCAACGTTGGATGCATTTGGTCTCTTTTCATCGTTTGCATGTCCATTTCGATTTTGAAAGGCATTATTATGACCTTTCGCAGGAGAAACACAATCACCAAATTTGTCAAATACTGATCAACACAAAATTTACAGGGTTTTGTAAGTTTCGTTGAAGAATTACAATAGACAATATCGTTTGGGACCCACGCTTATCTGCTCAAACTAGAGCTTTGTTTGTTGAGAAGAGAATGCGACACCGTTCACCCGGTCCAGAGTCGAACCGAAGATCCTCCGTATGAACCAGAATGCCTTAACCAACTGTACTATCGGGATACGGGAAAGATGTTGCTCTTCTTTGTATTCAAGGTCTTGGACGATCTTGTCACCCTCCGGAGGGGTAGCGCACACAATTTCAAAATACAGTATTGTTCAACACACACAACGCCACTGGGGCGCATTTTTACCACGTGTTCACAAAGAAGGAATCAACGTCTCAAAAAAAAAAAAAAAAGACAGTACGGAGACGGTTGGTCGAAGAGAATCTGATGGGTCGTCGTCCAGCCGAAAACCGACTGAGGCCATGAAGAAAACGGGACTGCAATGGACCACAGAACACCAAAATATAACAGTTGCGGACTGAAGTCCAGTAAATATGACCTTCATATAATTGTAAAAACCCTCGGTAATGATTTTTTCGTAATTACGGGGATATTTCACAGGTCTGCTTTTCGGACGAGTCAACTTTTCAAATTTTGGTGGACGAAAGCTCGTTCGACGAAGCCCAGTGCAGCAATTTCACCAGGACTGCCTTTTTGGAAACAGTTAAACACCCTGCAAACGTGATAGTGTAGTCGGTGATACAGCAAAGGGTATGGGACGCCTCTACATCGTGGAAGGGACCATGAGGCAGAACCCGTACAAACGAGTACTAAAAAGTAGGCTCCTGCCCCAGGTCCAAGAATGGTTCCCTGGTGATGAAAAGTATGTGTTCATGCAAGACTGGGCACCGTGCCACAAAGCGTTACTGCTTTCCTGACTTATAAAAACGTGAGCGTTTTGCCTTGGCCGGCGAATTCACCTGATATGAACCCAACAAAAAGCCTATGGCAGCTCACGAAGAGAGCGATTGCCAAAGAAGGCATCACTACCGAGCGGCAACTGATAGAAACCCTTATAAGGGTGTGGCATCACAACACCAATCTCCGACACGACGTAAATGTCTGCATAGAAAGTATGCCTGGAAGCAGTAATCGCAGCAAAAAGTGTAATTATTAGATATTAAGGAATTGTTCTTCTTTCTGAAAAATTTTCACTTATCATTTTTATTAAAAAAAAAAAAGATATGATTAAGCAAACACGTTGCTTTTATATTCTAAATAATGCACTCTAATGAATAACAAATAACTGCGAGACCGAAAGCCAATTATTTTCTCATTAAAATCATTTAAACTTGAAAATTATATGAAATTTGGACTGTCCCTAATATTTTGGCCACCCACTGTAGTTTTTGAAGATTTTTGAGAAGGCAGCTAGTCTGTAGTTTGAAATGTCAGTCTTTATTACACCTTCCTTATAGCCTGGAGTTATGGCTGAACTTTTGAAATCATTTGGAAGAATTCCAGTAGAAAAAAATAAAGTTACAAATGTGCGTGAGAGACAATACGATGGGATTAGTAACGTATTTTATAGAAGCAGGGTAAATTTGATCCATAATTTTGTGGATTTCGTGATTGGTTGTAGCAAAAAAGAAAAAGCGTGTTTTTGATATCATAATTTGCACAATTGTTACCAAAGTTCGAGGAATTAGTTAACTGCTGATTCGACTAAAGGGAAAGTCAATAAAATAATTATTGAAAGTGATCAATACTTTTGTTTGATCAGTGATGATGAAGCTTCCATCGATAATTGCATCAATCTAGCTTTTACCAGTTTTAATTTACCTAAATTTCGTTTCGACCAGCTCCCTTTCTAGTTTGCATTAGCAAAAATTCCGTCAGATACGATTTTTTGGCTAGTTTCAATTTTTATGCAGTTCGTTACGAAAAATGGGGATATATTCGCGTGACTAGCTTTACGAGGAATGTAACGAATAACTTACGTTGTTAATCTGAATACAAAGGTCCATTATAAAACGGGAAAAAATCATTTTATTGTATCAAGAGAGCTATGCCCTACAGCTAACCTCAAGGTAATTTTGGAAATGTGCATTTGTACTATTATTTTTAAGACTGCATAGTGCATACGTTGGCTCAATGTATAAAGGCCACCAGATTTACTGCGCTCTACAGAAAGTTTTTTTTGTTTTTTGGATTTTTTTTTTGCAAAGGGGTGAAGGCCAGCAAGTGCCAACGGGGGGGGGCAGAGTTTTTTCTCCCCCAGTCTCGGAGAAGGAGGGGAGAAAAGTATATTCCCCCACGCACACTATTGGCGAATACTATTAAAATTTTAATTTCAAAAATATCATTAAACATTTCCACTAATGTAGCAAAGCTGAAAGAAACTTAGATTTTAATTTCGTTTTCTGTCAATAAATGTCAGCACCATATCGTCAATAATACTGCTACGACAGTGTCCCCTGGAGTATCTATTGTTTGAAAAAAATAGCGCCTTTTTACATGTACATTTTCTTTCAGTCTTCGTGAAACTATCCGTCTTAAAGCATGGTGCTCTACGAAATCAGTAAAATTGTAAATCGTTCAAATTGTTTAGTGATTTATTTTACTTTAACTATTTAATTAACGATTAATTTACCTAATTAATGCTTTACAATAGCTGTTGGAAATTTGTGGCAATAGATGGCGCCACCAGTTCGTCGCCGTAAAATCTCTCGCTCCCCACTCTCCAAACGTTGACACGTCCCTTATGAAGGCTATTATTATTTTTTCCCCTTGCAAATTACATTGTTGTTCATTCAGACGTTAGTAATTACCGTTTACAGTATAATTGGAATATTGTATGTAAGAATTAGCATGCATGGAAATGAGTATGCCACTGTTGCGATGCCCAAAAGCTCATGCTCGTTTACTAGAGATGGGCGAAATCGTTCACTCCTTGATTCAATGAACGATTTGGCGCACCTGTGGTGGGAATCTGCACTTGTTTCGCGCAAGGGCAACCAACACCATGCTGTTTCAAACTACAACTTCCCAAAAGACCCAAACCTTCATCACCCCAGACTCTTCATCTGTAGAAGGAAAAAAAATGAAGGTTTCTTTTAGAGTATTTCATTTAAGTTTTATTATCAAGGACAGCAAGTCATGCTGTGCCCTGATTTTTCACAATTTTCCGAGAAATCCGAACCTCTTAAGAACTAGGGAACCAAACCGCAGACTACGATGAGCAGGTAGGCTATAAGCATTCCTTTTTTTTTCCACAGTTAGGAGCTAAACCCGGGGTAATGGTAACCGCATGCTAGGTAAATGCATTACCACTGCACGGCTGGTTTTTTAGTGGGTTTAGACCCATAATTTTTGCACAATGAGCAAACGCATTCTCTCTACAGTACCATATGGCAGTCTGACTATCAGTTTAGAAGAGAGTTGTCCAACCTTTTTGGGCCGTGGGCCACTTACAAATTTTTCCCAGATCTTGTGGGCCAGCGGTTTCATAAAAAACTAAAAAACCTTACTAAAAGCCTTGGTTCAGAATTTCTTCTGATTATTTGTTTGTTCACTTGTGATATGGGAAGAGATCATCACCCATGTAGTCTACCTCAGCGGCTTTCCTTATTTCTGTAAAAAAAAACCTAAACTTTTTGTTTGGGAATTTTTTTTTATTTCAAACAGTTGTCAGTGGGTCAGATTAACATAGTTAGTGGGCTGTATGCTGGACAACCCTAGTCTGGAAACTGCGATTAAAGCTAATGCTTGTGACATAGTTAAGATTAGCACATTGGCTGCTATACAATACAACCATAGGCGTAGCTAGGGGGTGGTTTTGGGGGTTGTAACCCCCCATCGCAATGAAATTTTGTATATTTAACATAGGAATATATGAGTTGTAGCTCTGTAACCCCTCCCATTAAGCCTATAACTCCGCCCTTTCTGGTTATGTCTATGAATACAATAACTTATTTTTCTTTCACAGCAATGTAAATGATCGGCAGCTCATGAGGTAGTGGAACAAGCTACCGGTGATTCATTGCAAAAGGTACGATTATATTTGTTTGTGGTTTTACGGCTCAAGGACTACAATGGTCATGCTGTGTCGGGACCTACTGTTTTCCGAGGAATCTAAACCTCTGGACCTATAATTTTCCAAGGAATACAACCTCTTAAGGCCTAGGGAACCAAACCTGGGCTACAGTGAGCAGTGTGAAAAATGTGTGATTAGGTTCAAGCCTTAAATGTGAACACGGTGTACCTTTCCAATCCGCCTACTAAGATATTCCTGATATGAGTCACCCATGTCTCGTAATGCAGCAAAGGTGTTAAATGCAAACTGCACTAATATTCACTTATCCTATAATTACTTGTTTTTTCTATGGTAATTGAAGCCCTGTGTTGACATAGTGGTAATACATATGGCTACCATACAATTAATCCGGGTTTATTAATTTGTGAATTTTATGACACAAGGGTGATACTGCCCTGCCACCTACAATTTTCCGAGAAATCTGAACCTCTTAAAGAGCCTAGGGAACCAAACCACCGAAGTTTAGGAGGGAGGGGTTATGCAAGATTGACAATTGGGAAAGGTAGCCATCAGAAGCAGCACTGTAATCCCAAACAGGATGCATAATCTGAGCAACCAAGCATCATAGGCAAGTCAGGAGAAGTAGGAGTCGATCAATATGCGGCTCACAGAGATTCCCACTTGCAATTTTGCACCGAAGCCAGCTACCCATCAATTAGCTTAAATATCATTTTTCAACTGGATGAATTATACATATATAGATGTTTAATACACAAAAAACAGCACACGAATAGTCTTCATACAAAATATCTTTTCAAGGTTGTTCCCAACGAACTAGTCTCAGAAAGGAATGTTTTACTAACAGTGTGTTTATTAAACCTGCCATGAATTGGCAAACGTACTGTACGGGAGTGAAAAAATATTCTGTTCGCAACTTTCCAGAATACATTCATACACAATGAATCTCATTCATTCAAGAAATAGCCTTGGGGTGGCAAAAATAGCCTAAGGGCGGCCAAATGGTAAATCTGCCCATGGCTATGGTGGAAGAGACTATAGCAAGTTGGATGGCAGACAACAATGCTGTTGAGTCAGCTCAGACCTGTCACACAACCAACCGACCTTGCCTCGAATTCGTGCACCTTGGCCTTCCATAGCTTTCATTCCACTGATGAGTTCCCAACGGGAAACCATTGCTGCCAACACCCTTGAACAGCAGTGTCCGTACGGTGCAGGTGGCAGCCTATTGCTCAGTAGGACCAGCCAGCTTCAAGCATCCCGACTATGCGACCATGTTCAAAGTCCTCAGATTGGCTATAAGGTCTTTGACAATGTCATAATGGCATTATTGGTTGCATTTCCAGGGAACTGCAATACCAGCAATGAGAAAGAATAAACCACTAGCAATTTTTATGATTCATTCTTTTATACGATGCCAGCTGAGCAGTAGAAATGTGCGCTATAATCGAAGTTAACACTCATTGGCTTTGAAAATTTAATTATTTGCATACTTGGTTTAAAGGAATTAGCATGCGAACTTTCGAGATGATCGGAGTAATTTTAAGGGTGCTTCATTTTTTTTTTCGCAAAGAAATGTACGAGGGATATCTAGAAAGTAACTTCCATTTGTAATTATTGGTACCAGAGCATTGAGCATATACAACGACACTTGCTTGGCGAATTTGGTGATTCATTGGCAAGGTAGTGAGATCATTTTTAGACAGTTGGTCAGTGCATACACTTCGTGAGATGGGCTTAGAGTGTCTAAGAAAATTAAACTGCCCATTGCATGTGAAATTAGATCAAACTAGAGCTGTTTTTTGTTTAGGAGAAAAAGAGACGCCGTTCCCATCCTGGATTCGAACCAGGGTCCCTCCGTTTAGCCCGGAGTGTCTTGACCGCTAGACGAACGAGGAAAGGCACAATGCTCTCCTTCCTCCCCCCACCCAGATATATATATATATAAGGATGTAAGATATTATTACAATTCTCAAAGATAACTTAATATATATATAATTAGCATATGCAGTGTGGTGCATTAAAAACAAAACAGATTTTCAGCTGGTTCAAATGGATTTTTTTTAAAATACTCAGACACATCAATTTTATTTTTATGAGGGAAGTAAGAATAATGGAGTAATTATTTTGCTTAACCACCCCCACTAGCCACCTCAAGTTTAAAATTTTTAATGGCAATCCCTGCATTGTGATCTATTGTTTTAATGATTGTTGAAAGTGTTATTTTTGTATTGAAGAAAAATTTAAATCAGCTAGTGCTTTTGCGAGTGAGAGTGAAAATAAAATTATTATTTCCATCTATTCAAATATGCCAGCAACAGGTGCAGATTTAGAGAGAGGCTATTATCACCCTTTGAATGAAAATGTAACATTGAAAAGATACAAGGTAAAGGTCCAATGAGGTATCATTTTCAAAAATCAAGTCATTAATCATCTCTTCCCACCTTGAATGACCTCTAAATCCATCCCTGACTAGCGAACACATTTTCACCTATTCTTGGAATGAAAGGTAAAAGTGCTCCCACTAGCATCTTTAAATAGGTGAAAATGATTTTATTTTAGTTCTTGCTCACAAACACATGTGCTGCGATTTCAATATTTCTCCACTCCACAAATAGGACCTTTTACCCCCTTTAAAAAGGATATATCACAAAGTAGGGATTGCCATTTGAAATTTTAAACTTGGCATTGCTGGGAGTGGGGGGTGAACAAATAATTTACTGTATGGTGACTTTGCACTTTCCCTTTGCGAAATAAAATTGTGTCTATCTTTTGAAGAATCCTTTTTAACTACTTGAAAATCCGTCTATTTCGCTTTCAATGCGCCACCTTGTTTACATTATATACATTACTTTAATATATACTTTCTTTATATATTAGTTTTAATGAGCATTATTGTCTTTTTCAAAATGCACTTTGTCATTTATTTGATGTAATTATACCTCTTGTTTCATTGTGTTATATAGCTCTTTTTACTGCATGGCAGCGTTTTCATTGACGTGTTATTATTTTAACTTTCAAATGGGACATTTTTAATAATGTTATAACTGCAACTATAGCTCCTATATTTTAATTTTGCAAGCTCAAAGACCTTTTTGGCCCAGTAAGCTTATTATCAACGACATATATTAAAAGGACTATTTGCATCATTGCCATCAGTATAATAAATACGAAATTTAGTAAGGTGCATTGCATGCGAAAATGAAACTGGAAATGTAACTAGAATATTAATTTTATGGTAAAGTGAACGTTATCAAGCAGAAGCACATTTAACTTAAACACTGCTTTGTTGATGTCTGTTATCCCTGTAAACAATTATTAACAAGGCCTTAACCACACATTTTTTCGGGCGGCAAAAGATTTTTACGTCGCTAATGATGCTTGGTGCAGTACAGCTCAGATGCTCTTGCGCCATAAAAAATTCAAACAAACGTCGTTAATGAATAAGTATTGGTAGTAAAAACATTTCGGAAGAGGGAGAGGCAGGCCCTTGGGACCACCCACTGGCTACAGCCCTAGTTAACAAGCTGCCTTTCACTGGTATACTGTCCCCCCAATATTTTTACGCCGCTGGCACCCATGGTCACTTAACTTGCCTATGTGAGCTTGAGAATGTCAGAGAAACACTATATATAGTGTATAATCAAGCCAGATACATGGCTGGTTAGCATCATATTAAACAATATACTCTTCCTTGACAATAACCATATCCAGCAGCACCTATTACACTTTCTACTGTCATTCAACTTCATTTTTAGTTTAGCCTCTATGATCCCACAAAGGTTCTGTAATCATTTCTGTTTTAGAATGAAAACCAACTAGATTAGGCTGAATTAGGACCACTGGCATATGCAGGCAGATGTTGATGGGGTTGTAAGTCCCCACTGTGATGACATTTTATATATATGCATATAAAAATATGCAGTTGTAGTCTATAGCCACCCCTGCCATTGAGCCTGTAACCACCCTTATGAATTTTCCGCGTAAGCCTACAACTTGGACCTACTGTTTTCTGAGAGATCAGACTTTTTATTTCTATGATGTCAACACTTGTTCTATGCATATGTTGATGGCTAAAAGTGGGCAAGACGGTTGTAGCATGGGTTACACTGCACAAGAACCCCTTAGCTCTCTCTCTTTCTCTCCTCTTGAAATAAGTCTAGAATCAGAACTTCAGTTCATAGGCTTGTGACGTCGTATTTCTACCACCTGTACTATTGCAGCTGCTATGTGGTTTTTTTTTCCTAATGCATTTACTTTCCACTATGTTTTTTTTTGTTTTTTTTTAATTGCATTTGAATGGTAAGAGAAGTGTGCTTACCTTCAGTGGGCTACAGAAAGAGGAAATAATTTTGTCAGGGTATGAATGTCCAGTATATAAGAAACAGATGAAATTGTGGGCTAGGCCTCATGTGGATGACATGATTTGTGGATTACTTTGCAGAACTTATGTGGCATCACTTTAAAAAGGATAGGCTTGAAAACTTATTTCTGGCACATTTCCGAGCCATAAAAACCACTGTCCCACTGCATACCAACGATCAAGATGACTAGGTGAGTACTTCTGAAATTTTTATTTATGATTTTGCAGGTTTTTCCGGATTCAGGAAGAGCACCACTTATCTGATCGATCAGGCAGCAAGAGCGGAGTCCGAAGCAGGAGAGTGTGAAGTGTAAGCAATCCCTCCATTGATATATCCGTTAACTGATTCAGGAAAATTATACGGCCCAAAAAACCCTGAAAAGATGGTGGCAGGTCAGTTGCTATACTGCCAGTAGTTTTGGAACAACTAAAAAAAAATTCAGCAGGAGAGTTCATTGTGTAGTTACACCATAGCATGGTGCATGGTAAAACCGCTTATTAGCTGGCTTACCAGATAGAAAAATTTATCCCTAAAAAAGAGGTATTGTTGTGGAAGAATATTTTACCAGGGAATTTTTATCTGACTGTAAAAAAGGGATGACCATACGTGAGAAATGTCTGTAAAAGGGGGTTTTACTGTACCATGGTTTTGGTCAATAGTAGAAACCTTTTTACGTTATAAATATCACTGTCATATGTAAGTATAAAATATACATCAAATTAAAGTGTGGTGACAGTGCAGAATATGTCCCCTAGTGCTTTTTCCTCTTGAAAAGAGTCAAAAGTATTTGGAAATCGGCTTATAATGTCATACATATGTTCTCTTCCGAAGTGGTAAGGGCATTTCAATGATTTGCCATTCTTTTGGCTGTATTTTGTTCATCGCAGTGAATTGTATTATATCTGAATGATTGACTGACGTCCTTTTTTTTTCTTTTATTTTTGTGGAATTACCGTTGAAAGAGAAAAAAAGTGTTCTGGAGCGGATTATAAAAAAAAAATTCTGTCCGGATATGATTGTTAGCTGTGATGAGATCGTGAACTAAGCCTTGTTTGAATGATGCTTTTCAATGCTGTTACTAAAAAGTGAGTATGCACATAATAGGGGAGGAGGAAAGAGAGGGAGGAGGACAGGAGGGAGAAGGGAAGGAAGGGAGAAGGAAAGGGACGAGGAAAGAAGAAAGGAAGGGAAAGAAGGAAGTAAGGAAAAACCATAGTCGAAAACGAGAAACTGTTTGACTCCTACTTTGCAGAGTTTATATGGTGGAGCCGGCACAAAGGTAAAGCAGAAAATTTGTTTTCTGCATTTTTAAATGTCATAAAAACCACAAGCATCTGACGAAGAAGAGCGATAAAGGTTAGTACCTCTTTTTTTCTTAACTTCGCTGAATCGGGACATCTGTGTTGTTAACATGACATGATGTAAACAACATGGCAGAAAGTCAGTGTCACTGTTGCCATGCATGTTGGAAACACTTCCCGCTAAAAAGCACTAGGAAATGTGTTGTGTACCAGTGCCTAAAATGTAAATCTGATGTAATTTATGGCAAACTGCAAGTCACTTGTCCAATGATAATACTGCTGAGCTTTACCCAATATCAACATAATAGTGAGTTCTGTGTATCTTTTAATTAGTAATAAACTTGTTAATTATTATTGGTTAAAAATTCTGTTTTCGCATTCATTAAAATGTTTCTTCCTTTGACAGTCTGTTTAAGCTTTGTTGTTGGTTGTCAGTGAACGTTCTAAAATTTAGCAACCTAACTACAGTATAAACCCAATTTTACATTCCCATATATATGTTTTTTATCGATTCGCACGTCGTTTTGCCAAATCCCCAAACCTGAAATATTAACTGAAATAGAATATCATTTCAATCTTCATGCCTTTTTTCAGAATTGTATGTATTCTTTCAACAATCCCCTGAAAAATGTAACCTTAGGATTTCAGATTTCATGGTATAACAATACCTTTATCCTAACTTTTCTCGTCATATTTATTGCACTCTTTTCAATAACAGAAAAAAAAAAATTGCATTTGGTGCCACTTTTTTTGGCAATTTATTTACCATTGGTTGGTTATTATTAATGATAATACAAAACTGGCAAGGGTGAATGTTTACAATAAATTCTGTTCGTGAAGCTCCTTTCGTCGCCAAAACTGATGCTATACTCTTAAAATTGAATCCGAGAGCTGAAAACATTGCACCTGCATGTAAGTCCCAGCTTAGGCACACTGGCTCATAGCAGAAGACTAGAACACCCGATGTGCAAACCTTCTGTGCATATACATGGATTTTCCAAAAATTCCTATCAGTGTTTCCATCAAAAAATAGTTATTGACTGGAAAACTAACATCTGATGAGAGGATAAAATGATGTAGAGGAGGTATTTTAGAAGAGCTATCTTAGAAAAAGTATTCCGGGGAAAGTATTTTATAGAAGATATTTGATAGGAGGTATTTTAAAAGAGCTATTTTGGAGGAGATATTTTAGAAGAGATATTTTAGAGGAAGTATTTAAAAAAAAAAAAGTATTTTAAAGGAGGTATTTTAATAGATATAGCTAATACCTTACCTGTGTCAACAGATGTACACGCACCCCCCATACAACGCTACTATAAATAGTAAAAAATGAGTACTCGTTGGCATTAGTAATATGGTATAAGAAAACATTTTTATTACACCAAATACTCCACTTGAGCTATGATTTACACAAAAATCAGCACAAACACTATAACTGGCATCTTGATATATGCCTGGAATCATTACACCTCTGAAAAGACGGTGGCAATAAATTTACGCGCACCCAACTCTCTGCACATGTTGCTTGGCTCAACATGCAAATTTTTGCTGCTTTGTATCTTGTGCAGTCAACAATTTGCAAATGAAGAGCAGTATAAAACCTCGTGTAGTCTGCGTTTCGTTCAAAACTTGAAAAAATGGTAAGAGAAAGGTTAGGACTGCAGATGCGCAATAAGATCCTTCAGAAACGACAAAATGGAGCAGCTATGCGTCAGATTGCTCGGGAATTGTATTTGAACGAGTCTACCGTCAGAACATTTCTTAAACATCACGACAAAACCGGTTCCATCGTGCCTGGGTATAGCAACAGCAGACAACTACTGCTAGGGAAGATTGAATTTTGGGTCGCGTTGTCACGAAACACCGATCTGAAACTTAGGTGGAAGCTTCAAAACTATGGAGCCAACGTATAGACTGACCCGTATCATGATGAATTGATAGCAGTAGACTACGTAACATAGGCTATGGCTCATACAAGAGTAAGCGAAAGCCTATGTTGATGCCAGTTTAGCTAATGAAGCAGTTTGCATAGACTAGAGACCATATGTCCTGGACGGAAGCTCAATGGCAGAAGGTGATTTGGTCTGACGAGTCCCCCTTCCCAGTCCTATATGGAAATATCGGGCGGAGAGTCATCCGCCGGCCGAATGAAGGACACGCCAAAAACTGTGTAAAACAAGAAGTAAAGTTCCCAAGCATTGTTCAAGTGTGGGGTGTTTTGGCTATTGTGGCATTGGTGATTTGTTTCTGTATGACAGGACTATCAATGCATAACGCCACCAAGAAATTTTACAAGAGCATTACCTGCCTTCCGTTGACCACCTTTGCCCACAGGGAGATGCTATCTTCCAGCAAGATCTCGCTAACCCGCATACTGCACGCAAAATGACAGCTTGGTTTCGCCAACATCGTCTCCAAGTTCTTGACTGGATCCCAAATTCTCCGGACCTCAACCCAAGCGAGGATCTGTGGCGGGTCCTCAAGAAAGAAATGAGAAAAAAGTTCCCCCGAACAAAACATCAACTAATTATGGTTCTTCAGGAAGCATGAGCCAAAATTCCACAAGAACTTTGTCGTTCCTATGTCGAATCAATGCCTAGACGAGTTGCTAATGTGTATGCAGCAAAAGGAGGACCCACAAAATGGTAATTGTATTGTGAGAGCTGGGTGTGTGTAAATTTATTGCCACCGTCTTTTCAGAGATATAATGATTCCAGGCATATATCAAGATGCCAGTTATAGTGTTTGTGCTGATTTTTTTTGTAAATCATAGCTCAAGAGGTGTAATAAAAATATTTTCTTACTAATGCAAACGAATCATCTTTTTTTTACTATTTATAGCAGCGTCATATGGGGTGTGCATACGTCTATTGCCACCGGTAAGGTATTTTAGAAGATCTAGCTATTTTTTAGCAAATGTAACAATTTATAGCATATTTCGGCATTACTAGTACCTAAGCGGCAACGTGCTTGCGTTTACAAAATTCATGCACATGCACAGAAGGATTGCTCACCAGGCACTCTAGCCTCCCACTACGGGGCTATTACAGTTGTTAACGTCAATAAAAGGAAAATAAGACATTTATGCAAAAAAAAAAAACACTAACAGTCCTATTAAACAGCAGATGTTGAAACGTAAAAGTAAGAATTATTCTAAACACTAATCTGTCGTGGCAACTGGAAATAAAGCAAACATGGGGAACAGCAACCCAACAAGTAAGTAGCATGCAACCTAACAAGAACATTAGCACAGTGAAACGGCATTTATTGCAAACTCCCACCCTAGAAAGAAAAGACCCAATAACTGCAGTTCCACTCGCTGCATTTCTGTTACCCATGTTTTTTAATGTATTACTTTAATTTGTTACTTAAACACACATTAGTTTAAAAAAGAGTTGCTAATTGTAACTGTCATCAACTTCAAATTTCACGAGCAAATTATTAAAGATTTATTACAAATATGGCTTTGAGAAACTGGTAGGTAGCACTATGTGGAAAATAAGACATAAAATAAAATAAGCAATGTTTTAAGCGATTCAAGCGCGAGCAAATTTCAAGACTGATTCTCTCAAATTTGATTTCGTTTTTAGACGTTTCCATAACTTTGCTTCTTTTATTTAGACCCACTGTCTAGTGAAGTGATGGCAGTGCCACCTAAGGAAGCTCACTGTATATTCTAATTAAATAATAAACTCGTTTGGGGAAAAACTAAAACGTGGGAATTTTCAAATTCGCAGCAGATGCCATCCATGAATGGAACCTCATTTCCTAGTAGGGACTAACGACTGGTACAATCTGGGTGGTTCCTAGTTTAAACTTATCACTTCAGAAACCCATCATCCTGCCGATGTTGATTCCGAATTTTTTTTTTTTTTAAATCTATGTAGTAATCATTTGAAGTATAAGGTACAACGTTTGAATATATAACAAACATTTTCATCACTTTGAATCGATAATATGTATACCATTTTAAAAAAAACTTCAATTTTATTAGAAAAATAAAATCCTACGCTTAAAAAGTTGTTTATTTTATGTCTTAAATATGGCTTTATTTGGTATCTAATGTAAGTATCATAAACGTGGGATTTGAATCTCTCCATCCCATTAAATATTGTGGAACTTTTCTCTTCGATGTTCAATCATATGATCTTTTTAAGCTATTTAAGTCCACACACAATTTTTGAATTTCTACATCCCTGTGTAACATATATAAAAGAACAGCGCTACTGCACAAGACCGCTAAATCTAGTCAATGTTTCCAAAAACTGGCAATCGGCACAAGGTGACTAGCCGTCATGTTGTTTATGCCTGTGTTTTGGGATTTTCGTCCTCCTTTCCCTCCTACAAATCGTAAAAAGTTGTTTATGGCGAATTTCCTCCTCCTCTTTCCTTTCTTTTTCCCTTCTTAAATTCACACATATCTTACCTTGTTTATGTAATTCATAAAAAAAATCGAATGTTCAGACATTTTCTCCACAACGAACATAACCAGACGAGAGAGCAACGTAAAGCAATCACTAAATGGTGTCTCAAACCAGTTATCACTGCATTACACATGCGTATGTAATGCCAAACTTTGTTCTGGTAATGCGGAAACATGGTATAAATTAGCTAGATCTACTAAAATACCTTTTCTGCTAGATCTACTAAAGTACATTTTCTAAAATAACTCCTCTAAAGTACCTCTTCTAAAATACCTTTCCACAAATTTGTCCTCTACAATACCATCTCTAAAATACCTTTTCTAAAATACTTTCTCTAAAATACCTTTTCTAATATACCTCCTCTAGAATACCTCTTCTAGAAAACCTCCTCTAAAATACCTCTCCTAAAAATCGTCCTTTAAAATACCTTTTCTAAAATACTATCTCCAAAATACCTCCTATAAAATAATTCTTCTAAAATATCTTCTCTGAGCTATTTTCTCTTCTGGTCAGATGTTAGTTTTCTAGCCAAGTACGTATTATTATTGTGGGGAAACACTAATACCAATTTTGGCGAAGTCTACAAACATGCGCAGGAGGATTGCTCTCCGGCCGATCTGCTTTCCCGCTACGGGCTAGTGATTCTATTACGTTACAAATCCATCTAGTGCAATTTTTAGCGGTTTCTAACGTAAAGTGATTTATGTCAAAAATTCATCTAGTGTAATTTTTAGTGATTTCTAGCGGAAAGTGATTTATGTCAAAAATTCATTTAGTGCAAGTTTTAGCGATTTCCAGCGAAAAGTGAGGTAAGTAGATGATGGAAAGTGAGGTAGGTAAGTGGATGACGTCTCATGCAGTGACCCCAAAAGGACATACAGAAATGTCTATAAAATCAGTTCTAAAGCAACCAAAAAAATATAACTTTAATATGAGCTCTCTGGACCAGAAATTTTGTTTAAAAAGACAAGAAATTTCATTAAAAAGGGGGGGGGGAAGGGCATTGCCTTTCTTTACTACCTCCTTCTCTTCCCATCAGCACTCATGCATGTCAATGACCTTGAGGTTGCTTGTTCCCTCTTGTCTTAAATGGGACTGTCCAAACTTTTAATTAAAAAAAAATTACGAAAAAGGTGGTACTAAATATTTTGGAAAAAAAAAATACGGTATTTTAGCATGACGTGTAATTTGATAACCATTATTAAGTATTTTAATAACCATTCGTGGGTTTTGAACAAAAATTAGCGAGGTTATGAATGAATTTTCTTTTAGCTACACTTACTTCCGTGTAACGTTCTAAAACAAACAATGACATAACCAGAATCCGTATTACATAAACAAAATAAATGATGATGATATACTCAAAGGACTAATTACAACCCCACACGTGACGCATAACTACACCAATGAAAAAAAAAGTAAGTATTCGATTATGGAGACCTTATTATAACTAAAAAATGAATAAAAAAGTTCATTTATATATACCTGGAATTTAAATCCAAAACGTGGTGCTTATTGCAAATAAATCTATGGCAAAATAGGGAGAATTTAAATCCAAAACGTGGTGCTTATTGCAAATAAATCTATGGCAAAATAGGGAGAGTATTAATAAACAACTCCTCGGCGCGAATCACTACTTTTGTTCTGTGGAGTAACTGACGCGAACAAACAGACTTCAATCGATCAAACGGCAATGAACTTTCTAATATGCGCGGCAGAACCATGATCTGAGCAGCATGAACTAAAAAAATTCGATCACCATGAACGAAACCGAAATGAGATCAGTTACGTTGCCCTTTTAAGAAACGTAAATGCATGAGCCGGTAAATCGGAAATGAGTCCTTTTGTGGTCTGGTTGGTTTCGCTTCTAACTGTAAATCTGCAAGTTGCAATCGTTTCTGTTTAATTGAACTGATATTTTGAAAAGTCCAATCCAAAAGACAAATTTCAAGGCTGAGTCTCAAATTTTATTTCTTTTTTAGACGTTTTCATAACGTTGCTTCTTTTATTTAGACCCACTATCTAGTGAAGTGATGGCTGTGCCATCTGTGGATGCTCACTTTGTTTTCTAATTAAATAATAAACGAACGCGTTTGGGGAAAAATTAAAACGTGGGAATTTTCAAATTCGCAGTGGATGCCATCGGTGAATAGAACCTCATTTCCTAATAGGGATTAGCTACTGGTAGGATGTGGGTGGTGCCTAGTTCAAGTATGTCGCTTCAGAAACGCGTCATCCCGCTGATGTTGATTCCTACTTTTTTTTCTTTTTTTTTTTAAATCTATGTAATAATCATTCGAAGTATACAGTACAACGTTTGAATATATAACAAACATTTTCGTCTTTTTGAATCGATAATATGTATAGCATTGAAAAAAAAAAAAACTTAAATTTTTCCTTATTTTAACTTCATAATCTTTATATCCTTATACGTACACCGTTCATTAAGAAGTGTAGAATTTCTTCAGCATTCACAGTTTTTCAAGTATTCAAAACTTGGTAACTTTAGTCAGATACTAATTAAAACAAATGTGTTTGAACAGATTCAATGACGCAATAGAATTTATTGGAATTTTCATAAATGGTTTAAAATTATGACTGTAAAGTCATTTCATAAATGTTTTAGATTTCGTGACAATAACTTGAATTATATTATAAGTAGAGACTAAACACAAATCCAATTTCTTTTTATTTTTTTGCTTTCAATTATTTTTTACTTTGGGGACATAGGGTCCCCAAAGTAAAAAGTAATTCTGTACCCCCAAAAAAGAAATTCTGTACCTAAAGAAAATGCAAAAAGTCAAGCATTTAAAAAAAAAAATACGAATTTAAAATGACATAGGCGTTTTTGTATAACCCCTCACCCCCGAATATTTCAACTTTTTACATTAAAGGAAAAGAAAAAAAAAAGACCGGCAGTGGAAC
>QLNU02003225.1:63883656-63899646 GCA_006491805.2 Dysdera silvatica | reverse complement strand
TTATGAACGATGACACGAACACTATACTCGCTTATTTTGAGTTCTTTCGCCAACTTTCGCATTGAGCGCTCTTGATTGCGAAAGATTCTGCATCGAAACTTGTTCACGTTCTTTGGTGTGGTTACGGTGGTAGGGCTGCTACTATGCGGACAATTCAACGTGCTTCCCAACTCCTGAAAGCGTTTTATTGCAGCATAGGTCTTAGATTCTTTGTATCCAGTCATTCTGACAATCTCAGCCTGTTTTCATACTGGCTTTATGCAATTCAACAACAGTTGTACGCTTGTTATATCGGCCCGTTTCTTATAGCACAACAAAATCTCGTTATTAGTATTACATACTTAATTGTATTAATTGAAAACTACACAGCAGAAACCACCACAGATCAACTTTTTCTAAAAAAAAAAAAACACCACCTTTTATTGTTGCCAAAGTCATAAGAAAAAAATATAATGAAATAATGAAGACGCCAAAAATCTACGAACTTTTATCGCACCCTGTATAGGGGTCCAGATTCTTCTTCATTTTATTTCAAAGTCTGCACCTATCCGTTTCTGCTAAGGGCAGATCCAGAATTTTTTCAAGGGTGGGACGGTTTGTTTCCAATTCCTACTTTTAGCCAAGTGTCTGCTATTTTTCATTTCATTTTCCTTGATATAATCCCGGCTTAAGGGGTGGGAGAATAACAATCGCCCCTTTGGATCCGCCAGTGGTTGCCGTAAAAACGAGTCCGAACGGGAGTGGAGCCGAGTGGGAGTCCGAACTGAGAATTGAGACATGTTGCAATTTATAGATTTTAGACCCCTAATTAAGAATCCGAAGTCCTTTTTCTGTGAAATCCATATATTGATTTTTAATTAACGATTAAAGTTTTCCAAATTGGAGCAAATTGCAACTGTTCGATGAAGTCCTTGTAAGAATAGGCGCAATTATTACGGTAATCGGGGTATTGGCGAGAATTTGAGTTGTCAGTTGGTATGCTTTTAACTTGGTTTAATCAGAAGTTTATTTAATGCCAGACTGAAATTATTAGTTGTTCGTTTTCTAGCGAAGTATCACATTATAAAAACCGCCCACATTTCATTTTTGATTTTCTATTAAAAAAAAAAAAAAAGAATTTCGTGAACATCATTCAATCTATCTTAAATTTATCAATAAAAAAATAAAACATGTAACATTCAATATTTACAGCTTCAGAATTACGCAAAAATAAACAGTTGTTTGCAATAATTGAAGAGTTGTTTTTTATTAATAATGTGACTGAAGACTTTACTTTGGATTTTCATGACTTTAATGAAAATCGAACCGATTATGGTAATTATGCGTATGAATCTGATTATACTAATGGTAATTTTTGTAAGGATGATGCTTTGGTAAATCAATTTACTTTGAAAAGTATTAAAGAAATCGTTGATTATTATGATTCTTGTAAAAAATGAAAATTTCTTCAAACCAAATCTCGTTATCCTAAAGTTAAACATCCCTGTTATATACAGTCGAAACCTCTTATAACGAGAGCGAAGGTACCGCGATCTTTGCTCATTATAACAGAGTGCTCGTAAAAAACGGGTTCGTGAAAAAATCATAAAAATTCATACATACTTACTATATTATATATACTTACTTTATTTGTTTTTTATTTCTGTACAGTACAAAAGAAGTTGGCTAATTTGCTTTGAACTGTCTTATTGTCTCTTTCTTTCAAAGGTTATCCCATGTCTATTCTTAAATCGATCAAGCCAACCATTCGAACATACAAATCCAGAATAGCCAAATTGTTCAGCAAGTTTTTCTGCTTGAACTTTTAAAAGTGAAACCACTTACAGGAAAATCTGCACTACGTTACACCTTCATCCACTTTAAAAGAGCTTCGTCCAAATCCTCTTTAGCACATTTCTTCAAACGTTTACAGTCATTCTTATTTTGATCGAACGCAGCCATTAAATTTTCCTTGTTCTTTAACAGTGTTGAAGCAGTAGAAGAAAATAAATCACACTTTTTGCAGATTTTGGAATATTTTACACCATCCTCTAACTCCCATAAAATCCTTACTTTTTCGTCAACTGATAAAATTTAAGTTTCGACATCGCAAGATAAAATTTGACGAGCATACTCCATGAATGCAGATCAAAGAATGACTTCCCAAAAGTCCCTTACCCTGCCACTCCTACGCAGCATAAACTTCCGTCCAATCAGCAACCTCCGTCGTCTCCTCAAGGTCGTCGTGGGTTGTCCTCGCACGTACACTCCACAAGATGAAAAAGGCCGCCATCTTGTATTCGCAGGATTTATGACTCATCACTAACTTTCGGTTGACTTCGGAATGTTAAAGGAATTTTTCCAAGAAAGGATTAGCTGAGCTGAAGAGGTGGAAGTCAATAGAACTTTTATGAATCACAAAAATATTTCTCGCTATAACCGGGGTTTGCTCGTTAAAAGCGAGTTATGCTCCCATAGACTTAACATTGTATCAACCAAGTATTTCCGATTTCCTTGTTAAATCCGGGTTCTGGCTAAATCAAGGCTCGTTATAACCGAGTTGTACTGTATTTAAATTCAAAAAAATTTTATTGAGACGAATAATCGAAAATATGAAATAACTAGGACTTCAATGTTTCAAAAATTTAAGAGTGACAGAAATCGTCATTTGCCAGTTCATGACGTGGATTTAAAACGTTGAGCCTTCAATAAAGCTAAAGAATTAAATTTAATAAATTTGAAAAGCAGTTATCGTTTCATCCAAAATTTTACAAAGACAGCTGGAATTGTTCCTTGAAAAATCACAAAATACTTGACCACAGCACATATCCATAATATTGAGGAAATTAAAAATACTGATGTAGAATTTATATCAAAAATTGAGATATTCGACATTAACTCTTGATCCTGGTCAAATACTGAATTCCAATCAGAGTGGGTTTCATTATTCCATAGCAAATGAAAGGTTATTTTCTTTTAAAGGGGAAAAACAGACCATTTCAGCAATTCCATCAGAGTTTTCATTAACGCATGCATATACAATTACGCCAACGCTGTCAATGAGTGGGGAATTAAAAGGCAAGTTATTAATATGCTTAAAAGAAAAGAATGGAAATTTCGGTCCGACCATTAAAAAAAGTTATTTCGGCCGTCAAATGTATATATCACTTCTTCAAAATCAGGAAAAATGGATAAACTACAAATGAAAGAATGGCTGAATAATTGCATTATTCCTATTTTGCACATACCTTCTTGTATCATGTTAGATTCCTAGACAGGGTGCACAGATCTAAGCATATACGAAGATCCTCCTAGAGACTGCGTTACCTTACAAATACCTTGAAACAACATCCCTTACTCAACCAATCGATGTATATTTTTTCAGGCAGTTTAAAAAGTTCGTTAAAAAAGTTACAAACTAAATCGCCCTTGCTGATATATGAAAATTGATATAAAAAATAGAAATGAAATACTAAAAATGCACTCTTTAACATATAACTAATTTCAAGTTGAACAATATCGCCCAATGTTGCAATATTCCTGGTATGAGTGCAATTATTCAGATAACGATCCTGTGTATGTGTGTGAGTGTGTGTAAGAGAGAGAGAGAGAGAGAGAGAGAGAGATTGATTTAATAATGTAGAAACCCTTTCCTTCGCAGTTGATAATATTTACTGTAATATTTCATTATGTAACAGTTACTTGTTTTTAAAATGCACTCACTGTAACCAAATGTTATGTTTTGAACATTTTTTCGTTGAATACCATTTTCATGTCTTGTTTAATTATTTTTTTTAACTAATTCTGCAAAAAACAGATCCATGTTTCAATCTTTACTTTCCATTTTCACATTGTATGCACATTATACAAATTTTTAAATTTTGTGGTATTATTTTTTATAAATAGAGAAAGTGCACTTGAAGTTTTATTTATCTAAAATGTTAATTCTTCTTGCTTTCACAAAAAGCATGTATCTTGTTTCAAAACTTTATGTATCAAAAAGCAAACAATTTTTGAAATGATAATAAAAGCATCGCCAATTCTTACACATATTTCGCCAAACCGCTGAATCTGTGACAATTTTGAAAATTTTATTCTTTAATTAAAAATTAATATATGGATTTCACTGAAAAAGGACTTTGGATTCGTAATTAGGGGTCTAAAATCTATAAATTGCAATATGTCTCAATTCTCAGTTAGGACTCCCACTCGGGGTAGTTCCCTTATTAGTTAATTTTCAATAGGTGAGGCTCGGAAAGATGCACATTCACATTCTAACAGCCCTCTTATCAGGGGAGGACTGGATTCTCTTAAAGAGCGCAAGTCCTTGACCATTTGGAGACGCTAGTCCTATCGTCCATGAGAGCCCACCGACCAGGGTGCCGGTTGACTGGCGACCCAGTCTTTATTGAAAAACTTGCCGCCCCTGCCCTTATTGAAACTGTGCTACGGCTCGTTTCTACGGTATCAGATAGGCAATGACTGAGCAGCGGGAGAAGTTCTTATGGTCGACAGAATATAATCCTGAGGTATTCTTGACTGGCTGTAGTTGAATGAAATGTACAGAATCGAATTGCTGTCATCTAGCAACGTCAATACCGTTGTGGTGAGTTAGTAGCACTTCTCTAAAAGTGAAGGGTTTACTTCAGTTCGGAAAATTAGTTTAATTCAATATGACTGCGAGAGAACTTAGGGGAAATAATTGTTTACAGCTATGGAACGAATGGTCAGAATCAAAGCCATATATAGAGAGCGAGTTCGGTCACAGGAAGTGCATGGCGCTATTTTCGCTCTATCCCACTCCTCGTTCAGAAGAACATTACACTGTTGCATTTGCTATAATCGGCGCATTTTTTAGTCTTAAAACGGAATGAGAAGTAATATTACATTTTTTGAGCAAATTTTGTATTTTACCTTTAAAATAAGACATAAAAGGACTTTAAATTAGCGCGTAAAGGCTTTTATATAGGGTTGCAAATTTTTTTTTTCTTTACACAGCATTTATAAACATGTAAATAATCTCTCAGTATTTTTCAAATTGCGTTTAGAAGTGATAATTTTGAGGTTTCTTAAAAAGCACTTACCTTCAGGTGGATAACTGTCAATTTCCTCAAAGGCTGGTAGTTAAAAGAAAGTATTATTGTAACTTTTGTTTTAAATTGTTTAACTATTTATTATTGCTTTATAAATATTTTTAACTATTGTACTACTAACTTATTTATAATTTACTTCACTTTAAGTTCACTGACTATATTTTTACTTTTTTTTTTTAATTTATTATTTACTTTATTTTATTTAATTACTCATTATTATATTATTTAACATTAAACAGAAAAGCATAAGAAAGTTTGAGTAACAATATAAAGTATATTATAGACCCATGCCTTGCTATACGACCAAGACATGTTCCTGAAAAGTTCAAAAAGTAAAGAACATATCAGGGCCTGATCACCGTAAAGGCGTCCAAAGCCCGAGCTTTGGGACTAGATTCTACTCTGCACATGTGCGTGGACCACGCACATGCGCAGAAGGATTGTTCACCGTGCAGTTCCCACTCCCACTAAAGTCTAGTCCTAAAGCCCGGGCTTTGGACGCCTTTGCGGTAATCAGGTACCGAGCATAATGCTCTATACCGAATCATTTATTTTCATATAAAGTAATACAAATTCCATGAGATACCTTCCAATATTGTAGAAAGTTTAACAAACCACTGGTTTCATGATTAAAAATGCATGGTTGGCTTTTTATTTCGTTGTCAAATATAATTTTCATTAGTTATTTGTTTGTTTGGATGTTTTATGGCGCAAGAGCATCTGGGCTATACTGCGCCAGTTATAGTTATATGCGCCAGTATTAGTTATTAAAAACAAGGATATAAAAATCACCATGTAATAAAACAGAAATAATGTATGTGACAAATTATTAATAATAATAATAAAATTATTCAATGCATGGATAAATTTTTCTTTCATTACAGATAAAATAAATTGACGATGCATGTAATTTCAAGTTTGCAGTTATTTTATGAAAAAACATTAATATTTAAAAATTAATAACTGATATAAAAGCTTTTAAATTTGTACTTAAAATTGTAAATGCGTAGATAAACATTTTTTTTTATTATTGATAAAATACGGATAATCCACGCAATTTAAAGCTGCCATTACTTTAAAAAACATAAATTGAAACTAAAAAGTTATTTAAAACATTAATGATAGGCATTGACACTTTTATTTCACATGGTTAAATTACTGTTCAAACTTATTCCCGGTATTATCTCATATCGTAATACTCCTAGATGTGAACATGAAATTATAAAGCGTGTGGCACATTTTTTATTACTAAAAGAAAAAAAAATATTTACTTCACACAAACAGGTACTTTTCACGAAGTTAAAATCTTTTCGTTTTATTTTGGCGAACCAAATTTTGCGCCGTTCTTGATCATTTTTTCCATTTGGAATGTGAAATAATTTTACTCCTTGACCACTTCGATTCTTACAATTTACAGTGCAACAAATAACCATTTTTCACAATGAATAGCCTCCGATTATATTTAATATTAAAACACTCGTTATCTGTACCAGCCAAGAGTATGCTAACACAGTACTGAGAGCGCGCGATGATTGAGCCATAATGGCCGCTGTCTGTCACTTGCCCATCAGTTAACCAATCAAGCAGCCTGAGCTCGACAACAATACATGACCAAACTCACCCTATATATGACTCTGGTCAGAATGCCGAATCATGTCATTAACATGTTGCCAATAGAGCATCACTAATAGAGAATAATTAGCTTGAAAAAATGCATTTTATAGCAATTTAGCAACAATTTAGCACCCACTTTCCCATTAACATTGTGTTAAGGCTCGTTTCCATGATAGCAGATAGGCGCAGACTCAGCGGCAGAAAGAGTTCTTGTCTTCGTTGATTATGCAGGATAAAATGTGAGAAAGATGTACACCGCTGTTGCACTGTTTTCCTGACAGAGGTCTGTTCCAAGAAAAGACATAGGAGTTCTCATGGTAGGCAGACTATAATACAGAGATGTTCTTCATTGGATGTTAGGGAATGGAATATACAGAATCGAATCCCTGTTGTCTGGCAACGTCAGTCGAGTCGCTGTTGTCTGGCAACGTCAATACAGTTGTGATGAGTTGGCAACACTTCTCCTAGGGTATATGGTTTACTTCAATTCGGAACATTAGTTTATTTCAAGATGGCTGCGAGAGAGCTTACAGAAAATAGCTGCTTACAGCTGTGGACCGAATGGTCAGAATGCCGTGGTATTAATATTGGCGACAGTAAGATACCATTTTTTTTAAGATACCTTACTATATTTTACAAACAATGACTTTCCTGATACATTTTTATCCACTTGAATACAATCAAAACAATACAAAATACCATGACTACTGTCGAATTTGCTCGGCAAAAATTAAATTTCTACCTAAATATACAAAGCAAAATTCAAAATAAAAGTGAAATTCTTTTATTAAATTCAACGACACCAATTTAAAAAAAATCGAAGCGATGGGCGAAATTTTTTTATTTTTATTATTATTATTGTTGACCCCGTCCGTGCTCTGTTTACGAATGTCATCAATTACTTGTTAAATGGTTTGTTTATAGTTTTACTTAGCATTCAAAAGAAAAAATTCCTGGACACATCCTGATAATTTTTTTGCGTATGTATTTTTCTTGTGCCCTAATTACGTTTTTTCCCCATGAATATTTTTTTTTTTAGTCAATGTCAGTTTTGGTTTATTTTTAGAAAAATTAAGTTTTGGTTACTTATTTTGCTTGTACAGTTTCTACAGTTCGCCGATGGCCATATGCAATTATCTGTTAGTTTTTGTCCCCCCAGAAAAAAAAAAAAATTGCTGTTTGCCAAAGTTTTTTTGTTTATTCCGATTTTCCCATTGTAGTTGTGTGTGAAAAATTAACCAGCTATGTTTAAGAACTTCTTTAAGGTATTTAGTGTATAAATATCATTTTTTCCTTTTGTAGATTTAGAAAATGATAAAGATTTGATAGATATAGACCAAAAAGAAAGTCATGCAACAAAGCTACAAAAGAAAGGTAAGTGATAAATTTGTTGATGTCTTTTATGTTATCAAGGGTAGACTTTGCCAAACACTGTGCGTGTCAACTCAGTGGAAATTCCTACTGAGATATTAAATGTAACGCGAACCGCAGTAATTTTTCTCGCCAGTTAAATAATGTTAGCCGCGTAACCATCTAAAATGGTGAATTAGATTATTTTATGTACTTTTAGTTACCTGGTGATCTAATAGTGACTGTCATGACCTCTCCCCCTGCCAGTGCAGAATTTGCACCGATCGCCAAACCTGATTAATCTTGTTCTCCTTTCATCGATGTCGTATCATCTGATCACTGTATGACATAAGATTTTTTTTTACCTTCGCAAGCTTTAAGAATTCGAGAAATTGCAGTGCCATGATTTGCTGATGTTTTAGTAAACATGGGCATATCCTACCACTAGGCTGGTACTGATTCAGGGGATTAGTGCAGAGCGTGGTAAGTACGCCAATTATTGTGCGACATTGCCAATAACAGCAACTCTGCT
Organism: Dysdera silvatica; assembly: GCA_006491805.2. Lineage (NCBI taxonomy): Eukaryota > Metazoa > Arthropoda > Arachnida > Araneae > Dysderidae > Dysdera > Dysdera silvatica. The sequence continues at coordinate 63,891,078 of QLNU02003225.1, read as the reverse complement.
ATAATTTTGATAAGTACCGCAACCTCGCTACGATTCCACCATTTTGAAAAAATTATTTATTTTTGGTATAAAAAACGTTTACAAAATGTAATAAGTAGGATAAATTGAACGACACCATTGTAAAATAAACATCATATGAATAGTTTAATACCTATTAGATAATAACTGAAACAGTGGATGTCTAATGGGAGCTTGTTTCCACAGCCCCCCACCCCAACTTACATTATTACCCACAGTACTGTTAGACTCTTGAGAAGCTGCCTGAATGTTAAAAGAGTTGAATCAGTATAATGAAAATAATTTTAAAATTAGTGAAACAAGACAAACCATTTGTTCAAAATGCCCCCCCCCCTCCAAAAATGGGTTATTTCAATGAAACTAAATTTTGAAATAGATATCGTTCCTACTTTCACTAGATTTATTACTTCAAAGAAATGCAAATCTCTTCCATTTTCCAGTTACTAATACACTTCAAAATTTGGCCATGTTTTACAGTTTTCCCGGTCACCAAAGGCGCTAATGTCTGCAGCTAACTTCCTTCTCTGGTAACCGTTCTCACATGATGACATCAACATGGATTGACGTTTTGCGAGTCATGATTTTTTCTAAATGTTTTGAAAAAAAAACCTCACCAATGTTGTGGCATGAAGTTTGCTGAACTCGGAATATGACCATTAGGGTTTTCGTTCTGTTGCGTAAATATGCCATGCTTTCTTTTGATTTACGTTAATGACCGCTGCATGCACAGAGGCAAGGGTTTTTTTTTATTGCAAACTTTCAAATTGCTGGAGAGTACTACTCTGTGCTTTATTTATTTATTTTTTTTTTTTTTGGTGTTGGGGGGGTATCCCCCACTAAACTTTCACTGATTCATGAAAAATACTTTTTTACAAAAAGTCCCCTTGCCTCCGAAAGAAACATGGCCGTCGCCCATAGCTTGTTTTGCCAACATTCCAAGACAAACCTGGCTTTGCGTACGTGCAGGTGTGGTGCTTAGAGCTCTCGGATTCAATTTTAAGAGTATAGCGTGAGTCTTGGCGACTGGAATAATTGTAAAATTTTACCCAAAAATTTTTCATTAACTAAAAAACGTTTTTCTGAAATGACAAAATTGCGATAGGCGCTCCCAGCTGTAATGGTAACATTTAAAAAAAAAGTGAACATTTAACACATTCTGTACTAACACCTGATTCCGAAAAAGTACTGAGTCACAAAAATATCTTAAAAACAACGTTCCATCATGGTAGTACAAAAGAATTTTATGGAAGACATCATGACATCAGAGTTAAAAGGGAGCAACTAGTTGTAGAGCCTTACAGAAAAAAGTTTGTTGATCAGTGTGAAATATGCACTATCACCCGGCTTCTAGATACTCTACATAGCATTGTGTTTCCATGTAAGCAATCCAAGTTTGTCTACTAAGGTAAAACTTTGGTTTGAGTTCTACTTAAAGATGTAGGTGGGGAAATTTTCCGTGTAAGATTTTACGATCTTGAAATGTTAAAAATGCATTTTTTCTGTTTAAAAGAATGTCACTACTTCTCTCTGTCTCTCTCTCTGTGTATATATATATATGCAGTTTTAAAAAGTTCAAGCATAAAAACTGCATTAGATACAAATTAAAAATCTTACCCTTGGTCATTCATAACACAATCATAATTTCTCCCACTCCTGACTACATAAAACAGAATCCTTTGCGAACATTAGATTTTCTTTTCCCATTCTGTTAAAATAAATCTTACGTTTTCACTAAATCGTTTTATATTTCATCAAATATTTAAAGTTACCAAACATTGTCTGCCAAAGCCTGCCCCCCTTTTTTTTCTTTATGATATCACACAGACTTACACCCGCTTATTACTTCGAAATAACTCTGGCAGATATAGTTCGTTCGCGGAAAGTTGACCGATGGTACCATTAGAATTCACGGGAGCTGACGTCACAAACGGGCTAGGTCATTACAACAGAGAGGAGGATGTCATTTCAGCAGAACTGGTTTTTGGCACAGAAAAACGTTCGCTAAAAACCACTTCTGTAATGACATCCTGCCCTCTACTGTAATAAACTAACCCATTTGTGACGTCAGCTCCTGTGAATTCTAACTGTACCATTGGTCAACTTTCCGTGAACGAACTATAGGTATATGAATCTAAAAAGAAAAAAAAAGCTCAGTTTTACATTCTAAAATATTGCTAAATAGCCTACATACAAATAAAATGTAAAGTATGGAAAAAAGAACGAACCTATTGCCAAAAAAAAACAAAAAAAAGGTTCATTATATTACATTATGATTTATTTTTTCACTAATAATTTTAGGAATTTATACTTTTTAGTTTTGAATTTTATTTATGTATTTAGTACAATATGGTATCATATTCGTTAAACTAACATTTTTGAAAGATTCAAATACAAGATCGGTATTATTATTCTTATATGAACTATCAACCCCTGACTCTCTTACTGAACTGTTATTTAGTAACAGGTTAAAGTAACAGTTATTATGAAGTTACAATAACGAATTTAGCCAATATTATTTTTCTAAAATTTTCGGTTGATGGGTATTTCTTCCTTAAGGTATAAATATGGGACCAGGGATCACATTTTGTGTAGTGATATAGAATATAAAACAAATGTTATTGATGCAAATTTATATGAAACCATGTCGCCAAAAATGCTAGCTTCTGCAGCTAACTTCCTTCTGTTCCTCCTCTCCGTTCGCAGATGATGTCGTCATGGATTTACATTTTGCGAGTCACGAATTTTTCTAAATATTTTGAAAAAAAGTTACTGATATTGTGCATGAAGTTCTCTAAAGTCCAGTTATAACCATTACCGTTTCGTTTTTTTGCGTAAATATGTCTTGCTTTCCTTTCATGAACATTAACGACCGTTGCATGTACAGAGGTGATTTTTTTTTAACTATTGCAAGCTTTCAAATTACGGGAGAGTACTACTCCGTGCTTTATTGATGTTTTTTTGGTTGCTGGGGAGTGTGAGGGGCACTTCCCCACAACTAGGCTTTCGCTGATTCAGAAAAATACTGATTCGCAAAAAATCCCCTTGCGTCCGTCCGAAAGGCACATGGTGCTCCTCAGAGCTGATTTTGGCAGCGTTCCAAGATACAAGCTGGACTTTGCGTAAGCTAGGATTCACATGCAGGCACGGTGCTTACAGCTCTCGGATTCAATTTTAAGAGTATAGCACAAATTTTGGTGAAGAAAGGAACTTGGTGAACAGGGTTTGTTGTAAGCTTCCACTATGTTATTTAGTAAATACGATAAATTTATACTAAACGTTTTTAATGATTAAAGTGCTGGAAAATTTTCCACAAAACCCACATTACTAGTCCCACTGATACCAAATACTTTTCTTTTTCCGCTAAACGGTACAGACGAGTTTGATTCCCTATTACAAATAAATTTGACACCCACGTATTAGTAGCTCAAACTAGAGCTATTTTTGTTTTAGGAGAAAAAGAGACGCCGTCCTCATCCTGGATTCGAACCAGGGTCCATGGCAAAAGGTTGAATCTCTGGTAAAAGTGCAAATTAATCCCCGTTCACCCAGCGTCTTCGGACATCATCGAAACTGTTATTATATATTCTAAAAAATGGTTTGAGAACTTTTTTTACCATAGTCCATCTGTGCATCAGTTTTATTGTAGCATTACTTGTGTCGTGGAACATTGCCAGAATAAATGTCTGCCATGATAAACGAATGTTTTCCAGACAATTTTGTGACATAGTACTTTACTGAATCAGTACAAGCCTAGTGGTATAGGTTCCCCATCCCCTGCTTACTAAAAACATCAGTAAATTATGGCACCGCAATCTGTTTGAGTTCGCAAAACTTGCAGTAGTCAAAATGAAATGACTGGTGAAAAAATTTACTAGGTGACTGATTGTGCAGTTTTGCCAAATGTATGATTTTCAAAAACACCTATTAATCTTTTTTGGTTGTTTGCACAGGGAAAATAGTTTTAATAGCTTCCAAAACTGTTTATTATGGCAGCTTCTAAAAGCGTAGAGTCCTTTTTAATACATTTATAAAAATTCCAGATTAAAAAAATGTTAATCCATCATGGTGGCATCCTAGAAGTCAGTTATCGTATTTGGGGACAGGGGATTAATATGCAGTTATGCCGGATCTCTCAGAAATATCCCCGCCACCTTCTCAACTTGAAAGCTTAAAAAGTTATATTTCTTATACTGGATTTAAAAAATCCGTTTTTGTTCTTAGAAGCTATAAAATTTAATTTTATTTCAGAAGCCCCTGCTGATTCAGTTTCTGTGTTTTCTTTCCCCCCCCCCTCCAGATTTTGGCTTTCCTTTAAAAAAATTTTTTTGTAACTTAAAAAAATCATATTGTTATTCCAAGGTTAAATTTATTCAGGAAGGAATTGTGCCTACGGCTCATGACAATTATACATTAGTTATATTAGGGAGTGGTCCTCACTAGACAATCAATAATTCAAGGAAACATATTCCGTCGCTTTAAAAAAAAATTGTATTTTCAAAAGGCGCATATTCTGTGGCTTTAAAAAAAAAATTGCGTTTTCAAAAGGCTTGCTTAAGGGTTTTGTTTTCGTGAACGAATTATATTTTCTTCTCGAACTTTTGATGTCGCAATTTAATACCAATTTTTACTTTCACTTTCCTTTTTAACAGTTTTTGCTCTTTTCTATTTTTTGAGGATTTTCTCAGTTTTTTTAATGTGATGAGCGAACGTGCATATATTATATCCAATGCTTTCACACACCTCACTACACTTAATAAAAACCACTATGTAATGTATGTTAAGCATAATATATCGAGATAGTACATTCTTTATGATGAAGACTTGAATGAATAATTTATTATATCGATATTCACTGTAGTATAAATATATTATTAGTAAACCACCACTTCAACATATCTAAATTGAATGTTGCCAATTGAAAGATTGGATGGAGAAAACTAGATTCGAAAGTGTTGGTATGTTTGTTTCACCACTATGTGTAAGGGTAAGATTGATGGCATTGCACATCATGATTTGCCATATTAATAAGAATTGTTTTGGACAGACAAAGCTGTTCTTCGTGTGAAGTTTACTGGACTATAGCATCAGGGAACTTGCCGTTAACATTTGGTTGGTCTTTTATGGTGGGAGAGTTACTGGGGTCATGTTAAAGATGAGAAAGGCTGAGCCCGAAAAGGGCTCGGATTCATCAAATGATTACAACTTAAGCTGAAAACTTTCCAATATCGAGAGTCTCCAAGAAATGCAATTATGTGATTCATTTTCGAGAATTGTAGAAATACATGTATATAAAAATTCAAAAGAAATTAAATGGTGTGGTTTAGCAAATTTTTTAAAATTTAAATCGTGTGTCAAAGGGTTAAAGTTACTTTTGAAGTTTTGGCCAGGGCTCAAATTTCCACGAATTATTTTGGGCTCAGACCTTGATAAATAAACCTGAATTCATCTCCGGCTCATGCTACTTCAGACGTTGACTTCCAAGATTGTACTTTGTAAAGTTAATATTTTCTCTGTAGTAGTGCTTCTCATTTTTATGCCAGGTGTTTAAGAACTGTTTTGTTTCTGTTGTTATGCTACGATGGCATTATGCATTACTACATAATACACAGTCTTACCTCATCTCATTAACCTGTAGGGACATTATCATTGACTTGACTTACTTAATAATTCGTCGTTTGTTTAATGCAGTTTTATTAATTTGTCGTTAAAATATTATTTATCATATTTGTGTATAGGCATTGATGTATTAGTTATTTACGTGATCTTAGGATGATAAGATTACGTATGTTCGAATTTAAAAGAAAAAGCAGTTCATATTTGTTTTGGAGAGGTTTTTATTGTTGAGTAAAAAAAAAAATATTTTTTCTGGTCTCAAGTTAAGTGTTCTTTTCGATTTGCTGTGTGAATTTTTATTATGCTAATCAAACTCTTTAGAACGCTGTTTTGTATGGAGTTGTCATTTTACAAATCCTTCTGATTCTTTTGGAATCACTTATCATAACAACCCTACAAACCGAGGCTTGAATCCAGTGGTGTCGTAAAGCACATGCTGTTTTTCTGCTTATCATACTCTGGGGTTTGGATCCCTGGGCAGTGGAAGGTGGGATTTCTCGAAAAATTGTAGTTCTGACGCAACATGACCTTAGGTGGCCTTACGTCATAAAACAAAGTTTTCGTTTTCTTGTATGTGATTGTTGTTGCTGAATTTTTTCACCAAAGGGAGCGTTTCATGAAATTTTACCTCTGTTGTTATTGTTCTAAAGAATAATAACTCTTGAAATGAGGAAATCCCCACAAAAGAAATAAAATTATAAACCTGCTGAATTGTTTCCGTAGATGGTTGTTTTCTTAAAAGCAAACTTGGCTTACCTATAGCTAGACTCAATCAGTCGACAGCTCAATAGGATCTTAATTTTAAACTTTGCTTTTAAGGAATTTACTTCATTTTAGTTCTACTTTATGTATTGTTTTGTCATTATTTACGAGCTGTGTTGTCACTCATTGTATGTATCATTGATTGTGTTATATTTTTTAACAACTTTATTTTGGGTGGTTAATGAACAATAATAATAGTAAATACAGATAAACGTGGTCAAACAGATGAATAACCTTGATATTACAACAATGAACATAGCTTATAACTACCCGGGCAGTAATGGGTAAAGACAAAGCCCATACTACCCATGAGTAAGATTTAAATTACAATCAAACGCTACACAAAATACCAGAGAAAAATAAGTTACAAACAATGGTGAAGAACCAATTCAAAGATGCACAGACGCTTCAGAGAGTTAATTATAAATTTTGAATAAAAGCAGATGTGAGAAGTTAGAGGAATTCAATTAATTATTAGTATTTAATGTGTAATAAGGAATTTCTGCACACCATTCTTGAATTTTAAACGTGAAATGAGAGATTTAGTTGATTGTGGAAGAGAGTTCCATATTTTTGGACCAGCATATCCCATTTTTCTGCAAGCAAAGCCAATTCTTGTACGATAAGATCTATAGTTAGCGCTAGATGAGGTTGGATAAAGATGTTGTGGTAATTGAATACCAAAATAGAAGATACCAGTGTTACATCTTAAGTTATTGAACATAATGAGAGCAAGTTTATAACTCAATAATTTGTTTATTGGTAAAATATTATATTTGCACAATATTTCGGAGTTAGAGAGCGGTGACGTAAGTTTTAGTTTTATTAGCTTGAGAAATTTATTTTATAGTGTTTGAAATCTTCGTATATTGATTTTTGTAGTGAATCCCCATATTAAATGACAGTAGAAAACGTGAGAAAAGAAAAAAGAATAATACATGTCTATGAGTTTATTAATAGGTAGAAAATAACTGATCCTACACATGATACCGATATTTCTGCTGACCATAGAGCAAATACTGTTTATAG
>QLNU02003225.1:63869317-63883556 GCA_006491805.2 Dysdera silvatica | reverse complement strand
TGAACAGTCTGTTATTCTAGTTGGGCTATTTATAAAAAAGTCAAATCCAAATGAAAGTATTAATCTTTTAGAGCGTTTGATTGTGTGTGATGATAAGATAGTCTGTCATTGGGTTTAGTATCAATATTTAGATCACCTAATATTAAAAGTTTTTGGCGTGAGCTTGTTATGTATGTTAGTAAGTTATGTAAATAGTCTAAAAATTCATTTGTATTTCCAGATAATGGTCTATATATAGTGGCTATATATGTATTATATACATTGAGAAAGTTATGATTTCTATAGCTGGGAATATTCCAGTCCATTGTTTAAGGGTTAAAATTCTGTGTGAATTATACACATAGGCAGGGGTGGAGAAATTACTGCCTATCTCCCTTCCAATTGAGATTTGTTGATAGTCTGAAAGAGGAAGGTAATACTGTGAGGGTAACCAAGTCTCTGTGATTGAGATAATATCCACTCTAGGGTTGATATTGTGCAACAAGTTTTCTATTAATGGTAATTTATTAATTAGGCTTTGTGCATTTATGTGTAGAGCAAGTAAATTATTTTCTGAAGCAACTGTGCATCGCAAACTAGCTTGAGCGTAATAAATTGGATCAACATTAAACTGTTGATCATCAGCAGCATCAGTCATAATGTAATAAAAGAAAGTAGTGGGAGAAAAGAAAAAGTTAGAATGTTAGTGACAACCATTGAGCCGCAAGTGTGACCTGATGCAATCTGAGTGGTCGGGCCTACGTCAATTAGTACTAAGGCACAGTCAATTTACACGAACAAACAAATAACTAGGTTAAAATGCTGTGAGACAAAATTATAAAGTTCATTATTATTGTGGTCCAACATCCACACATTTGCAAGGCAGGGTTATATTGAATGCAATAAAGTAAATATAGGTTGTTTTAGCTACTATAGTGTGTGTGTGTGTGTGTGTTTATAATTTTTCTATTCATTCAATTTTTTAGATATGAAATCGTTCGGCTCCTGCCCGTTTAATGATGAAACTTACCTGGTCGTATGTGAAGACTGCAACCCCAAACAGCAATATAAGCCACAAAATTTAAAGCATCATTATGGTAATTTAAGGCATTTAGTAACTAATGTATCTAAATAGAATAAACCCTAAATTTAGCACATTAATAAATACCATGCAATGTTAAATCTCAAATGTTTTAAAATGATTTAATGTCACAGTAAACTTCAATGTTTTTACGAATTTTTGTGTTGGTTCCAAAAAATATTGTATAGAACTAGTGTTAATTTCTACTCTGATTTTTGAACCAAAATTACACGTCCTCTCATTTTTTACGGTCTCAATTTACTCACTTTCTTTTCACTGCTTTCCTTCTGATGCCAGAAATTTATAAAGGTGGGGAGATACAGAATCTCCCCAAGCTGGTGGGACTTCAGATGTGCCATCTTGTGGATGGAGGAAAGGAATTTTCCGTCAATTCCATAATATCTTATAGGGTCATTTAACAGGTAACTGACTGACATTCAGAAGCTATATTTTCCATCGTATAGCATTACCAGGGCCCAAAATTTCAGCTCAGAAAACTCGCAAAAAGTGTACTCACCACAAATAGGGTTGTCATGTTCTACTTTTTTACATATTTTGTGAATTTTTTCCCAATTATTTAAGATGCTTTTACAAATATGCATAAAATAATTTTATGTAATGAAATTGTCTCATATATCATCATATCTCATAATCATCTATAATTCAAAAACATTTTAATGTATTGCATTTGAGATTTCAGAAAGATTAAAATATCTAAGAACATAAATGTGAAGAGTCAATTCAAAAAATGTTTTGTTCAATTTTTGAGGTCATGGCTAATATGATTTTGTGTATCTTTGCCTGTCAGTACTAAAGTACCACTTGTCAATGGCATCATCTGGATTAAAGTTTTAAATATCTGGTCCATTTATAGATATTGTTAGGTCACCCATAGTGTTTGTTGCTAATGCATTCCTATATGCAGTTTTAATTCTGTTCAATGAACTAAAACCTCTCTCACACATGCAACTGTGCAAGGGGGCAAAATAGCAAACAATGTAGTTTGCAACAGGAAGCAGAGTTGTAAATCTATCAGGATTTTCATTAATTCTCTTCAGAGCTTCTTGAGAATTCAAAGATGAGGTGGTCAGCTTGCATTCTGCCAATTCTGCAAAGAGAAGATTCCTCTTATTGTGCCAATCATTTGAATAGATGTGTTTTCCTAAAGTGTCTATTTCATGCAGTCTGTAATTTAAAAGATCACCTCGAGGTGGCCATTGCAAGCTATCAAAGATATGACACTGATTCTAACCTGCTTTGCAAGTGTCATTTTGAATGAGAGATTAATTTTTCTTTTATGCTTTGGAAATTTTTTTTCTCCTGCATTAATGTTAGCAAGTTGTATGTCTTTACACATTCCTGACAATGAAACATTTTCCAAAAACTGTTGTTCCCTTAGGCCTGCTGCATTTTCTAACTTATTCAGTGAATGCAATGCTTGTTCGCATTTTCCTTTCAAACCAGGAAGCACTAAATGCAAACTTTGTAGAGAATACTTAATCGTTTGTACATTCCATAGAAATCAATCAGAAAGCTTCAAAGAATCAGCTTCACAAATTGGAACTGTTTTAATAACTTTAACGATCCTTTTGTTTTTGAGGCATCTGGATCATAGTTTACAACAGACTGTTTTCTAAATCAAGGAAAACAGCTTTCCAGGAATCACATAATGCCTAAAGAACTTTTTCTCTGCTTAGTATCTACTGTACACTGTGCATATCCCTTAACTTGAATAATTTTTCACCAAGGACTTTTGAAGTTTCCTGTAATTTGTGAAGTTGTTTGGCTGAACCACTGTAAAATTTACATACACACTTTACAGTATTTTCAAAAGACTATATGTAATTAATCAATTGTTTTGCAAGCATCTAAAATTGCAAGTTGTAATCTGTGTGCTATACAGTGGATGCTTATAAGATTGACACACGCACTTCTTTAATTCTAACACAAAAACCAGATTTATGTCCAACCATATTTGCTGCTCCATCAGTCCCTAACCCAACAATGTACATTTTATCTTTATAGTTTTCTGCACCAATACACTTATTTATAAAATCAGTCAGTGCTATAAAATATCCTTCTGAAGTGGCTGATGAAAGATCAGTAACACCTAAAAAAATCTTCCATTATAATTCCATTTTCTATGTACCTGATATAAACCATTGCATGTTCCATAGTAGTTCTGTCTGTCAAACCATCAATTTTAATACTAATGAACTGTGATTTTTTTAATTTTACTTCAAATTGATTTCTGAGCATTTCAGCAATATAGTGAACGAAGATTCTGCATGCCATTTCATTGCAATATTTACTTAACATCTTCACCTCCAGTTTTGTTGCTAAAGGCAAAAGACCTTCAAAATCTGCAAAAAGTTTATTATGTTTAGCAATGTAATAGGAAATATTAAACGATTTTTTCATGTGAGAAAATATTTCTTTGTCCATTTTTTTTAATACATTTGGCCATGGGTGACTGTGTGGGTGCAGCTTTTGCCTTAAGTTGTTCAACTGTAGCTTTATGAACTCTGCTTTTATCAGAAATGCAAAGTTTCCCTTTTAAAAGACGCACTAAATCCTTTGATCCATTTCCAAGCAACTTTCTGCAATACTTACAACTCACTGTGTTAGACACTTCGTCAAACAATATCCAATCAAAATATGTTTCCCATAAAGAATTAAACTTTCATGGTTTTTTTGGTTTTTTTTTTTAACTTTTTACATCGTAAATGTCTTTGTCATCCGATTTATGTTTCGAATTAGACAAAATGCCAATGTGCATAACTTCGTTGTCATTTGAAACGGCTATTTCCAAATCACTGTTCTCAACAAGATCGTTGCTTACTACATCATTAGAAGCACAAATCTTTGGAGTTTTCGTAAAAAACTGAGAAAGTGTTAACTGTTTTTCGGTTATTATTCGACAAAATTAACATAAGAATGCAGTATCTGAAACGATGCTCATTCCATGCTCGCTCAAACCACATGGTCAAGGAACCTCCACTCCCACCGCTAGCAATGATAATGAGACCGGGAATGAACGAAGCCATATCGTTTGGCGTCAGTTGTCTTGACCTCGAGCAGAGAATAGGAGTTTTCTTGTGAAAACGGTGGAACAGATAGATGAGCCGTGTTCAAGTAAATTGTTGATTAGCCGATTCATTTAATATATATATATATTGTGTGTGTGTAAGAATTCCATCTACAAGTAGACCAAATTTTCACTTGCCAACAAGCGGAATTTTTGTGCCCTGACACAATTCTGCAAAAATTCTAATAGAAGAAAATATTCATTTATTTTCTGAAAAGGTATCATTGTCTGTCTTCTTTGATACATTTCATGGAAATATAGTTATCACAGATTTTTTAATGAGTTTTTAAACTTACAATAACTGACTGACATCCGTGCAACCGTTGTTGCTACTACAGATGATAAAGCAGTTAATTCCTCTGAATCTTAAACATACTTTAATGATACCTGGCATATATTTCAGATTAGAGAATTGATATTACATGACAAAAACATTCATATTTTATAATAAAATTAAAACATGGCAGCTTGGAAACTGACTGATATTTCTAATTTTCAAGGTATTAACCAAGAAACAGTAAAAGTATATAAAATAGAAAGACAATTTAGGTTCAAACAAGACTTTTTAATTCTAACAAACAAAAATGCAAAGTGGAAATTAACTATTTTTTTATAACTTTTTTCAAATAACATTTTTTTTTCAATCTGTTATACTCTTTGCATATGTTGCCAATTTCAGGCACAGAAATTGGGCCTCTTTCTTATAATGTCAAAGGACTATAAAATATGAATTGGCTGTGACCAGTTTCTACATCGTAATCTGTGGGTCTGTCATGTTTGCCCTAAACCATTTTCTTAAAACTTCATTTTAACAAACTCTCCACCATCGTCTTCAATTACTACCAATATTTTCATACTTTATATCATAACACACTGTAATAACTAGTAAAATTTTGACACTGTTTGGAATATACGAAATACAAATGAAGAAGGTAAAAGCATATACCATCTGCAAAAGAAAATTTTTTTGCAGATGGTATATATTTTTACTTTCTCCGTTTGTATTTTGTATATTCCGACCAATGTAAAAATTTTATTATCTATTTCAAGCCCTGGGAAATCTTTGTATGTTGTTATCTTACACTGTAATATTGTACTTTTCTGAAGATTATTCTATTAACTTCATTGTGCTGTAAAAATGTGTCTTTCTATGCAATAGCTTAAGAATTAGTATGTAACAGTTTATTTCCATGCGATGAATGTTCTTTATTGATGACTTGTGTAATATGATTATGAATGCTTTTGCAGAAGTCCGCCATCCCAATATAGAATTAAAAGCTTGGAGCCAGAGGTCTAAAATGAAACCGCCATATTCAAGAACACCCGTTATAACCGTTTCGCCTTCACAAAATAGGACTTTACCACCAAAGCATCATGGAAGAAATGTAGCTTCCACAAGTAACAGTAATCATTCTTCTCCTGCACCCGTCTTTCCTTCTCCTTCAAATAAACCAGACAGCACAAGTTTTTTTCGGCTTCCCAAAACAAAGAAGAACAACGAGCGAATTCCCATTCTGAAAGTGAGGGCCACTCCTCACACTGCGCAAATTACGCCATCGTTAAATACCCATCCAATAAGTAATGAACTGCCATCAGCACAGAAACCACCAACAGTGATCCCTATTAGGACTAATGTTGTTTGTTCCACCAAAGACCAGAATGCTTTCTCAAATTCGACAGCAAGTACTATTTTGGGAGATGCCTTTTTAGGGAAGTCCAACTTATCCATTATAGAGAAGCCTGGTTTGTCTTTCATAGAGAAACCTGGTTTGTCATTCATAGAGAAGCCTGGTTTATCCTTCATAGAGAAGCCTGGCTTACCCATCAATGCCAAGGGGATGATCAATCAAGGAAAACCTTCTCCCAAAAAAGGTACCATTAAATAATTTTTCGTTGTAATGTGTAATTTTTATTGCAAAGCATTTTAAATTCCACAGGTTTTTTCCAATAACGATCTTTGTCCGCTTCATAAAGTTAGGGTTCCCGCACACCTAGAAAACTTGGAATTGTCAGGGAATTTGAAATCATCCCTACAGGTCAGGGGAAATAATATTTTTTGGCCAAACTTGAAAAAGTCAGGGAAATCCTTAAGTTTTAAAGCTAAATCTCCCCTGAACATGGAGCCATTTTCCCCATAAGAAAATTTTAGTTGAAAATTTTGTTTGTGGTTGGTTATGGAATTTTGCCCAAGGAGTTAGGGGAAAAGTCAGGGAATTTTTTTCTCCACTGTAAATTAGAACCCTTAAAGTTTCATGCAAGTTTGGAAAATGACCTCCTAGTGTCTAGGGCTACGGAAATACACCTTGAGTCTGGTGTTCTTTGTTCTGATAGATTTATTCGTAATAAATCCAAACTAATGGAGATGAATAAGTTGATACCTGTTAATAAAAGAACGTAATTTTTTATATAATGAAGATTAAAAACGTTTTTTAATTACAGAAACAATAGAAATTGCTTTTATGATTAATGGGATCTCGACAATATCTTTTTTTAAATATAGAAATTGTCGTTGGTAAGTTTAAATTTTGAAAGAATACAAACATAATATATAGATAATAGAGGTCAGCATCTCCTAGCAAAGAAATGTAAATAATATTTTCCCATGTGATGTGCACAATCTTTACATATAATCTATATCCTGCTATTGGTTCAACAACGTCTATTGGAAGGTCAGTTTCAGGGGGAAGGCCACTACTGAATTGTTAATTTATATGGTCTGGAGATAAAATGAAGTTATATTACACCATGTTCTTAGTCTCTAAGATGTGTTCCCTTCTGGAAGGAGAATAGTTTGACAGTCTTTCTAAATAGTTGTAAATTTAGCATTGAGTGTATAAGTAAAAGCTCAGTTTTGAGGAAAGGTGGGTATTAAGGAAGGTGGTTGCATAATAGGGGTGGTCGTTGAGAGAAGTTTCATATTTACATTGCTTATGCTATTTTGCTAATGTATTATCTTAGATGTGCATATTGTATTCTTATATTTAGATCCAGAGCATGATTCAAACATCCACTGTGGCATAAGCAGTATTGGTAAACCTTGCACAAAGTCACTCCTTTTATGTGAGGTAAGACAATTTTCGTCAATAATCTGTAGTTGGTTTTTTTGTTTTTGTAAAAAAGTATGTAATCGGTTTGAGCCCATTATAGATGCTGAATAATGATTAATATGTAGGCAAGGTTTAAGCTGGGGTGTTTTGGGGTTGTTTTCTTTTAGCTTTCTTTTTTTCTACTGTAAATACTTATGATAATTTTGTACGAAGTTATGCAATTGGCGATATCATTGTACAATTCGCCTTCGTGTTGCTACACACCATAGTTTGTAGACATTTTCAGTAGGTCCTTCGATATTTGTTAATAATTTGCTTACATGGTTCGTTGTTTAACGATTTCGCAAGTCACTTTTAATCAAGTTCATTTGGGAGAAAGCCCTTTCACATTCTGCAGTATGCATAGGTATACTTGCCGCATATTCAGTTATTGATTGAGCACAGTGAAAGAAATTCTCCATTCATTTTGTTTCAAATGTAATATAGTAGCACCTCGTTGTATCTTACTTGTTGGGAGACATACCAAGATGCATAATATATCAGGTGATATGATAAAAATTATACTTTTATGAACATATGTAATTAAACCTTATGAGCGAAAATACAATAATAAAAAAGAATCACTTGCATAATAAAGACAGAAGTTCCATTTATCTTTTAATTGTATGTCCAAATGCACATAATGTTTAATTCATTTGTACACACTTCATTCTTTTGCAAAGAAGGTATCTAATATCAGCTTCTTTCATTTTTCTTTCACAACTTGCTTTCCTGCAAATAACAGTGAGCAAAAATGAATGAACTCCATCTCATTTAAGTTATTTGTTGCATCTTTCAAATGCTGTGTATGCTTTCTTAAACATAACCACGGCTTACTTCATGGTGTAAAGAGTAGGACTCGCTTCGTTATCTCTGTCATCATTTTTTGGGTCCACTACTTCTTGTACATGAGCTATGATCTGCTCATCTGAAAAGGTTTTAGAAGTCGGTTCATTATCATCTACATTAATCCAATCTTTCACTTCATCTTCGCACACATTTAAACCGGGCAACTTTGATTGTTGAACTAGAAACTGTATTGAGTCTTCTTCATTAGCCTCGAGTTCCACATCATTTAAAACTTTCAGCCAGAATTTGGAAATGGTTTCTGATTTAACATCGTACCACGCCTTTTGAGAAATGTACATGACATCTTTTGAACTCACACTTTTCATTTCCTGAGGCAATAGTCATTCTTCAATGAAAAATAGATCACTCAGAAACTCTTTCTTTTAATTCAGTCTTGCAATATCTATTCTCTCAGGAAAAAAGATCAAACTTCTGCATTTTATCTTCCATTATTAAGGGCTCAGAAGCACAAGTTTAGAACTCCTTAAAGCAATTGGTTACATCGATAAAGAAAGCGAAGGATTTACAAAGGCCAAGGAGAAGACTAGACACTCTGTTATTGCAAAATTATGTTTTAGGGGGAAAAAAACTCAATGTAAAAGCACTCAAATTTCAATATTATGCTTATAATGTCTTGCATTTTTAATTTTTATGTACATTGCGATTGACAATGTGAGGTCCTTGAAAAACATTATTTGGTCCTGATTTTGTCAGGACAGAAGAGTGGGAACCATGCTGTAGTCCTGGGTTTGGTTCCCTAGGCCTTAAGAGGTTCAGATTCCTCGGAAAACAGTAGGTCCTGGCACAGCATGACCATTGTAGTCCTTGAGCCATAAAATCACGCAAACAAAAAGGATTCAATACAGACTGTAAATTAGTAAAAGTTATTGAACACAGAGAAGAATGCAAGATCTACATTTTTCTTGTCCTTAAGGTGTCAGTGAGTTAGTCAAAAGAATTGACTCCCAAAGATGAGTCGGAATTAATAAATCAACTCCCAAAAATGAGTCATTCTGCCTCTGGACTTTCAATGTCTTTTTTAATGTGGAAGTTTAACCTTCCTTTTGTAAAAGATTAATGTTGTTGAATTAGTGCTATGATAGTGAAGTTTTTTCTACATAATCAGTAAACTCTTGCCATGATACAATGTTTAAAATATAGCTTCTTTTCTAAAGCCAACGTTTCATTGATCTTCCTTTCTAGAAAGTATCGATGCAGCGAAATGCGGATGTTCGATCGAAAAATGACATTCTTTTGTCCAATCAAGCTACTGTGTTGAAAGCAACTAAGAGAAATGCTACCAACAAAGTTATTGGTCAGCACATGGTGCACGTCACGACTAAAACAATGTCAAACATCCCAATTTCCCCAATATCACCTCCCGATACTCCTCCTGTTACAATAATGACAACTACCACCTCAACAACCATTACGAACAACATATTATCAGCTATAGGTAAGAGTTTTGCAGTCAGCATTTTTTTACTTTTATAGTAACCTTTCTACTCAAACTCAGTTCTTAGAGGAACGAGCTGGCGGGTATTTTTGTATTTTTAATGGAGATGGGGGGGGAGGGGGTTCAATGCCTTAAGCAGCACCGGAAATCTCTTTCAAGCACTTAAAAAACAATGGAAGTCTACAAGAAGCCTAGTTTACTTGTCATTAGTGGTAAGTCCCTTGTAAACACAAGTAATGTGATTGTGAATTTTTGTATCTTGTAAATGCACAATGCTACCACAAATTTTTTATTTGCTCACCCTTCTAAACATACTGATGTGCAAGTATGAGTGGCTTAGCCTAATGTTTGTCAAAAAACAAGTGGGTGGGTGGGCAGTTAGCCATTGCGGGTATGCAGTGTAACCAAATGAGTGAATTACATTATGTTGCTCATGTTTAAATACATCTAAAAGAAAGCAAGTTAGTACATTCACCACAAGTACACAAGTACCTAGTCTGAATATTTGGAATTCATGCAAAGATGCAGTCGTACTGTGTTGTGACAATAGTATACTTGTCTGCTGTGCAGAAAGGCTAGGTTTGAATACCATGGATGCAGAAAGCTTGTCTCTGTTTAATTAACTGTAGACCTGAGTTCGATTTCCTGGGTAAGTGACAGAGCTTCGGGTTACTCCAGAAACTATAAATCGTGGGACAGAATAATTTTAGCTGTTCTTGCAATGTAAAGCATACAAAAGGTCTGGCCGTGAAGGCTGATGACATAGCCAGCTTCTTCATCTCTAGGTGATAGAAGAATACTCTTCGTAAATATGTAACTTGGTTATACTTAGAAACTAAAATGCACCTTTATTTATGTAACCTGAAATATGGAATGTAAAATGGAAATTTAACTATATGTGATATACTTTTTATCACACCCTCCATCCCTGTTCATTGTTACATGGTATTGAAATGCTGTTGACCGATTCCATTGAGCTCCATTTAATAGGTTTTAATAATTTCCCTTTTAGGGTTACCAACAGCTGATAAAACTGGTGCTAATAACCAACCTATGTTATCTAGTATAGTTCCAAGTTTAGAAGCCAACATGCCAACAGTGTCTCACCAAACTTTTCCTAACATGTAAGTAATATGAGAATAATATCAAGCTTTTTCCCTTCCCATTCTTACTTTTCTTGATAAAATTGTTTTTGCATTCTGTCCTTGTAAACATGCCTACTATCTAGTATAGGTTTTCTGTAAAATTTGTGTATTATATGCAGTCAGTATTGGATATAAGGTCACCCGTCCGTTCCTGAGAAATCTGATCTTATAAGCGAGGTGACGATATATGTGTGGTGTAAGAAATATTTGGCGAAAAAATTATTAGGATTGCAGTGTCTTTAAATCTATTTTAATTAATCTTAGATATTTTTAGTAAAATATATAAACAAGTAGAACAATGAAGAATTTAGATATTTTGTTTTATTTCAATTGTAGCAATTATGTCCTTCAATTGCAGGGTTACCATACATGCGGGTGTAGAAATTACAGATTGACTATATATGTAGGGTAGTTTAACACAAAATTCCTATTTAATCAGCAGGGACTTCAAAAAGGACCATAAAAACAAGTGACCATGTAACGAGTACTTGTTGTATATGTAGGCTATGTGTCTTTTTGATACCGGTGCTGGAAAGAGAATGTCATTAGCCATCTTTGAAATCAGTTACAATATGATCTATTAACCTGCAAAGTATTCATACTCCATACCGTGAAAAAGATGTGGAAATTAGTAAGTCTTCATTTGTAACCATAAGTGCCATTGGTGCGTAGATTTGTTGTAAATCACTTAGAGCAGTGATTCCCAACACAAGGGTAGCGAACTGGTTTCTAGGTGGTCATCGGAACTACTTTTAGTTGCAATTATTTTTATAAGGAATGTCATACCAAATGGTCCCAACGCTTTTATATTTCAACATGGCTACACATATTGCAATATTCTACTAACGGTTGTTAACTTCATATCTATAATATACATTAATATATATAATTAATATATTTTTATATTTAATGTGTTTTCCTTACTCTGTTAAAAATGCTTTTATCATGCAAATGTGGCAGCACCAGACAGAGGAGAGTCTCAGATCTTTTGGTTACTATAAATGGGGGTCACGGATTATTTGACTACTGTAAAAGTTTGTCGTGACTTGAAGAAAGGAACCACTCACTTAGAGGATTGATAATTCCCATTTGTGAAACTTTTTTCAAGAATAATTTGCAAGATTGGATACCGCTAGATGTTCTGCATACCTAAATCAAGGTTTTAAAAAATTGCAAAATGGACTTAAGGGATTGAGAAAGGTTTGCTTTTCGAAACAAATGGGACATTTTTAGAAATGAAAAATGCTGCTTATGAGGCATTCATATGATTGAACGTGAGGCTCGTGTAACAAAAGATTACAGTTTGCTTTTGTCAAGTCAGCCACCCATTCAAAGTGGCACGACAAAAACATAACATGAATAATATGGCAAAAAATATTGCATGCATTATCTGCATGGTGTGATTATGTACAGGAATGACATCAGACACCTTGTCAAATTAGTTTTCTCTTGCCTTCCTTATTATTTCTTGCTCTTTCTAAATTATAGCTTGTCATGGAAATTACAGCCTACAGAGAAACCTCAGAAAATCAGTTTAGAATATTCGTAAGAAACATCCTTCCTCCCTGAGACGAATTTGTACTTTTCAATTATATGTTTGATGTTCTTCTGTGATACTGATCAAACGAGCGGGGCTGTAAATTTGGTTTTGTTCTCTGTCGTAAATTACTCCTCTAGTGTTCCCCATGGAGTATCGAAATATACACTCATCCCACAAAATTCTTTGGTCTAATAACCTTGATTAAATCACAGAAGATATATAAAATCATTGCCCATCTTTTTAATACTTGTAAGATGTTATTCCAAAAAGTAAGATAAAATTATAGGATGTTATTTAAAAAAAACCTTAGTTTAGCTAAACAACATAGGTGTCAAAAATGTTACCTCGATTTCTCCATGAAAAAAATACGCAAAGCACGCCCTGTGGCTTCGTGTGTTGAATCATTCGGTAATTGTGTTAACTCTGAGATGGGTAATAATACCTTACAAACCTTATATAGAAAGAGAGAGAAAGCATTGTTCCTGCCTGGACTATGATTGCCCAATAGGTTAAGGCACTTCAGTTTGAGACTCCTGATCAGGGTGGTGTTCGTTTTTGTTTTTTTTTCTCTGTATAACGAAAACTTCCGTTTGAGCTAAAAAAAAAAATGTATGTCGAAAATATTATCCATTTTCCGAATAGCCTGGTACATTAATATTGGCTCTCTATTTTTTCGGGCTGATGGTTATCCTAAGTATGGCTATAATTATTTAGTATTTGAAATTACACTCAGACACTCATAGGATTCTAAATTCTTTATTTCTCTCAACATATTAATACAACCACACCAATGCACCTATCCTCAATGACGATAAAATAAAAAATAAAGCTTAATAATGTCAAATTAAAATTACAGATTTGGGGTGGGGAGGAATTAAAAAGAAAGAAATTAGGCAAGTTGTGTGTACTAACTACTCAGCAATTTGTTAATTAAAAGCATTGGAAACATTTGTAATCAAAAGTTTGATAAGCAGCTTTCTTTTTACTTATTTACACCTTCTCCTCTCATGTAAAAATACTTTACTTTTAGAAACCATTGTGAAGATCAAGTTGCAATGGACATAGAAACAAATGACACGCAGGGAAAGTCCCATTCAGGTATTGAGACGCCACCGTCTGTGCAACCCGTTACAAGACAAGAGCCTCTTTATAATGTTCCTGTAGTCCAAGAAAAATCTGCAATATTTGACCAAGTCAAGAAGTTTCTTAAAGCTAGATACCATCTAATGGAGAAGCCTATACCTGCACACATCAATCACTATCCAAGCCCTTATGCAGTAAGAATTGTGTCGTGGAATTTAAATACTGTTAACTATTTGTGAAACTGTTATTTCTGCAGTGATGATAGGTTCAACTGGTATGCCCTTAATCTGCATTTGACTCCCGATGGTGCCACCAAAAAAAAACGTTCACTGTAATTCGGTTCTGAGGCATTAAGAGGTCAGATTCCTCAGAAAGATGTGGGTCCACTGCCCTGTAGTGACGTGATAGTCATCTCTCATATCATTAACATGGGCAGGTTTCCCACACAACCTGAAATTGTTAGAGAATTTGAAATCATTCCTAAAGATCTAAGGGGGCCTCTTGGTGGCGCAGTGTGGTAACACGTTCGCCGTTAATCCGGATTTGACTCCCAACAGTGCAAAGAACGCTTACTCAGAGATCTCATAAAGATCGCACTGCTCACTGTAGTCCGGGGTTTGGTTCCCTAGGCCTTAAGAGGTTTGGATTCCTCGGAAAATTGTAGGTCCAGAGGTTTGGATTCCTTTGGGAAAAGGTATGTTCCGGCGCAGCATGACCATTGTAGTCTTTGAGCCGTAAAACC
This sequence comes from Dysdera silvatica, assembly GCA_006491805.2. Lineage (NCBI taxonomy): Eukaryota > Metazoa > Arthropoda > Arachnida > Araneae > Dysderidae > Dysdera > Dysdera silvatica. The sequence goes on along the minus strand of QLNU02003225.1, from coordinate 63,869,507 downwards.
ACAAACAAACAATAAAAGTCGGGGGAAAAAACAATATTTTTTTATCAAAACATGGAAAGTCGGGGGAAAACTTTCCTAACTTCTATTTTGAATAGTTAAATCTCTCACGAACCTGAAGCCATTTTCCCTGCTAGCAAAATTTAGTTGAAAGTTTTGTTATTGGTCAGAGAATTATGCGAGAAAAGTCAGG
>QLNU02003225.1:63845405-63869217 GCA_006491805.2 Dysdera silvatica | reverse complement strand
AATCAGACTGTGGAATACCAACTTGATTTAACACCAAGGGTATCGCCAATGGTAGTTGAGGAAGTTGATCTGCAAAAAAACACAGAGTATTCAAATCCTCTAATTGTCTCCGTAAAACCGTCTACAACATCGGAGCTTATTTTATCTCCGGTAACCATTGAGCAAATGCAGACTACAGAATATAATTTAACACCAGTGATATCATCAGTGATAGTAGAAAAAGAAGATCCACAAACAGACATACATTGTTCAAATTCTCCACTCTGTTTCTTAGAACCATCTACAGCATCAGAGTGTAGTTCGCCTCCAGTGACTATTAAGCAAAGGCAAATTACAGAATCACAATTTAATTCAACACCAGTGATATCATCAGTGACGGTTGGAAAAGAAGTTAATCCACAAATAAACACGCATTGTTCAGATCCTACAATATGCTTCTTAGAACCGTCTATGACAACAGAGTGTAATTCTCCTCCATCTGTTAAGCAAACTACAGAATCCCAACTTAATTTAACACAAGTGATATCGGTGACTGTTGAAAAAGGAGTTAATCCGCAAATGGATATGCAATATTCGAATCCCCCAATCGTGTTCTTAGAACATTCTACAATGTCAGATTGTATTTCATCTCCAGTGACAGTTCAACAAAATTTTAAAAGTTCCGGTAACACGAACACTCTACCGCTGGAACAGCTGACACCTGAAATTAAAATGACTTCAGTAACATCACCGATATCGATCCAGCACAATTTATCACAACGCACACATTCAAAAATTTCATTATCTGAAATTAATTCGATATTATTTAATAATGCTGTTATGCGGGCATCGAACGATCTTTCAAATGCATCACATGCTGCAGCGTCTACAAAAGAAATGCAAAGCATTTCCAAAGGGTCTGTTTCAAACCCCAAACCAAAGACATCTAGATCTAGAAGAAAATATAGCTCAGAAGAAATCTTAAATGGCCCTCCAAGCAAACGTAAATGCACATCAGTACCTGTTGTTCATGTTCCTAATGGAATGAACCTTCCTCAAGTAACATCACCATGTTGCATTAAAACCAATCCACTAGTAGATGTAAATGAACCAATTTCACTACCCTCTGCCTTTCCCCATACCTACTACAAAAATTCCGCCACTGTGCTAACAAAGCATTCGAGCTCAAAAGAAGGCTGTTCACAAATGCCAGATATTAGACAAAGCACTGTACCTCAGTTCAACAATGCTGCACACACTTCACAAAGTAATGACTTTGTAAGTAAATATGTGGCTATTAATGAACAGAGGCATCTACATGATAATGTCCATTCTCTGACCATGAACAGCATGCCATTAGTGGACTTTTCCAATCCTGACATAACTTTAAAGGCTAGTCCTTGTCATTCATTTTCCCAATCGCCTTGTCCATTGCCAGAAGATCTAAGTATGCCCAAAAACAGCAATAAACACTCAATCACAGCCATTCTCAGCAAGTCCACATCTACGAGCTCCACAGCAGCTTCTAATATGTCGAACCACTCTAAAACAGCAAGTACATTTTCAAACTGTAATCTCCAAAATACATGTTCGACAAATATGTTGAATAATTCTAACTATATGGACCCTAGTACTGTGACGAATAGTGTGTTCTCGACTACTTACGATATAGGTAGTTCGTCAAATTGTGTTCAAGTAAACAATCCTAATATTACGAACTCAAATTCTATTGCGGACCTCATGTTTGTTATGCATCCTCTGGACAATAGGCATTCTCAAAACGTTAGCAATGTAAGTCATTATTTAGATATATGTCAAGGGAACAATTCTGCTGCTGTGCTTCAAAGTTCATCACAGCAGTTACCAAGTCCTGTTTTGCTAACTCCACCATTACTTGCGGTAAGCATTGTGAGAAATTATCTCAATCATGTTCCACTAAACTAAATTGTTTGTAGAAGTGGTTTTTTTTTTGTTCACATTGTAACATCCTGTGACTTAATTACTTAAGAGGAAAGGCATGCTTGTGACACCAAAAATATGCCAATATTTAGTTGCCTAGTATTCTTACTAAAGTGTTACTTTTTCTCCAAGCTTTCAGTTTGTTCTGGGAATCTTTCCTTTTTAGTAAAATAGAATTAAATTTGGCCAATCTTTATTTTTTTTGTTTAAATGTAGGATATCTTCGAAGCATAATTGAGCAAGAAGTATTAGATTTCTGTCCAATGGATTAGTATCTGATGTGAACGTTCTCTGTTTACCATAGATCAGCAGTTCTTAAACTTTCATTTGCTGCGAACCCATTATAAATATTTTGTGGATGTCGTAGACCTCCAGAACTTTTGATTTGAAACCTCAAAGTGATTAAAATGTCTGTTTATATAGATTCTCGTTAAATGTCTTCAAATTTGAAAATAAGGGAAAAATAAATGCACATACATATTTCATATTATATGTTTATTAAACTAATTACTAAGACCTGGAAATTCAGGCAGAATTTTTTTTTTTTTTATACCTGTTTTTAACAATTTTTCATAAGTTGCCTTTTTTTTTTACTTTTTCCTGCCATAATTTCTATACACCTATAGTGAAAATCAGTTCTAACAACCTCCAAGGTACCATAAAAATTTGATCATTATAAATGATATTTTTGTTTATAGTCAAAAAAAAGTATTAAATTGGTTGGTTTTAAAATTAAATAAAAATGTACTGAATTTAATTGTTGTATATATTAAATTATACTTTTAGCCACGCTAAATACATGGTATGATTTTTTAATTAAGAAATTGTAGAAAATACTAAAGTGTATAATATAGAACTCAAATACGTGGTCTATAATATTCTTAATATTATGGGCCCTAATCTGGAAGTACAGAATGGTCATCATAATACTTAATAAATCATTGTTTTTTTAATTCATTATCATTAAAATTCAGGTTTACCAGTAATAAAAATCAGATATTTTAAATAATACTTAAATTTGAATAACGATTTCCTATGTGGCCCCAGGTCCAGACCTACTTTGCTCATATGTAAATCTGCACTGCTTCCAAATAAAAAAAGGGTTTATAATACTTCTTGGTTACTAATTAGTGGTTAGTACACATAAATATTCACAGATCTCCCACCCCCACTTCCTACTTATGTTGGGTCAGCTTGTTGTCTTCCTTTCATTATTAGTTTGAAATTACCATATACGTGGTGTGATTGGAAAGTTTTAAGACTTGGCTTGTAATTTCAAAGTGGCAGTATTTACAGGCTATTGCAATAGATCTCCTTCAAAGTAGTCCCCTTCTGTCTTCACACACCGACTTCAACGATGTTTCCACTTTCGGGAACAGTCCTGGAAATTTTTATTCGTATGCGGATGTCAGAATTTTCACGTGTAATTTAAAGTGTGTGAAGAACTTTTTCCGGATTTGCCTTGATGTATTCAATTGAGTCAAATCTGTTCTTTTTCAGTGAAATTTTAAATTTAAGAAATAGGTAGAAGTCAGCTAGGGCTATATCGGGGGAATAGGGGGCTTCAGAAGCACAGGAATTTGGAATTTGTCCAAAAATTCTGTGATCGAGAACACACAATGCGCGAGTGAGTTGTCGTGGTAAAGGACCCAATTCTTGTCTTGCCAGAGTTTGTCTTTTCTTCCACACATTTTCATATAATTGCTGAGGGACACTTTTATAGTGTTTCTGGTTTGCTATCTGCCACTAGGAGTAAACGTGTGATGCATGATAACCTTAGAATTGAAAACACCATCAACATCGTCTTCACATATGAATGACTTTGTCACACTTTTTTCAGTCTTGACAAACTTGGACCCTTCCACTGCGATAATTGTGCTTTTGTTTCTGGGTCATACCCATAAACCCATGATTTATCGCCTGTAGTTACGCTATTTAACGAATCTGGTTCAGTTTCGGCCCGGTTAATCAGTTGTTGGGACACTTCAAGTTGGTGTTGTTTCTGCTGACAATTGTTTCTGATAACGATTTCAGAATGAATTTCACGGACATTCAACACATGTTCAAATCTTCAGTTAAAACTGACTGAACCACGTAGAAACTTAAATTTTGGTCATCAGCCATCTCTCTAATGGTAAGTCTATGGTCAAAGTGTATAAATAGCGAGCTTTCACAATGCTTTTGGTGGTTTTTGAAGTGGAAGGTTCACCATACCGGACTTCGTCTTCGATTGATTTGTAGCCATATTTGAATATGTTGAATCAGATAAAAACGTTTGATCGGCTCATTTATCCCAGAAAGCTGTTTTTAAAAGTTCACAATTCTCCGAAGTTAATTTCCTGGTTTTAAAACAAAATTTGACACAAACGTGTTGTTCCATGTTTTCATCCATTTTGCAAAATCGATAATCCGCCAAGAACCGAAAACATGTCTTCATTCACCAAAATGTCACTCTCTACTGAACAAAGATATTGCAGTGATTTTTTCAGGAAGTTTTAAGGACAAATCAAGCTTCTCCTTTTACACCCACTGGCGGACCTAGCCCATTTTATTAAGCAGTGGCGCCACCTGTCTTAAAACTTTCCAATCACGCTTTGTACGTCCCATGCTGCTTATACACTCTATAACAAACAAATCGACGCATCAAGGAGGAGTTGTCCGATTGCGATAAAAATTGGTGGATGTGAAGAACATACATAGAAAAAGAAACGATTAAAATTTCAGAACAATTGAATGATTTATTGCAGAGTTTGACCGTTACAAAGGGAGGAAGTCAATAAGGCGTTGGTCCACCTCTGGCCTGGATGCAAGCTGTCACCCGGCGTGGCATAGACTGATAAAGATCCCGGATGGTGTCCTGCGGAATTTCTTGCCAAATTGTCTCCAACTGTCGGGCTAAATCGTCAACATTCCGGGATGGTTGCAATCGCCTTCCCATAGCGTCCCAAATGTGCTCTATGGGAGAGAGATCAGGAGACCTAGCTTGCCAAGGAAGTGTTGGGCAAGCTTGAAGACAATTCATAGCAACACGTGCCGTGTGCGGCCGGGCATTGTCTTGTTGAAACGTAAGTCCAGGGTGTCGCAAAAGGAACGGTAACACAACCGGTCGTAGAATGTCGTCTACGTACCGCTGTGCTGTAAGTGTGCCAGAAATGACCACCAAAGGGGTCCGGCTATCAAAGGAGATGGCACCCCAGACCATAACGCCCTGTTGTGGGCATGTGTGGCGTGCGATAGTAAGGGCAGGATCCCCACGCTGCCCTGGACGTCTCCAGACACGTCTGCGGTTGTCGTCAGGACACAGTTGGAAACGGGACTCGTCACTAAAGACTATACGTCCCCAGTCAGCGCAGTTCCAAGTTGATCGAGCCCGGCACCACTGTAATCGGACTTGACGGTGTAAAGGCGTGAGAGGTACGCGGCGTATCGGTCGGCGCGAGCGTAAATTCCGCTCTCTCAGTCGTTTGCAGAGGGTCATGTTGGACACATGTGTGCGGACCACACAGTGGATAGTTGATAACGACGAATCCGGTGCTGTGACAGCTGCTCTGACAATCGCTCTGTCTTCCCGTTCTGTTGTGGCCCTAGGTCGACCGCTGCCGTCCCGACGCTGACATCTGCCGTTGTTGACCCACTCTTGCCAGCACCGTCCAATCGCCGCATCGCTTCGACCCACATGTCCAGCGATTCTTCGATTCGTCCAACCAGCCTCTTTCAATCCGATAGCACGACCTCTTTCAAACTCTGACATATGCTCGTAATGAGCACGAATCTTTCGGCGAGGCATTGTTACAGTCGACGTAAGATATCCGCAGTCAAAATGCAACAGAAATTTTGACCACATATTGAGAATCGCTCCTTATATACACCTGCTGAATGCGCAGTTCCGATGCGCTGGAGTTCCCGCTATTCATTCATTGGACACCAAATTTTAATCATTTGCATGTTCGGTCAAAATGTCTTTGCATACGAAATTTCATTACAATCGGACAACTTCTTGGTGCGTCGATTTTTTTGTTATAGAGTTCAACTACTGCCATCTCACAATCTCCATTAGCTTCTTCGCGGCTGTTGTACTAGTGATCAATTTTGGAATTGATCAAGCTGCCACACTTTTAATCTTTAATTTAGAATGGTGTGTCATTCCATGATATACTGTATACTTCCATTCATCCATACACCTACATTCAGATAACCACATCTTCTCTCCTCGAAACTTACGTAACGTACTTACCTACTTACTATACACAACGAGTTAAAATATATTGACCCTTTCCTACGCATTTACCATTAAAGGTTTGTCAAAAAATGAAATTCAATTCACTTGACCGAACGATGTGTCCGATTTCTATTTGAATGGAATAGTGTAATTCTGATCGAACAGCTGTCAAGTCTCGTCATTATTTTCAATATGGATTTCCCTACTTACAACTTTTGGTAGAACAGAATCATTGTTAAATATGTCATCATAACCGATATGTTTAATAATAACTGTAAAAATTCTGTCGTTATATGCGGTTGGTTGTTACAACTGGCATCATTATAAATCGTTTTCACTATATACAGTAAACTCCTCTTAACAGACACCCGTCAAATATTGTTAACCCTCTTTTTTTTGTCACTCAGATAAAATTTTCTACTGCATAATATGCTGTAACCAGTTCTCATAAGACGTCAACCGATAAATATCAAAATGTCACATTTGAAAATTTAAAAAAGCATGAAGATGTGAAAGCAAAATAAAATATGTCTGTTTGAATAAATCCACCTAAACTCATTGGCAGAAAGCTGATACAGGGAGGGGGTGTTATAGAGCTACAATTCCATATATCTGTGTGGATCAGAAAAAGTTATAAGAAGCGTTATTCCAATTCACAAACTAATATGAAAGTAATTGTTTTCCCAGAGGTGCTACAGATATTGCGGTAAAGTGTCGACATAACACATTGAACCGCAGACGAGTTTTAGAGATTGAAAATGGCGAGACCTTAGATCAGTGGTTCCTCCTTGAAGTGCGAAGCATAATAGGCTAAGAATGTTTCTTGAAATCAAATTCATCAAATCATCGAAGTGTATCGTGGAAGTGCAATAAGCAGACAACAAGTTGCAAAATGGTGTCGCTCATTTGAATTAGGCAGGGAGGATGTGGAAAATCGGCACAGGGCACACAGTGGCCGGTTAGACTCATCAGCAACAGCAATCAACACAACGCGAGTTGAAGAAATTATTAACAATGATGATCGATGAGTCAAATTGTGTACCATTATAGCTAAGCTTGCATTGAGCTATGGCACTGTGCAACTCAGGTGGCTAGGCATGTTGAGTAATGGTGTCATCCTTCTTGACAATAATGCCAGACTCCACATTGCCATCTGTATGCAACGATTGCTGCAACACTTCAAGTAGGAAGTGATTGAGCTATTCTCCCATATAGCTTTGATTTAGCTCCCAGTGATTACTTCCTCTTTCCACAACTTGAAAGAGCACTAGTCAGGGATAAGGTAATCTTCCAACAAAGTTCAAGCTGCTGCAAGAACTGGCTATATGACCAGGGACATGATTTTTACTGAAAAGGTTTAGACAAGTTGATCCTGTGGTGTGATAAATGCCTTAATCGATTGAGAGGTTGTGTGGAAAGGTGTTGTGTAACTACCATTCTTATATCCCATTTGCATTTCATTCCTTATTACTTTACATATCTTATTTAGCGCTGTAACTTTTTTTTTTCCACCCTCATATGCAGTTATGTATACAAGTTCTTTCAAGTTAAATGCTCCCTGTTTAAAGGGACATAGAGGATGCTATAATGGATAAGTTTATATGAAATTTAGCATACAGATGTTTCTCAATATGCGCTCATGAGTAATGACAAAAAAAAAAAGTAACATGTTTCACAGTTACAGTTATGGTTGCTAATTTTCGAAATTTTCAAATGGCAACTCCCAAATTTTTTAACGGCGTAATGACAGGCACTATCAAAAACCATAAATGCCGTTGAAATATTATTTTTGGACTTAAAACTGACAAATTTGTGTTACATTATATAAAAGATAAATCGAGAGAAACAAAAGTACTATTAACCGGAAACTTCTTTCAAAGGCATCAAGAAATTGCTGTAATTGAGTAAACCTTTTGATTAGAATTGGAATTAGCAATGTCGATATTTATCGGTATGCTCCACAAATGTACAAAACAAAAATTATCAGTAGTCCCATAGTTCATAAAGCCGAGAAATGTTGACAAAACATAGTGTCTACCTATTATAATGGGAATACACTCAAATAATAATAAAAATACACACAAATGGAATCATTATAATGGAATTATGACCCTGGACCTCTGACTTGTCTTTTAATGTCACAGGCGTAAAGTCTCAAGAAAAACACGGAAATCTGTTTTTTCAATCTGATTTTGGAGTTGCTGATATTATCCCAAAAGTCCAATAAAATTTTACGGGTAGGTGTGCCCCACGTTTTCATTAGTAGAGACTGGATGATTGCCATTGATATTGTAGACTAAAAAAGATACACTATTTTCAGAAAGCTGAGCAAGAACTCCACTCAAAAAATTCAACATATAATTAATATATATTTAAATATCCCGCAACTTTTCAAAAAATATTTTACGAGAAAATCATTAAACCAGGTCATCGCTGAAAGTAGCCCAAAAGTCTCCAACCCGGAACTCTTCACAAAATTGTAATGGCTTTGGATACTGGCAACAGGACGAAAATGACGTCATATTTTCTCCGTCTGTGCTCGAGTAGTGGTTAGTGCAAGGCTAACATAAACAAATGCAGTATCTTATCTTTCTTGGGTGTTTGCCAGCTTACACATAGTTTGTGCTTTTTCGTCTGCTCATGCTGTTTTTGTTCCACATTTTTTATTTTCATTTGTTTAGCATTCATTGTTTAAAATTATTTGAATTGTATGTTTTAACACTGTTTTGTTGATTAATCAGTGCCTATCGTGAAGGATGGATGACTTTTGTTGTGTGATGTTCTTGCGTTGACCCAGTGCATTTGTATTCATTTAAAAATATTCCTTGCGTAATTTATCAGAATTGCGTATTTAATGTTTTTTCTCAATTACCTTTTTAACGATTTGTTATGGTGGAAGTAAATTCAAAAGACAAGCACAAAGCTTGTGCCATCGATGCCCAGGAAAAAATGGCTGAATAAAACTGTGGTAGTTAAAGCGTCGAAAAATGTTGGTGACAATATGTTGGAACATGTAGAAGTGAAAGTAGGGACAACATTAAACAAATTTAAATAAGTGGCAAAGTCACCTGCAAACTTTGCTCTAACGATATTTACTATCGCAAAAGAGGATTTGCCGCTATTACCAATCACATAAAGAACAAAAAACACATTTCTAAAGAACAAAGAAAGAGATCAAACTATACTTTACCTGCCAATTTTTATTGTACCCTAAATCCATCAACTGAAGTTTCATCAGCATCTTGCACAAACAATTCAACTACAGTTCAAATGCCTGGTAATGTGCCACTATGTGATAGAATCACCAATGCACAATGTTTAATATTGGGAGTGTTGGCAGAATATAATTTGCTTTTCACTATTTCACCAGTACCCATCGAGTTAGGTAAAGTACTCGCAAATGACAAAAAAGCGTTAAATCATGTGAGTTTGTCACGTACGGCTGCTTCATATAAAATGCGTCTTGGTTTGGCCAAAATGTTTATGAAGGAAACAACAGAGAATTTGCAAAATTACAAATTTTCTCTTAACGTCGATGAAGCAATAAGTAGTAATTTGAAGAGAGTTATCACTATTTTAGTAAATTACTTTTCACCTGTACATAACAGAGTAGTGGTTGAGCACTTAACTAGTATTGACATTGTGAGAGTTTGTTCTCAAACATTTTTTAATGAAATTTTAAAAGTCTTCCAAAATCTGAACATTCTGTTGAATAATTTAATGGATTCCTGCAATGTGATGAGGGGATTGAAATCTGGCTTAGAAGTAAGAGTGTGTGAAATAGTTCCACATTTATTAGATGTGGATAGCGATTCCTGTCACCATATTAATAATGCTGCCAAGAAGTTTTGCAAGCCTTTTGAAGGGCATGTGGAAAATATTTATAATGATTTTAAATGGTCAGCTGATCAGAGAGTAAGTTTGGCTGAGATTTGTCTTATATTAGGCACTAAATTCACTACTGTTGACAATATGGTTCCCCATAGATGGCTTTCCTGCTATGACGTTTCGTTAAATAACCTGCGGATTTTTGATGCTCTTACTATTTTATACCATACTTTCCTTTCTAATAATGATAAGACCTTGTATTGTTCAAGTTTTTGTCGCACAACTAACAACTTGTGTGTCTTTCTTTAAAAAACAACTAAAAAAAAAGGTATCTTGAATACAGTCGTATTTGGTTATGATGGAATTCAAAGGACTATTACAATTTTCACACTGTAACCGAGATGTAATTTTAAAATGTTTATATGTAGTATTATGTTTCATAAACAGAGAGAGAGAGCATTATTAGTGCATGTACAGTGGAACTTATTATATTTGCTTATATTACATTGAAGTCCCCAAGTCCCATCATTAGCCTATTCATCAGTTGTCATGTCAAAATTTCAACCTTCCCTTAACTGTCATTTCAACTATGTTTGACTGTATCTACTTTAATGTTAACGTCATCTATCTTTTTTTTGGGAATAAAAATACAAACTAATATATAAAATAAGAAAACAAATGTTTATGTATGACAGTGTTCTAAAACTGAACTATAAAATAATAAAAGTCATCCACACTCGTTTTTATGAGAAGAAATGAGCAATTTTAATGTAGAAAAAACATGACAAAAATTAAAAAAATGTACAGAAAGTATAAAATAATCCCATACTAGACTACACAAGGATAATGTATTATGATGTGATATTGGAGTGTTCTGTAAATCTTATGACATATATGAACAAGACAAAATAACCTTATTTCTGTTGAGCTCAAAAAGGTACTTAATAATTTTTATGTAATAGCCGTAATTATTGCTCTGTAGTTGTTATAACAAACTGTAACTGTACTTCGTGTATAATGTAATCTAGTATATATAATTAATTTATAAATATCAGTAAAAGTAACTTAAACAGTGATGTACTATGCAAAAAAAAAAAACATATGTACAGTTGAACCTTGTTATCATGGCCATGCCATAAAATACTTTTAACATGAACTCTTTACTCAATCCCAGTGAAATTGTATAGTAATAAGATTTTATCCTTTCCCGATAATGAGAACTTTTAACATGAGCAATTTTTTTGTCACTGTGTGTGTGTTTATGTTAACGAGGTTTGACTATAATATAATATTACGAATATTTTCTTGTTTTTTCCAATGCTTCAAATATTTAAATCTGGTTCCTAATCTTTACTTTGGAAGAGATCTCCAATGTTGCACTCAGTTTGTTAATTTTTCCTTGTTTGGCATAGAAGAATTTTAAAGAGTGGAAATGGCTTTTGGTGTCACTGCATAATTGTTAATGTGATATATATATATATGTGTGTGTGTGTGTGCAAACAATTTTCCATTAACATGTATCTTTCAAATGCACGGTACACCATATGGCCAAAAGTATCCCAACACCCCCTGTTGTAGAATCAGATATATTTGAGGCACATTTTAATAGGATGTCGGTCCGCCTTTTACATTAATCACAGCCTTCACATGTCTAGTAAGATGTTTCACAAAGTTTTGATAGATGGTGGCTGGAATTGCCTTCCAGGCATCCATCCAAGAGCTGTAGTAAGTCCGGCCATGGAAGATGGGTGATTTGGCTGGGAACATAATCTGCATTCTAATTCATCCTAGAGACGTTAAATAGGGTTGAGAACGGGGCTTTGTGAAGATCAGTTTAGTTTTTGGACACCCATAGTATCGTCAATCCGTGGCTTTGATGTGGGAACAATACAGTTCTCCTTTTGAATTGTTGTTAGGGAGTTGGGAGTGCAGCATTGGCTAGAATGTCCAGATTGGTTTCAGTTTTCTAGCCACAGTAATAAAGGGACCCAATCTAAACCAAGAAAAACACCCCCCCAGATCATTAACCCCCTGCCGCCGAACTTGACAGTTGGCATAATGCAGTCGAACATGAAGCATTCGCCAGGCATGTATCCATTGGAATGCCAAATCATGAAATGAGTTTCATCACTCCAAAGAATGAGTTTCTACTGTTTCACAGTCCAATGGTAAAGAGTTTAACACCATTGCGACTGACACATGACATTGATGATGGTAATGTGTGGTTCTGAGCAATTGCATGTCTGCAGAATCTCTTGTTTCTTGGGTATCGACGAACAGTCCTGCTGCTAAAGATGGCACATTTTGAAATTCACGAGTTATTGCTTCTACCGGAAACATGCAATGATCCTTCACTACCTTCTTCACGCTTCAACGGTTGCGATCATTTTCTTTCGTCCACCACTTTGTTCTGCTGCACTTTCACTTCCTTGACGTTTCGATTCTGCAATTACGTCACTAATTTCGGCACCTGCAGCAAGAACAATATTTCACGCACCAATTTTCCACAAGTGCACTATCAGATGCCACATGGATCATGCCATTGTTGAGGTCACTGGGCTCTGACGACTTACTCATTGTCTAATGCATGTTTGTGAGTTCCAATCCTCCACCCATGCTTTTATATGATTTGACGGTGTATTGGACCATGTGAATAGGCGAATTCGCTTCTTTGGAGAGGTGTCCAGATACTTTTGGTCATATAATGTATAACTATATCATCATATCATAGGTACCAGTCCTTCCGATTTACCCGGAAGGCTTCCGATTTTTTGCCGATCTTTCAACTTTCTGGTCAGAAAATGATTTTTTCCAATTTTCGGAGATTTCGTATAAAATGCCCAATATTTTTTTAAATGCTGTTTTTCATAAATATATATTTTTCTTGGCAAGTATTCATTTTGCTTTTTGTGCATATTTAAACAACCATAAATATGAAATATAAACAAGCAAGAAAAACTAGTCTAACATTAATGGCACATTCTTGGCGATTGACTACAAATGTTTCAGTTCCAGAAGTTGGCACCTATGTTATATGTATTTTACAGTAGATAAAAAATTTTAAACTGTCAGAAGCTCTTGCATTGGTGACACATTCACCTTGCCCACCGTTACACTAGGTTTGACTCCCAACACTGCCCAAAAACAGAACACTTGCTAACTGTTCCGGGAAGTGATTCCCTGGGCTAGTGCTTCTCAACTTTTATAAGGTCATGTCCCTGTATAGTCTTTTTATAATATATAATCAATTATAATATATAAATTATAGTTTTTTTTATAAGACAAAAGCCCGGTCCTAACAAATTTATTCATAACTACGTTTCCATTTTTTTTAAAGGTCATACATTAAACTACCATATATTATCATAAATATGAGTAATTAATTATGCATAATCATAAAGAATATCAATACATCCCTTCTATTAACTAACTTTGCTGATACACTTGCTTGCAGATCGGTCACTGACATTTGCAACACAAATGTTATTTTGTTTGGTTTTAAGAACAGAGGATGCACCGAATTTCACCATAATCAATGTGTAGGCACTTTTTATGGCTGGTCATAATAAGTCTTATAACTTCCTTGAATGTTAAATATGGCCAAGGTAGCCATTGAAAATCACTGTCATTCTCTTTGAGCAACTGTTTGACAATCCTAGCCTTATGATTCAAGGATTATTCTGCTGAAAGTAGGCCTGTTGATCAGGGAAAACTGAATACATATAAAAATCCAGCAATGATATTGGGATAACCCCAGCATTTAACCGCTGTATATGTATTTAAAAAAACTTTAAAAAAAATCACCTCAGATCATTTCTTCATGCTATTGCTTCCATATTCTCCCACTTACATTGGTATGTATCAATTGGAACAGAAGTTCACTCAGTCTGCTTTGTTCTAGTCATTTTTGGCCCAGTTTTGATAATCTTGTGCTTATCGTAAATAAGTTTTTCAGTTTTCAGAAGAGGTGAGTAGGACCTAATGAGCCCCGTCTATGTATACTGTGAAATCTCATTTATACAATATGCAGTGAGTTATATCATTAAAAATTTCTGTTTGCTGTTGTTGTATTGTATGGTTATTTGATGAATTGGTTTATATCTGTTCCCTTTTCTAATCCTCGCTAGTCAGTGTTGCCCTTAGTCATCAGTCAATTATTTTTGTTCACAGGAAAATCTTTTTTTTTTTTTTTTTGCTTTTCACACCATGTATTGTACATCCTCAATGCTGCGGTTCTTAAAAAATTGAAGTTTTCCATTTGCGAAATACTCGCACCATCTATCTGAGCACCTGTTAACATCCTTCTTTCAAAGTTACTTAAATCAAGAGTCTTTTCCATGTTACGGTTATCTAATATCCATGACGCATGTGACTGCACAATTGTTTATGCAAAACTGGCATATGTTTAGTTGCTATTCGATATTTCTGATAATTTACATGTTCAGTGTATTTTAATTATATTTATGTTTTACAATTATTATGCATCATGGGTGTGTTAAAAAAAACATGAGTAAAGTGCACAGTATTGTTTGACATTGACAAGTTTCAGAGGACGGAGGGTAAAAGGTAATTAAACAGAAAAAGGCACTGATCAGAATGTGTGTAATCCTATGAGACATTTGCCAGAACCAGAAAATACAATTGTTAAAAATAATCATTAATTGCTGTATTAATATTTAGTATTTATCTTTTTGAAACTGATTTGTTTATGTGTTCACATCAAATTTAAGGTGTCTACTTGTTTTATTAATAGGTATATGATAATCCTGCAGCACATGTATCAACTCTTCATAATGGGTTAACCCCAACACCTCCAGGGTTATTCAACCACATCGCCATGCGAGGTTTTAATTCTATATCACCCCCTTACACGATTAGTCACGGAAGAGAACCTTCGGATGATGTCATGAGCAATGTGTATAAAGGTACGGTCAAGCGTATATATATTCAATTCTTGCTTGTAATATATCTATGTCCTACCTAATAATTGAAATTATGCATGCTTGTATATCTATTTATAGTTATGAGGTAAGTTGTTTAGTGGAATTGTGCAAGCGATCTTGTATTATTAGAATGGGGAAAAACAACTGGTCCATAAGCAATGTTTGTGCTTTGTAGTTGCTTTTTTTTTTCCCAAGCAAATATCAAAGTTAAAGTTTATAGTAGTCCTGCAGTGAGATATAATGGTAATGAATGTGATTTTTATTACACTGAAATCTTAGATTTAGCCTCTGATTAGCTATTTAGAGTAAGAATGGTAGATTTTGACAAGGGTTTGACTCTCTCCCATAAAACTGTAGGTCCTACCGCACAACATTACCTTAATTATCCTTATATTATAATTCAATGGTCATTGTGCCATATCTGTCTCTGTATGCGGGCTTGAGACCAAAAATTACAAATGCTTTTGAGCATTTAATAAACCATAATTCATTCGTATCTTGCACATATTTAATCCTTTGCACTCCACAGGCTCCGCTGGAGCGACATTCAGTATATGGCTTTGAATTCCTTTGGCTAAATAGCCTGGAGTGCAAAGGGTTAAATGTAGAATGTCTGCTGCACACATTTAAAAGTTATCTGCAATCATTCTCTGGTACTAAACATACATGCCTTTTTGATATATAGGCAGATCAGATACATTCGTTATTTGAATTACAAACTTTATAAAAAAAATATGTACAGGGTGTTCGTAAACTGTTTTGACAAAATAAGAATTGTGATCAGGGTTGTCAAGTTTCTGCCCTAGGCGGTTATAACCTGTTAAAACTAGCACGGCAGAAATTGCTTTCTGCCACAAAATTGGCAAAAACCCAAAAATAATTATTTCGTGTGTTAAAAACTTATCAAAATACCCTAAAGTGCTAAAAGGAATGTATTTTAAAGTAAAATAGGTTTAGTTACAATGTGTATAGTATTTATTCAAAGGTTACATCATAGCAAATTCACTAGCATTTAAGTTCAGGCTGATCTTTTCGATAAAGCAGTCTATAGCAAAAGATCAGTTTTCCTGCTATTTCCTAATTCAAATAATTTCTTAATTTATTCTGAATAAATGCAAAACTTAAGTGACTGATTCTGCCAAGCCCATCAATACTGCAGGCAATATCACTGCATACCAGAGTTACAAATCTTCATTCATTTATAGTTTCCTTTAAACTAGACCACCATATAGGAACTGGGACATTTTTGAAAATTTTATTATAGTAATATGTTTCAGGAAAAGGAATTGATTTTGCTCAAAAAGCTATAATGTAAAGGAAACAATTAGGATTAATGGATACTAGGAATTTCTAGGAATAGGATACTAGAGTAATTTCCTAGTATTTTCTTCCTGCTCATGTGACAATTTAGATCACATGTACTAAGCATATAAACTGGCATATATGATGTTGAGTTATTGCCTGATAAAGTTTACTTTTTACCCTTTTTTGATTCATTTCCATGAGATTGTCATCCATCAGGGTCAACTGAATTTCACAGGCATTTGCAATAGGAAAGTCACCTTTTCAAATCTTAATAAAGGGCAACAACTATAGGTTTTAAGAGCTGCAATAATTCTTTACATCTTTATTTATCATCCGTATAATTTTGATGATCTGCAAGTAATATAGATGATTCCTTATGAATGATTCCAAGCAATGTAAGATATTATTACCCTTCACAGGGATAACACAATTGCCAAATATGGTCAACACAAGAAAGCCTCCGGGGCGAGATTTTTGTGAGTTTTCGTGGGGGAATTTATTATACAATAATTTTTGCCACCCACGTATTAATTAGCTCAAACTAGAGCTTATGTAATTTTGGAGAAAAAGAGACGCTTTCCTCATCCTGGATTCGAACCAGGGTCCCCGCGTTTAGCCCGGAGTGTCTTGACCTACTAGACGAATGAGGACAGGAACAAACGCATTTTTCTCCGTATATGAGGATGTAAGATATTATTACCCTTCACAGGGATAACACAATTGCCAAATAATGGTATAATAAACACAGAAAAATCTCCGGGGCAATAATCTTTGAATAAATACTACAAGCATTGTAACTAAGCCTATTTTACTTTAAAATGCATTCCTTTTTGGGGTATTTTGGCAAGTTTTTAATGCACAAAATAATTATTTTCTGGGTTTCTGCCATGCTGCGTATAGCCTGTGGTTTTAACCGCTTTGGCAGAAACTTGCCAACCCTGCTTATAAAACTGCAGGTTCTCTCGCAACATGGTCCATACTATCCTTATACCATGAAACACATTCTTTAGCATGTGCTTTTCTGCAGAATACTGTTTACACAATTTTGTGTGTTTGATATGCAAACCTGAACCCCCTATTCCATAGGGAACCAGACCACAGTACTTTCTTTATGATACCATAATAATCATTCCTGGGTTCACGGCACAATAGCCAAACGTGCATGTTATCACTTTATTAACATTGAGTGCACAATCCTTTAATGACCTTTGCTCAATAAAGGATGCACCCTGCAGTGGCGCATTCTCCTAGTATGCCGTTAATCCGGGTTCGACTCCCAGCAGTGCAAAAAGAACGCTTACTCAGAGATCTCATAAAGATCGCACTGCTCACTGTAGTCCGGGGTTTGGTTCCCTAGGCCTTAAGAGGTTCGGATTCCTCGGAAAACAGTAGGTCCCGGCGCAGCATGACCACTGTAGTCTTTGAGCTGAAATAATGTTCCATTTTTCGAAAAACATGGATTCCTTTTCATCCTCCAAAGATGAAACCAGTAAATTGAATCGATTTTTGCAAACAGATAAACTTTAATTTTTTTAAATTTTACGAACCAGTAAATTGAATGTGTTACGTTAATTTATGTTTTGGAACTCTGAACAGTTTGTTAATATTCTAAGTCTTCCACAAAATACCTTAGTTGCCTCTATCAGTAGTAATTACTAATTTTTCAGTACACGTTAATCAGGTTGATGGATTACTAATGTTATGTGCAGGTAAGAAAGAGGCATGCATAACCCTGTTAATCAGGATGAATCAACACAAATAACGCAGGGCTTTGAATGTATCTGGATATTATCTAATATCATGAGGGCTTTATATTGAAGTTGATTTCCATCTTAAAAATCACTTTATGCTAGGAGCAAAATCTTCATGGAATCATCGTGTCATGAATCCATCCATGCACTTTTTTGATGGGCATAGAAACAGAATAACCTTCGCTATCTTCATGCCATAAAACTTTGACTAACGAATTAAGAAGACATGTTTTACAAGATTTTTTACAGTAACACTTTTAAAATCTCTCAACCATGCAGGTTTACCAAATAAGCTTAAGCTTATGGTAATTCGATTGGTTTGAGCAGGCTTAAATCATTAACCTCTCTTTTCCTCATTTGCAGCCAGGCATGGACTTTCCATTTCTACGAGCAAGTGTTTTTGTCGCTAACATTTTATAGCTTGTATCTGTTCCATCCCAATTTTGCACTTGGTAAAAACTTCGTTTTCATCTTCGATGATTTTGCTAATTTTGAAATGTTATCCCCCTTGTCCATGCTAGCTGACAAAATCTTGCCAGCAATACACAACCATCTCAACCCTCGTCTTTCTTTTCGAACCTTAACTTGCTATGAATCCTTCTTCATGATAAAGTTCTAAAGCTGCAATATGAAGCTTATTAATGGTCAACCTTCACTCTTTCGTTTGATTGAACTGCAAAAATAAATCCTCCAAAAATTTCCTTGGCTTTTCTGCTTGTATCACAACTTTCTGAACTTTGTGAAATCCACGTTTTGTCTTCTGCTCTATTTCTCCTCCAACACCTAAATCACTAGCCACTTTTTTTATTGTCTCTCCCTGATCCAAAAACTTATTAGCCCCTAGTTTCTCTTATAAAGGTAACACATCTATTCTCACTCACTATAAGATTAAAAATGAAAATTTTATGTTTTAACCTAACGCTAAATAGGCATGTCTAACTACAATGCATTTCTGATTCAATGAACCGATATACACATATAACATTCTGACACCATGACTGCCAATAGCCATAATAGATGGTTAAGAGGGTGAGGGTCTCATCCGTCTGATGCATACTTTAGTCAGTATTGTCTAAGTTAAAATTGTGCACATATGGATAAAATATGATACAAGCTCATATAATGAAGGTTCTACTGTACTAGGTAAGAACTTGCAATTCATTTATAAGTTAAGCCTTGTAGTAGAGAAAACTAGGTGTAAAGTCGTAAGTCTATCTTGCAGTTTAATTAGTGGAATTTGTTGAAAATTCCCTGCTTTCAACTGTTTTGTCGTTTTTCAAGCAAGTGTGTATGTGTATATGTACTATGATACTAATGAAGACTTGTGAACATTTTGCTAATAAGTACTTTCCATTGAAGGTTCCTACTCAATTTAAAAAGTGTTATTAATTGGAGAACCTTTGTTTCTTGTATACATTGTAGTGTGGCAGCCTATCGATCCAAGATCAATAAATCACGGCTATCCACAACCTGTTTACAACTCTCATCATCCAAATTTTTCAGCTGGTCCACACATACAAAGGAGAAGATCGAAGTATGTAACATTAGTCAACTTTATTGTTGCATTTTTATTTTCATTTTTTTACCTTGCAATAATCTACAAGTTTTTGTCAGTACAACAGGTAACCAGCAATAAATCGCTAATTCTTCTAAACCTGTCAGATAACTGAAACTCTTTAAGGGTCTTAGATATTATGTCAAATTAATTATTGGGAGCCTCTTGCCAGGAATCATGTCCCAAAAACGGAATCCTTTCTCTTCATCCTGTAGATGCTTTTATCGAGTCCAGCTAGAACAGTGTTTCTCAAACTTTAGTCAACTGTGAACCATGTTAAGCATTCTTTTATGTATTGCAGACCACTGATTTTGGTTGGGGGGGGGAGATAGAAATTGAAAAATATATTGTCCCAAACTAAGGTTACCAACTTCAGAGGATATTAGGCTATTCTGACCCCCACCAGTTGCAAGGTAAATAATCTTGTTCTGAGCATCATTTTTAGAGCATCAGAAGCATCCTATATCAGGTTTCTGGATCTCAATATACAGATTTCTTAAATTGCTTAGGTTGTCATGCACCTGGAGAACCTGGAATTGTCAAGAAATTTATAATTGCTATTAAAAGTTAAGGAAAATTAATGGCTTTGCTTTTTAAACCTGTGAAAAGTCAGGGAAAAACCTTCCGAACTACCGTTCTAAGTAGCTAAATTCCACACATGTGAAGCTATTTTTCTGAAAACATTCAAATGAAAGTTTCGTTTGTTAATAATTATGGAATTTTGTCGCAAAAATTAGGGAATTGTTTTCTCCAATGCGAGTTGGAACCCTGTTAAATATCTCCAAGAATACTTTTCGAAATTTTGTTGTCTGCAGCGAATTATTGCTTGTCCGAGCAAATATGGTGTTTAAATACTTACATGGGTTGTTGTTGGTTTTTTCCTCAAAATTTTGTAGACTACTCAATAGGCTGCCGTTGACCACACTTTGAAAAATGGTGGACAACAGTTTACTTTGTCAGTGAGGTGGAAATAGTATAAGAAAAATTTAACTGTCACTGTTGGCAAAAACGGTGCAAACTCCATCCTTTTCAGCCAGTGTATTTATCTAAGAATACGAAAAGGAAAAACTTGAGGACATCTTTGTAAATTCTCCTTGCAACCAGTTTCTCGAAATTTCTTTTATGGAAGGCCGTACAGAACTTGGTTGCAGATTTCAAGAATGCAAGCATCTGTTGCTACTTAGTGCTGCAATGCTGCTTAACTCCGGTCTATATATCGAAAACACTTTAAGTCATCATTAACTAAACTCTCAACTTGGACAGTATTCAGAATGCATTAAAACATTTATCACTATCATCTATAAACAAAAATAGACCCCCATAATTTGACACAGCCATTTCGCATCATTTCATAATTTATAGAAATAGAATCCTGTTTCCTGAATCCTGTAGTGGACATCTTAACGTTTTGAGTTAAAGCTCATTCACTCATATAATTTAATCAAATAAACTTGCTTCATATAATAACTAAAATAAGCTGATAAGTGAAAACAGCGAATATAATAATAAAGAAGAACAGTGAACAGGGTTCCAACTCAACAGAGAGAACCTAGAATTTTCAGAGAATTTTAAATCATCCTTAAAATTCAGAGGAAAATGAAAATTTTTTATGCAAACTTGAAAAAGTTAGAAGAAAACCTTCCTGGCCTGTTCTGAATAGCTAGATTTTACGCTAACATGAGGCTATTTTCCCTGAAGGGGGATTCAAGTTCCCCTAACAAAGGGGAAAGTTCAATTCAAAGTTTTATTTGCGACCAGCCAGAGAATTTTGTCCAAAAAGTCAGAAAAAAAAAAAGCCTGGAAAAGTCGGGGAACCTTTTTCTCCATGGTGGGTGGTAACCCTGAATATGGGACGTCTTAGTGTGGGCGTGTTTGGAGAGGAAGGAGGATCCATTTTACAAAGGGTAAGAAAGGTGAGGTAAATCAGCGAGATTGGAATGGGTGGACTCCAGGGCTAACGATGGAAGTGAGGAACCTTACGGATATCCATGGCTTTAAGTTGATACTCAGCAATGCCATGCACAAGAAACGATGGAATTATTGATATAACATCGCTGACCCCAAATTGGGAAATAGCGAGACAAAAAAAGTTAAAATATATTCTCGAAGAGTTTCCGTTTCACATTTTTTCTAATTTGCCTTTGCATTATAAGTATGATCAGTATGTAGCTGTTCACCACAATGATGGTAATAGCATGCAGCTTCATAATAAGCTATTAAGTATAGTCACTGTATATTTGGTTCAGTTAGTCATGAAATGAGGCATAGCTGAGATTTCTAACTAGTGGTGAGTATGGAAATTTTTGTATCTAAGGCACTCTCAGGCAAAAAGAAACAATTGAACAAGGTAAGTAATTTCTTCTTAACGCTGCATCTTTTATTTGCTGTGTGGTTTATTCCAGGTTAATGCTAAGTCAAAAGAGAAGTGTAGGTAAATGAAATATTCATTTCTAGTATCAATGAAAATGTAACGACAAGGTAAAATGTATATTTCATGTACACCTTGAAGGAGAGTTGTCAAAGCCCATAAAATCCAACTATGTAATAGAGGAAGCACGCTTATCTGTCATGCCTCTAACCTACATTCGATTATGATTCTACTGTAGAATGTTCGTTATTATTATTTCTTCCTTGCAAAGTCCTGGGTCTAGTTCCCTCGACCATTGCTTCTCCATCTTTATGAGGCTGTGGCCCGGTAAATTCTTGTTTTATAAGACGAGGGTCCGGTTCCTATAAATTTACTCATAAATACCTTTCCATTTTTTAAAGTTCATACCTTAAACTACCATAAGTATAAATGATTAATTACAGTATAATCATAAAGAGCATTAGTGCACCCCTTCTACTAATATGAACTTAAGTGTATCAGCAAATTTCCTTTCTTATTGGTCGCTAACGTTTTCAACGCAGATGTTATTTCATTCGGTTTTAAGGACAGTGGATGCACCGCACATTATTGTAATGGACTTACAGACAATTTTGCGATTTATCAAAGCGTGCAGTATACCCTTTCGTGAATGCTAAAAGATTTCTGTCTGAAAATTCTCAATTGTCGATGAATATTTGCATATATTTAAAAATATGCAGCTTAATCACTGGCGGTTGCTTCACAGATGTTATTTGGATGTTTTGGTTCTGAGCTTTCCACACATTCTCGACAAATATTTTCCTAAGAATATTTCCACGATAAAATATTCATTCATGAAAAATACTCAAAAAACAAATGATCAATTCTAGGAGAATTTCTCGCGGCCCATTATAATTGATGCCAGGTACTGCCGGGCCATCTAGGGTAATGTTTCTCAAATTGCCCAGCAGTTGGGAAACACTACCGCAGATGACAGAGGTTCCGATCCCTCGAGTAAATTGTCTGTGCATCATATTCTCAACTTTTCTTGTGCCTTAAAACGAACTCTGGAATAAAGGTTAATGTGAGTTCAACACATTCACTGCCGATCTTGCACCAGCTTGTGATCAGAGCACTAACTATCAATACAACCTCACATGACCGGCAGTTAATATGTTAACAGAAACATCCTTAATATTTTCTTTTAGTTTTAGATGTTTGATATGTACCACAAATGGCAATAACATGATGTGTATGAAAACTGTTCGGTATTTTCACTGTTGATGGTGAATGGCTGATGTTTTGAGACCATCAATGTTTTTACCCATGGGTCCTTAAAAGTTCTTAAGAACTCCTTATTTTCATTTTTTTTTTTTAAGGGTCGTTAAAAGTGCTTAGTTTTCATCAACAGTCCTTAAAATTCCTTATTTCTTGTGAAATCAGAATGTGATTGACTTGACGATTCGATCATAATTTTCTACCTTATATGCTGATATGTAAATGATTGTGTATTCATGCACATACAGAGACATATCATGCACAAACAAGTTAAAATAAACTATAACATAAAGGGAAAGGACTATTATCACATGATAATTTTGGGATTGCTCTCTAAAATTGCGATATAGTTAATTGGTTTTTCGGTGAGGGGATTGTAACATGAGAGACTGGTCGTACTTTAATAAAAAAAAATATTGATATGTTTAAAAGCTAAAATATTTTGTGTTGAATTAGATATTAAATTTATTTAAATGAAGCTATTCTAATTTTTGAATAAAACTGTTCTAATTTTTTTCGTTTTTTATGATTAAAACATGCATATACATATGTGCAAAAATGCATGCACTGGGCATATGTAATGTTTTTATTCATATACTAGGTCGAATAGGAAGGGGGCTCATGAGGTCCATATGTAAGTTTAAAGGG
>QLNU02003225.1:63791353-63844405 GCA_006491805.2 Dysdera silvatica | reverse complement strand
ATGTAAGTTTAAAGGGGTGAGGGGTGCGCAACGTCTGCACGTAGGTGTAAAGAGTACACAAGATTAAAAAGTTTCTGAGTGCTACTGACTTTATAGCTATGTTGTAAAGGTGTAATATGATTTTTGGCATACCACAATTGGTCCTTAGAAAGTCCTTATTTTGGAAAAAAAAGTGGGAAGCCTGTTACTGTAATTTTTTTTCTTTTTTAAATATAATGAATTTAATAATACAAGGTGAAAAAATTTGCAGTTTAGTCTTGAGTTTTGGCAAGTTGATACTCTAGTTTGAATAAATTCATTTAGAATCAATGAGTCATGCTCATGTATGTCCAGTTTACAGTTTAACTGCAATATCAGGCATTGGAAATAAAATGCAAAAAGCGAAACTGCCTGCACCCAAACACAAATCGAAAAACGCCTATGCCTTTACATTGGATGCTTGTCAATACATGCAAAGAACGTACAGTTAAACCTGTGAACAATGACATCTGTATTTAGTTCAGCATGACCATTGTTGTGTTTGTACCATAAAAATTCAACTAAAGAACCTGTATTCTGTGTCTGCCTGTATGAACAACCAAAATTTTCAACTTTGATTTTCCATAAAGACAAGCCTGACCTTAGCATATTCAACAGGTCGGATCCCTCCTTATGTAAAAGGCATTGCCGGTTTTCGTGAATCGTTCTTCAGATCTCATGTGTAAATCTATTAAAATAAAAGCATAATTTAAAGCATTTAGGAGGAATTGAAAATTCCAGAAAGGTGTGCAAAGGATGATGCAACATGTGAAGAAGTATCGCAAATTATTTAGAAATATGGTTTAAAAGATATCAGCAACCCCAGGGCCCTTAAAAATGAGAAGCTAGTTTACTGGACTGTTATTCTATCTGAAAAAATTAATATTGTCACACTAATGTTGCATAATATTAGATTTATCTCACCTTGTTAATTTTTAAATACTTTTTTAAAACAGCTTCTGCCATATATATACACACACACAAGGTTGAACACTGTACAGATTAAATAAAGCAACAATTTTTATCAACTTTTTAGGCATAGTAATATTAACGCCGATGTTATTGCTAGAGACCCTCAAAATTCTCGAATAAAATACCCTTGATTTCTTGGGTAGCAAATGTAAGAATTCTTGAGTAAATAGGAAATTTTCTTGAGTTCTGAAAGCCGTCTGAGTTAAAATCTCAAACACATTTTTTACATATCGACACTTTAAACACAAAACAGTACACAAGAAAATCATATATAACTTACACAGCTACAATGTTAATATTTTATTAATTATAATTAATATCCGAATGCAATTAAATTTAGCTCCCTAAGCTATATAAAATTCCATTTTTGATTTTCATAAGTTTATGCTGTCAGCTTTTCCAAGTTTGTAAAGCTGAGATTTGTCCTGCGGTCAGTTAAGACACGGGAAACTTTAGAGAAGAACCTTTCACAATTTACACTTGAAATTGGAACCCATAGTGCAATCATCAACGAAAATATTGGTGGTCCTCACATATTGCCTCAAGAGCGTCTTCCACCAAGGTACCTGGATTGTTCTTCAGGGTTTCTTTCGGTTCTCTGTAGGCATGTTCTCGTTCGTCACCAGCAATGTCCTTCAATAGTGGTATTTTGGTGAGTAAAGTCTTCAGCTTGTCTCCTGTTTGCTGCCTGTAAGATCACGTTCTATCTATAGAAAATATCAGCCACTGGCTTCAGAAACGTGCAAGCAGAATCCTCCTTCATAAGCGATTCTAGCTTCGTGTGCAGTGGCTTGGTTTAGTTTAGATAAACTATCCTTCAGCACCACGCCAACAAGATAAACTTTATATTCCCAGCACTGAATATGGACAACATGATCAGGAAGGAGGAGCGACAACTCCCGCTGTCTCCGGACAACATTTTAATTTTTTTTTCCCTGGAAAAAAACAAAACAAAAAAAAAACCATATAAAATGGTGTAAATTTACGATTTTCTTCGGCAGATACTCTTAAATTTCTCGAGTAGAAGTAAAAACTCGTTTATGTGGGTAGATTTGCAAAAATTAGCGAGTAGTTTGCTAGTCAAAACCCATGCAGATATGCTTTAGTTGACTTAAAAGCATGTTTCCCATCATTATTTGAATTTTTCGCGTGTCGCAAATTTTAGGGGTCTCTAGTGATAGTGTAATTAAATTGTGAAACGTTTGCAAAGAAAAGAAATGTATTTGTTTTCAGTGTGTCATGATCCTACGACCTCCTACTTGCCGGGCGGGTACTCTACCAATATTACTATACCTAAAAAATTTTTATAATTTTTGCTTTATAGCTTCTATATAATTGAAAGCAAAACATTGATATTTCAGTTAGAAAAACTGATATCTTTTTAATAAGTGGGAAAAAAAAAAGAAGATTGACAGCAATAGTGCTTTTTAAAACTAAAACAATGTTAATTTTAGGTTATAAATATTTTTTTAATGGAATTTTGTGTCGGATATTTTTCAAGCATCCTACGTTTTAATAAATAAAGGGTAGCCAAATCGCTTTGTGATTTTAAAATTGTGTATACATCATAAGTGATTAACATCAAACATAACATGTACACTGAAGAGCAATTGAATTAGAGACAGCTGGCATTATGCAAATTTTGTGCTGTGGACGGAACTGAAAGGAAATGACATAAGCAGTGATCCAATAATGTAAGGAGTGGGGCTCTTGGTAATGCACTATGGGTAAGATGAAGCATCTAGATACATTTGGTCACGAGCAAATTGTCGGGGCCCGGGTGAATGGTTCACTGTTTCGAAGTCATACAGGCACTGTGATTTTCACAAGCCACTGTGTAAAGGGTGTACCGTGAATATGTCGATTCTGGTAAAACCATCTTTGCCAGGGCCAACTGCCATGGACAACAGCATGTGAATGAGAAGGGTTGCCATCAGCTAGCTTGCCTTGCTACAGCAGATAGACGGACCACAACAGTGAAATAGATCATGGCGATTTAACGCTGGTGTGCACAAAAACGTGTAAGCAGTGACACCATCCAAAACCATCTCGTGGGATATAGAAGCCATCATTACACGAGGGTACCTTTGCTGACTTCACATCACTGAGTGCAAAGATTAGCATATGTATGGAAACATCACCACTGAACCTAAGAAATATGGATAAATGTTGTCTCCTGGACTGATGAGTAGCAGTGAGATAGGCCGAGCCTGGGCCCAAAATAGAATATGTGTATATGAAATTTCAAAAGAAAATAAACAGTGCAGTTTCACGTTTTTTTTTTTTTTATTATTATTATTATTATTTACATCGTACGTCAAGGGGTTAAAGTTCTATTTGAAACTTTGGGTGAGCTCGAATTCACATTCCCATAAAGTATTTTAGTCTCGGGCGGGCTTGGGCTTCAAAAAATTAGTCTGAACTCATCTCTATTAATGAGTCGAGACTCATGTGCCTATGTCGTATCTAGACACTTCCATGGCCTGTCCACTCCCCAGATCTTTCCCCTATTGAGCATATGTGGAACCAGTTGAAATGCCGGATGTTTTGTTGTCATGCTCTCTCGGAGTTGAAAGTTGAAATGTAACATCCAACAGGTATAGATCTGTCTGCTGCAGGACATCATCAGGTGTCTGTTCCACACCATGCTGTGCCATATTACTGCTTGTATCGATTGATCGCAGCATAAGGCAGTGTGAGGTGCTATTGAGGGTAACCAAACTGTGTACCATGGACCCTTCTGTAATTGTTTTTCTGCTGTTTTTGTGATCATCTGTATCCGTCCATCAATAAAATTTCCGGTCCATCCTATACTTCCTTCTTTTTATGCAACTTCCTTTGTAAGTGAGTGTATTTGTGATAACAGAGAGACCTCCATCCTGCAGTAGATTGAAAATGGTTGATGGTAATAATTTTATACATATAAGAGATTAACTGACTCAAAGCATCCTGCTATTTACTTATGATGTTCACGATGGTAGAAAAGGCTTTTAATGCGTGTAAATGCTGTTTCTCTGCCACCCTCATTTCTGAAAGTACTCAACTCTTGATATCTACTGAATATAATTTATAAATTTCTTAACAATATGAAAGTAAATAAAATTTAAATATCTTGTTCTCTGCTTTTAGGAGAAAATAGCATAATAATTTCTGAAAGTCTTCCCATTCAATCTGCGGTCTCTGCTGCACACAGTACGTTCCAATTATCCTTACCGTTAACTATTACTGAAATAGAAGAAGGCGACAGTCCATCTTCAATTAGCAAACTAAAACTTGACCAGTCAATTACACTCAAGTCACTACTTTCCAAGTCAACACACACTGATGGACAGGTATTCCAAAGTAAACAGTGCCACAACGATGACCAATTGTCAGAAACAGTCTCCAGTGTGACTATATCCACTTCAACTGTGCCCTTAAAGAATATTATGCCATCGTTGCCGTCTCCATGCCAAATGAAGTTGCCATCTGAAATCCTCAAGAAAAATGGGATGTCCAACAGTGATTCCTCATTTTCTATTCAAAAATTATAATTTCCATTTTCCCGGGCTGTTGGCATCCACTTGTGAAAAATTGTGCACTAATGAGTATGACTAGCATTGTTGTGACTTTAATTTCTATCTTTCTAACGTGTTTATATTTAACCCCGTTGAAAATTTGTTGCTAACGTTATTGAGTTTTTCTAACTTATTAATCAATTGTTCATCATCTTTTATGAAAGCAGCCTCTGCTAGCCTACTAATGTGATGACTTTACAGTATTAGCGCAAAAGTAACAAATTTATAAATTTGATAAAAGTTTAACAGTTCGGCAAGTTTTTATTTATTTTTTTTTTATTTAATCTGGATACTTACCTTTACCTGCTCATGACACATAACCGGTTGAAATTGAAATGTTGTTGTAAAGATAAAAATTGTTTCATTATGCAATTGAATATATATGTCAATTCTAACTCTCCAAACTTAATATTAAGTAATTAAACATTAAGGGCCTAGTGGTGGAACAAACGTGGTGGTAACGTGTTCGTCTAACGTGCCATTGACCCGAGTTTAACTCCCAATGGTGTCAAAATAGAACACTTGCCAACGAATTGCTCACTGTAATCCAAGGGTTAGTTCCCTCGGTCTGAAGAGATTCGGATTCCTCGGAAAACCATGGGTCCACACAGTGTGACCTTTGCTATCCTTGTGCCGTAACACAAAAAAAATGTGGTTAAACAAGTGTGGCAAACACTCCTGAGATGATAATCCGGCATAGCCACTTCATATTTTGTTTACAATGCAAATGAAGTAAACAATAAAAAGGTATTGTTTGGTTGTTTTAATGTATGATTATAAAACGTTTGAGAATGTAGAGTTATGTGAAAGAACAGCAAATTTAATGAGCATTGATAGATCTCAAATCAAACTTAATCGAGGTAGATGCCGATAATTGCTGAATATAATCTAGTGAGGAATCTGATTCTGTTGTTTAAAATAATTGAAAAGGCGTATTATCAGAGTCTATAGGTTTATGTTTTTGTTATTTTTTTATGGATATATTTATTAATTTTTTTAAATATGTTACCACTAGAGACTGCTAAGTATATTTAGACCTGTCCAGTGATGTATCGTGACTCCAAAACTCAGCCCTCTCCGAATGTTCCCCCTTCGAATAAAGAAGCCGTACTTCATGCATAGATCATTATCATGATGGTACATATATGAATTATGACTTTTTATTCATAGTGGGGAGGAGGATAATAAGCACTCGTAGAGGGTCCGCTCTTAAAGTTACGCCATGTTACTGGATGTGTCAAACAGTTGCTTATGGTGGATATTCTGTTCAGTGCTTGTAGAAAATTCCTCAAAAAGTTCTGTAGCTGGATTCTACTTTGTGTGTTGACATGTAGTGTTTGGTTTTTGCTCAAAATATGGTAAGGTTGTGATTATACATTGTTCTATAAGCTCATTAAAATCATGAATCATTTTGAGAAACGAATTTTTGATTTTTATAAGCCAAAGCTTAATCAACGATAACAAATTTTGTCATTTCACAAGTCGATAACAGCTTTCCCGAATCATAACAATGCACTAATAATCATCACCCCAATGGCGAGACAAATTGACGATGGAACAAATCTGTATATATATATTTTCCACTCATGCGCAGCAGGGAACCTACCAATAATCGCATCCGAATCATGTAAATCTGCGCCATTATACATTAAGTTATTTCTTGTAAATTATTTCGTTGCCTTTTTTTATGTGATCTTTCATGATGACTTAATTCTCAGTCATTTGTCCCGAAATATACGTTTTTGGACCTCTCAGAGTGCTGTAGCAACCCTGAGGTGGATAACAGCTCATTTAGGTCTCGTTTTCTATTTGTGTTTCTTGATTGACAAGCTGTCAGTTCTGTACTTTTTTTTTTCTGCTTCTTCCTTTTTTTTTTCGATGAGAAAAAGGTTCGTGTGTTAAATTCAACTGCCTAAATTATGTCCAATTTGAATCGGCTAACGTGAATGAAAGAGATGTGCTGCTTGGACCATTTTTCTAATTTTATTTTTACCCCGTTATTTATTGTCAGAAATTGATGAAAAAGGCGTTTCTGCGAGATACTATTTAAAGTGTATATGAAAAGTTGTTAGTACCGGAACACTTTTTTTGTAAATGCTGTGTACAGAATAAAGCCTATTTATCTATTTTTGTGTGGTTTTATTTGCTCATTTGTTTACATTTTTTTATGTACAGTAAAATATCCATATAATGAAATCGACGGTTCCATGAAAAAATTTCGTTATATAGAAAATTTGCTATGTGGAAACGATGTATTCATGAACCAGGGCAATGAAATATGGTACCACAATTAAAATCCCATTTTTCAGTAAACGACTGTTTCTCATAAATAACATCCAACCATTTAAGAAGAAATTTTTTTAAGGGTGCTGAATGTATTCCTGCGATATTGGGGAACCCGATGTCTCTGACGTGACCACTCGATATTCTGTTTTGGTCGTTAAAAGTTTAGTTATATAGAAACAGTTCCACATGTGATGATCATGAGGATTTACCAAAACTTCCGCTATATATAGCGAATTTCACTATACGGAAATTCGTTATATGAAGGTTCTGCTGTATTTCTGGGAATCATGTTTTAACATGTACGCTCCATTGTGGAAGCTGGAGCTCATTAACTCACCATCGCGAGACTTGTTAAGGAGGAAGAAAAGGCTTCATCCTGAGCTGTAGTCTGACCAGCAACCTCTTCATTCGAAGTGAAGCACCGTGCCAACTGGGGCACAGAAACCTATGTTTTATTTTATGTTTGTCATGCTATTTTTACCCTTCTCAAGAACAACACAATTGGCAAAGGGTAATAAAAAATAATTTTTTATGGTCTTTCTATTCCTAGTAGGCTTGATTTTGTTTAACCATGTCATGATTTAGAAATTGTGGTACAGGGTTTGTCCCAAAAGTTCCCGAAATGATTTTTTTTAAAATCATTTATTCAATATCAGTTTACAATCTTTTCAGAACTTTTCAAAGTATTCTCCCCCTGCTTCGATGCACCGTTGCCAACGCTTCACCCAATCATTGAAGGCGCCCTGGAAGTCGTCAACGGGAATCTCCTTCAGTGAGGTCGTCGCGGCTGCTTTTACCGCCTCCAGCGTCCCATGCCGAGTTCCTTTCAGGGTTCTTTTGATCCTTGGGAACAAAAAGAAATCCGCTGGTGCCAGATCGGGGCTGTACGGCGGCTGGGGCAGCGTTGCCACACCCATTTTGGCCAGCAACTCGGAGACAATGAGCGCGGTGTGGGTTGACGCGTTGTCATGGTGCAAGATCCAATTGTCGCGAATTTCGTTTCGGACGCGTCGAACCCTGTTGCGCAACCGTTTGAGCACTTCACAGTAAAACTCCTTGTTGACTGTTTGTCCTTGTGGCACGAATTCACTGTGAACTACACCTTTTCTGTCAAAAAACACAATGAGCATTGCCTTGATTCGCGATTTGCTCATCCTTGCTTTTTTCGGGCGAGGAGACTCCTTGGTGTGCCACTCGCTGCTCTGGCGCTTTGATTCGGGATCGTACTGAAAAATCCACGTCTCGTCCCCTGTGATCACTCTGTCCAAAAATTCTGGGTCCGTTTCGTAGCGTTCATGCAATTCCTGGCACTTCAACAAACGCTGCTCCTTCATCTCACTCGTCAGGACTTTTGGCACCATTTTCGAGCAGACTTTCCTCATTTGAAGATCCTCCGTTAAAATGCGATGAACGATTGTTTTGGGTATTCCACACTCCTCTGCAATCACCCGAACACTTAATCGTCGGTCATTGTCCAAAACTTGACGCACTTTTTGCACCGAGTCGTCCGTTTGTGATGTCGACGGGCGTCCAGAGCGGTCGTCGTCGTTGACGGACTCCCGACCTTCCCGGAACCGCTTGTGCCACATGAAAGTTTGGCTTTTTTTCATCGCCCCGTCACCGTAGGCTTTCCGAAGCATTTCGAGTGTCTCCGCCCCGTTTTTACCCAGTTTCACACAAAATTTGATTGCATAACGCTGCTCCAAAAACTGGTCCATTTTTTGATCGACGAGGGTGCAGTAGATACCTCTGCGCGGAGCGTGACCCTGCCTCAACAACTGCCCGCAGGCGACTGATACCGGTCTCGTTTCCAAGCTCAGATCCCCCACCAACTTCTCCGCCCCGTCAGCCAGCGTTGCCAACTACAAAAAATCATTCCGGGAACTTCTGGGACAAACCCTGTAGATGCCGCCTATCTCGTTTTAGTATGTGAATATACACTTTTTTTTTTTTAGAAATTGGCCTTTCACCTTGAAGTGGCTAGTTTTTTCTTTCTTGTTTTTAAACCATTATCCCACCACTAAACCTACCATCGCCAAATATAGCAACTTAGCACACAGTAAATTTTGAAATATTCTCCTAATGGTTAATTGTTATTTTTGTGAGTTGCTGAAAGTCACAATAATATCAAAATCTGAGATATGGCGTTATTGTAAAGGTACAATGATTATGTTAGCAATCAATAGATTACCTTTAATATGCGATTTTATAGTAGATCAGTGTAAACCCCAATTAAAGTGCCCGTGTTTAAGATTTACTAGTAAGAGATGATTTATTAATTAACGCTAATGTAAAGTTTTCAGACCAGGGTGGGGGGGAAACACGTTTTATATACATGTGCATGTGTTACAATATAAGTGAATTTGCAAATTATAGGGGCTAGTGTCCCATGGGCCCAAATAATATGCCCATAAAACATCAATAGTGCGATCAAAGAAATTGTAGGGATTTTAATTTCCAATACCCCGCCGTTTGCATTACTGAATAATTAATATTAGACCCGTGTACAGAATTTCACAAAAGGGGGGAATTTGATGTGAAAATAAAATTTTCTCAAATTTTTTTACAGCTAATGATAATATTTAACACCCTCCGAGCCCCAACTTCTTGTGCACGTCCTTAGTTAATATTTCATATAAAAACAGTAGAGGTAACCATATTTGCCAGTGAGAAAAGCATTCGCCAACTAGTCATTCTCAAATTTTGGCTAGAGGTGTTGGGTCAAAGAATACAGTGTACATAAAACGAAATCCCGATGTCACGTTCTCTCGTTATGGGTTTTTCTCGCTTCAGTCGTCTCTTCCGAAGTCCACTCCAACCCACCTGTGTCGAGTTTCCGAATTTAGCAAAGAAAATATGAATTTTGTGTGGTATAACGTTAAAGTGCAATGCAGATTTAATCGCTTTGAGCAAAAGTTTTGAGCCGGATTGAATGAGGAAAAATGGCCAGTCAACTTGATGTCTAAAAGAAAACGTTCATTATAAACGATCGCTCGCTAAAAGCTATTAAATTTGTATTGAACTTAATCATCATACCAAACAAAACCCATATCTTCCTAAATCCGCGCTCCTTAGCACGCGATTCCCACGTTCAATGCAGCAAATTTTGCTCACTTCGCAATTTCCGCGTGCAACGCCAACTTAGCAGGACTGATGTATCCCGCGATTCCCATGTTTAACGCCAACGTAGCAAAATTTACTCATTCCGCGATTTCCACGTGCAGCATAGCAGGATTTGTTCGTCCCGCAATTTTCACGGCCGTCAATTCTATTTTATTTGCGCATCTCGTTTTTAGCGGCCCCCCCCACCGTTTGAGCAACGATCGAAAGGCGCGCCAATAATGTGCTAGACCAAAAAAATAGGATTAAACTATTGAAGAAACGAGAATTTAAGCGAAATGCGTGAAGATGAATTTACCTTGAACCTTTCGTTTCAAAAACTATTTCACTAAACATAAATTCTGGAGTGCAAGAGTGGTATACCTATTGGCATTTTTACTTTTATTGTACGTTACGTACACTGTATAACGATTTATGTTAATACAGTGAATTCTGTAACGTTATTATAAAGACCTCAAAAGGATATCTTCTATAACGGAAATTATTTAACTTGAAGGTGAAATTAATTTTAATAATATGTTAAACAAATTATTTATTGGTGATGAGAATTTCGCCACTCACGTGTATGCCTTTATTCTCATCACCACCTTGACATCATCCTTACTGTGTTACTATTTGTATTGCAATTTCTTGTTTTGCTTGAATGATGCCATGGAAATGAATTTAATAATACCCTCTGTTGCAAAAAAAAAATATATGCACCCAGAAAGAATTGAGTCACAAAGACGAAATTCGGCATGTGTATAGTGTTCGAGTAGTCGAACAAATGTTCAAAACATCAAAGCAAAACAAAACACCGTTTTATTGACGTGTAGCAGTACAAAGAATGTGCTTTTCAATAGGTGGTAAAACCACCCCTGGCAGCTATACAAACCAATACTCGATGGGGTATGGAATCAATTAAGTGGCTGATGTCCCGCTGTGGTAGGTCCTGCCACAAATGCAGCAACTGCTGAACGGGTTCGGAGATATTCCGAAACAGTTGAAGTTGCCTACCCAACATGTTCAATAGGCGAAAGGTCTGGAGTCCGGGCAAGCCAATCGAGAACATTAATGCTTCGAAGACATTGTTGCGACAGCCGAGCGTTGTCCTACTGGTAAACAGTACCTGGGCGGCCAGATACAATAGGCAGTACCACCGGCTGCAAAATATCGTTGACGTATCTGATGCGGTGACAGAATTTCCTAGCACGACTAAAGGTGACCGGGTGTCCCAGTAGATAGTTCCCCAGACTGTCGCACCAGGTATAATGGCTGTGTGCAGCTCGGTAACTAATGTTGGATTTTACCGCTGACCTCGTCTCGCACACGTGTACGGCGATCATCAGCATCGAGTAAAATGAGGGATTCGTCACTAAATATAACATTCCTCCAATCTTACGTTGTCTGACGATCATGAGCGGCACCATTTCAGACGACACGGCCTATGGCGGGGTGTCAGAGGCAAGCGCCGTAATGGTCATCGAGATCTGAATCTAGCGTCAGCTAGTCGTCGCCGAATGGTATCACTGCATACCTACGAGTTGGCAAATGGAGTCGAATTGTTGATAGCGTCAGTGTTGGTGCTGACATGGCTGCTCTCCTGATTGCGGGATACTCTCACGCATTGGTGACCTAGGGACATGCAGAGCCATTGCGACACTGACTGTGCCTTCCCTGAGCCACTGGTTCCAACCCTGGGCAACTACCATATGGTTTCGTCCAATATGCCGACCGATTTGTCTGTTCGACCAACCGGTCTCTCTCTAAGGCCTATGGTCCGCCCCCTCTCAAAGTCGGACAAATGTTTGTAATGCCGTAGGGAACGTCTGTAAAGCATCTTTCGTGTCAATATCGTGTATCTGAGCTGCTAATCCAGTTGTAAATGCCCATCACTGAGCGCACCGGCCCTTTTAAATTCTACTCGCATCGCAGTTCATACACGTGTTGCATGCCTCCACAATGCTTATTGGTGTGTGACGTTTGATCATTTGCGTAACTCACCGAACCACATTTGCATGCCGGGTTTCGTTGTTGTGGTTCGATTCTTTCTGGGTGCATATATTTTATTGCAACAGTGTGTATTTAAAAACGAATATAGATTATCAACAGGAAGCTAACGGTTTCAACGTTATCCAGAGCCACTTAATTTACAGAGGGCGCTGCTTTATCAAGTTTAAGAAGACAAAAAATTACGAATTTTCGAAAGTCGTTCCAAATACCCTATTGTGTTCTCTTTTTTTTAATTAAAAAAGCGGCATTAGTTGTCAGAAGGCTCAGCTTGTATTTTTACACACACACACACACCATTATTATTTGTGGCTTCTTTCAATTCTACAAGGAAGTCTAACTAGAGGAAGGATATGAGGGCCCCCCCACCCCTTCCTAGACTTCAAAATTATTTACGGCAGTGCGGGCTCAAAAACCGGAGACATTGAAAATTCGATTGGCAGCATAGACACCTATAAGTAGACGATAGAGGTGCCCCCCCCCCATAGCTGTACATTTTTTTTTTTTTTTTTTCCTAAGACTGATTTTTACGAAAAAATAAAAATTTTATATGAAAACTTCACCTCGTGTAGCGCAACATGAACCTTTCTGTCCTTCAGCCATAAAAATTTAACTAACTAAAAATGAGATACCGCACCCCAAAATGTTATAATTAAAAAAATCCCAATCTTCAGAAAATGCAAAAAACTGTTTCTGGTTGAATTGAGGGATGTTGTGTTCATCTAATGACATGTGCCAACTAGCAGAAACCCAAATAACTTATGACCTAACATTTTGCATGGCAAGATGCAGCACTGTTTTCTACATTGTAACATTAAGTAATTTTCACCGAATTTTGAGTTGTAACACTTTCGTTGCAAGGGTGCAATGTATGTGTGTGATTTGGAAGCAAACCCTTTTAAAAGGCGCCTTACATGAAATAGTTTTAGAAATGCGCATTTTCGAGAGTAGTAGTATGGGCGTTAGAATCCATCGTCTAACAGCTATGAAACAAAAAAGCGCGCTGGAACTTACGAGCAAGAAACCCAAATACGGTTCGATGTTTTGGGTAAAGCTTTGGGTGGATTATTTGTTCTGCGCATGTGCCCCATATCATCCGCCGGTTATTCAATCTTTTTATCTCCATAGGAAAGCTCCTGCATGTAATGCCCTCTTCGGCAGCAATACGATCGCCGAAAGTAATGAATAGAATTGATGCACGCCCCTGTAGTTACAAACACAGCCTTTGGACCAACTAGATTGGGTTTTACCCCCTGTAAACGTGGTTGTTTGTGAATTTATAATGGGTCGAAAGTCACACGTTAAGCCATTGTTCCATCCCAGATATAGCGCTGTCTCGATATGAAAATGAATACGCCATATTAGCGATGCACTCGAAAGCAAAGTGCACCTATGACCTAAAACCTGTTTCAAGAACATCGTTGATTACCTTCCGAACAGATCTGTTTACCCATGACCAATTCTAAAAACTTGAGTATCGCAGATGACTCATAATTTTACAGTCTTAAATATTTAATGTAGATGGGGTGGGTTTCATTCCGTCTTTGCTTAACTAAAAATTTAGGTGCTGGTATTTGGTTAAGTGGTGAAAAGCAAAGGTCAGCCATTGTCATATTTTGAAGAAAAGCCTAGAATCCACAGCTACATCTGCATACGCATGTAAACTTCCCTAAAGATCCCAAGGAAAGAAAAAGGATGATTATGGCCACCCAAGAAAGAGAGAGAGTTATGCACAAACTTTACTAGTTCCTCCCTTAAATCCAGAGACACTAAAAAACAAATACAAACGTTTTTGCCAAAAATTGTTGAGTGTGAACTAAAACAAAAGTGTTACAGCATGCCATTTTAATTCAGCGAAATTCAATTTATCGGGGTTCTGCCGTACGAGCTTCTTTTCCGAAAACATTGAACGAGTACGTTCTAAAAACTTAAACACAAAGCAAGTACACTATGCTGTTTCCGTTAAGTGTACTTCGACTAAGCGAAGTCCTACTGTATGGAAAATCTATTATGTATCTCAGAGAAAGTTATTACTTTTATGAATTGGTGACTGGAATACGCAGGAAGGTTGTAGCCCCCCCACCACCACCACCATTGCGATGAAATTTTGTATGTATACATATAAAGTTGTAGCTCTATAACGTCCACCCATTGTAAGCTTGTAACCACGCCCGTATCCAAATGGGGGGGATCTTAAGGACCGCCCCCCCGAAACAAAATTTGTAATAGGTCTGCAAAAATACGTATATGTATTTACTTGTCAAAATGGTAAAAGGGGGAAAGAAAAAAACCCAAATTATCGAAATTCTGACCACAAGGCCTCGTTTTGCAGACTATTAGTTTAAAAATACTTTAAAGAAAGAAAAACTATAGAAACCGTTTTCTTTTGAAAAATTGCATTCTGAAAAATTAAATTTTGATGGCAAAACTACAAGTAAAAAATTACAATTATGTCTGAAGGCAAAATTGGTATTTTCCTCATTTATTTTTGTATGATCTATTTTAATAGCAATCCAAAACTGATGGGAACAGCGGCGGATACAGAAATCTTGCAAGGGGGTATGATTTGTTTCCGATTCCTAGTTTTAGTCACGTGTCTAATACTTTTCATGTCCTTTCCCATGACATAACTTGGTTAAAGGTGGGGAGCAATCGCCTCCCTTGTATTCGGCAGTACATGGGAGGATGTTCGGGTGACTTCAAAGAAAATTATGTGATACGGTCTTGGGGGAAAAGATAATATATTTTGATATACAATGGGGGCTGGAGCCCCCTCTGTTACCTACGCCACTGATCTATTTATATTTCTTCTTTACGATAAAGGTGACACATCTTCATTCGTTATTTTGTAAAATCTTTTTGAATCCCCGAAATTGAATCCTAGCTACGGCCTTGCCTCTAACCTCTCCCAACTTTGTGAACCTTCTGCATACGCCTATGGTCTTAGTTAATCATACCATTTTATCTGCATTGAATCGCATTAAAACTCTGCATCGAACATCTGTCACTACTACAACGACATACCATTACGTTATTTTTTGATAGCAGACTTCACTCTTAGTTATATATTACGTTCATTTAATGGTTTTGAAACCACTAAACGCCAAAATCGATAGTATATTATCGTAACCTTTAGGTTTGAGGGAAATAAGTGTTATTTTTTTATTTTTTTACCAGATAAGATACTTTGATACATAATGCTAAAGATAACGTACTGAGATAAACATGCTCTCTTTTTAACACAATAGCGCTATTTGATACAGGTGAAGGTCTTTTTTTTGAAAAATGCAGAAATAAACCTCCGCTACTTAAAGGTAAGCAAAATAATTGCTTTCGTTTTCAATGGAAAGTAGAATTTATTTAAATGTACAAATTTTGTGTAAATTGTAAAAACCTCAATTTCCAGACAGTCACTCAAAAGACGCGATTATTTTTTTGTTTTGTTTTGTTTTTTGTTATATCCAAGTTAAGTGTGTCGTTAGGATGTAAAAAGTATTGTGGGAATTGGTCCTAAAGACTTAGCCCCATATAGGAAATTACGTAGTTGCTAGTTTGTTTGAGTATTAAATTTGGCTGCAGACAGCAACTCCGTATTCCCGGAAATGTGGGGACGAAACCCTTATTTAAATCATTGAAAAGAATGCTAGTTAAATTTTTGCTATTAAACGAAATAACAAGCTGAAGTGGCCTGTTGAATCGAAAAAGGTATAAAGGCAGATTCTCGAACGACAAAAATGAAACATTGATGGTGGAACCACAAAAACGGCGGAAATTAAAAAAAAAACTCTTTACCCTTGACCCCTCCTGTAATTGGAGGACCCTACCGTTCTTGAAGGAAGGAATATTTCAGTGCATAAGAAATGGAAAAGAATTAAAAAAATCCCGACTGATGATTATATTTCTCTTTTGGGGGAATTAATTGGGACCCAAATTTGTTATTGATCCAGGGCCCAAGATTATAATGATCTGGCTCTGCATAAACTAATTGTATTCCTTACATCAGTGGCACATCCACGTATCCCCCAGGCTAACAAAGCAAAAAAATATTACGACGAAGTTAGGAATTAAAAAACTAAGAATATTAGCGCAAGAAAGAAGTATGTCTACTTTCGATAAAGTACTAAATGTCCCGAAACGTGTCGCTCTACGCGCCTCTCAGCCGTGAAAACGGCAATTCTCTCAGAAACTCAAGAATGCGATTTACTCAGTAAGAAAAGTGTGGAAGTGAAAAAATAAATAGATCATATTAAAGCTTCTTTAAGTGGGATAACAGGAAATCTGCTGTTGGTGAGATTATTGTAGATAAGGTTATTACCTGCAATATGATATGAAGACATCGGCAGATATTCAATGTGCCTTTTGTTCAATGTTAACGTCATAGTTTGTCATGGTACTTTTCAGCTGACAAATTGCTCAATTACAGTGCCCATGTGAGTGAAAAGCTTTAGGAAGTGAACTGATCTATCTGGCAGCTGCTGTAAGTGACGTAGAAGACATTATGAAAGCCATAGCTATAAGTCGAAAGAATGCAGGGAGCGAGTTTCATCACCCTTTTGAACAAGTTGTTAAGAAGATGTAACAGCATGGAGTAACTACTCTGCCATGTTGTTCCCCAGACAAATTTACCGATCAAATTTCAAAGTACGAACTCCTGAAGAATATTGGCGCAGTATAGCCCAGATGCTCTTGCGCCATAAAAAAGCCAAACAATCAATCAACCTGAAGAATACTACAGAATTTCTGTTGTCGTACCATGGATTCAGGATTTCATCACCCATTTTCATGAAAATTTTCTCAAACATAAGAAATTTCTACAATGTTTTTCATTTGTCGTTCCGAATGGAAAACCGCCAACACGGCAAGAACACGAGAGATATGGTGTCTTATCAAGGAAATTTGCCGATGATTTAAAACCTAGATAAGAAAATACTATGAAAGCTTAACTCCTTCTGCAGTACATGGAAATCTCTGCATTGAATAAGGAAACTAAGAACCTAATTGAACATTTTAACTTTGTGACCAAAGGACTTTTCCTACGGTGTTTGAACTTTTAGAAGTTTATGCCACCCGCCTAGTCTACAAACAATGGTACAAAGTCATTCTCCGAAATTAAAATGTTAAAATGTTACTTGAGAAACAATACGAGTGACAGATTGAATGGACTTGCAGCAATGAGTATTCACCTCGAAGTATAAATTGATCAGAACCAGATAATAAATACTCTGACTACGAAGAAGAGCAGGAAGTCGGATGTCGTTTTATGAATATATTTTGATTATAAATTAATAATAAAACAATATATAATAATGAGGCAATAGTTGAAAAAAGTCTATAAGTAGACC
The DNA here is from genome assembly GCA_006491805.2 of Dysdera silvatica. Taxonomy (NCBI): domain Eukaryota; kingdom Metazoa; phylum Arthropoda; class Arachnida; order Araneae; family Dysderidae; genus Dysdera; species Dysdera silvatica. The sequence goes on along the minus strand of QLNU02003225.1, from coordinate 63,827,121 downwards.
AAAGCAAATAATTATATCTTCATTTCTTAATTGTGCTATATTCAGAGCCGGCGCTACCATAAGGCGAACTAGGCTGCCGCCTAGGGTGGCAGTACTTTTGGGGCGGCACCACGACAGACTTTAATATTCACAACGAAAATGGAACTAAAATATGTACATATCTGCTTTATTATTATATACATATTTTTGTTATATACATGTCTGCTAGAAAACATTTGTAAATATTTAGGGGTATTTTCCTAATATATACTCATTTACAATGAACGCAATAAAACACAAATGAAGCTGTTGTAATATTTTATTAAAATTTAATTACCTACTTAGAGTAATATTTTCTTTAAAAAAAATCTTTTCAAAATTCTATCCGCGGCTCACGAAAATTCTTTTATAGTAATATTTTTTTGAAAAAAGTTTGCAAAGTGTTTTCAAAAATTGAGAAATTTTCTGCTTATCATTAAAATACTTTCACTTCCTTTATTTACAGCGGTTTTTTTTACCAGTTGAATCTCTTGATATTTGTTCCATCACAAATGTACTTCGTGTTGCATGTTTAAGTGTCCACACAATGTATATATAAATTTGATTCTTCTTAACCTTAGAATAGCCTTTTATTGTAGTGTAGCCTTTTCAAAGGACGTTCTTTTCACAGAATAGTTTTTTTTTTTTCTTTTACAGAAGATCCTTTCACATCAATAAATTCAAAATTGTTTTCGGATTTTATTCAAATTTTTCTTGCAATTAGGTTTAAAAAATAAAGAGAATAGATCGAGTTTGTTTTGTGGTCGAATTCAAACTTGGCTTTCTCTGTTTTCATTTTATCTTCCTTTTTTTCTTGTTTGTCCACTAGTCTAGACCACATCTACATCTATACACAACCTTTCTAATTTCTACTTGTCCTCTCAACCCCTTTTCTCTTTCTTTTTTTCCTGTTCCCACTTTTCTAATCCCTCACAATTTTAAATAACTTACAGCCATTGCATCTGCAATTATAAGCATATAATACACATGCATTCAGCAATTTCTGCAACATTAACACGATAATACAAAATGAGAATTGGAATCTTCGCATTTTATGATTACGTTAACAATCACACAAGCGAAACAAAGGAAATTTCATTTGTGATTCTTTTAATTTTATTAGGCTTTGGACCCTGATAGTCGTCTCTGTTAATTCGTTACGTTTTTCCCCTTGAAATTGCGTAACAATTAACGTGGAGGTTTTGTTAAATCCTCGAGTGTAATAGTGTTTATAATGTGGAAACATCATTCCCCATACAATTTTCTCACAAAAACAACAGCATGAAAATACTCATAATAAACTTCATTTTTGCTTTGTCATCTTCTTTCTTGTAAAACAAAATCGTTCCGTTGATCTCCGTCACATGTCTTCAAGGGTACTTTATATCGCTCTTATGAGTTACACACAGCTTTTTATGTTCATTCTTCCTTCTTTTTTTTTTTTAGTTATTTTGTCCTACCATATGTAATTACTATTACGGAAGGCTTCATAGAAATGACTAATAAAAGAAGATGAGAAGGAGTTCGATAGGTGTGTAGAAAAGATTGCTTAAAATGTATTTTAAGATCACCGAAGATAATCAATCATTGATATGCAAGAAGCCAATTAGAGGAAGGGAAAAGAGAATTTAGAAATTTTGATCTTTAGTTATTGTAAAAATTGCGCTAAATTTTCTTCATGATATTATTCTGTTGTAGGGTTCTATTTAGCACTCAACCTGTTAGGATCTGCCCACTTCTTAGTGAGAGCAACTGTATCTCTTCGTTGATGAAAGAAGTTACACTTCGCCACTTTTTCTTAAACCGGTGGCGTACAGGTTTCTTTTTCTTTTCTTTTCGCATGTCCTGGAGGTCGTCTTCTGCCAAGATTTCCAAATGATATCCAGCCGGAGATGGATCCTGGAGAACATTCGCTTACCTATTCTCACTGTAAGCTTCATTTCTTTCGGGAGCTTCAACTTGACAAATAATGACTTTTCCCCATTTCTTCTAAAGCCAATGGTAAACGGGTTTCTTTTTTCTCATTTGACCTTTTTCAGGCTCGTTGTAATTACAAATTCCGATAAGACTCTTATCTGGAGAAAGTGAGTACTCATGAATGTTCGTTTGATTCTTCCCAAAACAATAACATCCAGGAGTATCAACTGAACCTGTGGACATTTTACGAGCATTCAGTTGCCTGCTATTGATTTTTGTTTCCAGTGGACAGCTATAGCCTTCACCTGTCTCATTTCGAAATATATCACGGAGATCAGGCACAAAGGCTCCAGCATCTTAAGGAGTGGATAAGGTGTGGCTTCTAATGGTACCGCAGGCATCAGTGGTTCATAATATATGACCTCAAGATGAACTTCATTACCTCCTCCATCCGTTCCTTATCCACCGAAAAATATGGATATGTAAGCAACACACGACTGTAAAATAAGTTTGGTAAGAAGGTTGATATAAAAACCGGAAATGCGTATTCTTTGAAGTACTCTCCCTCAAATTTTTCAGACAGTGCAAATCCAGTAAATGCCTCTAGAATTAGAACATTACATGCCATTTAAAAAAAAATGAAACAAATACATGGTTTCTACTTCTTAGCGGATAATAAGCAAGGCTTAACATCAAATACACACATTTAGTGCCAAAAACATCTTATCCTGCGCATGGGATACTTGTTACGATTTTATTATTTAAAACGGCGTTAACACCTTGCCTGAAACCATTAGCGTATGCAGAAAATTCGTAAGAGGAGTTGGAGGTTTACAGAGCCTCAAATCCATATATTTATATGTGTACATATGCAAAATTCCATCGCATTGGTGTGGTACAACCCCCACAAACACCATCCTGCATATGTCAATACCAGTAACTACATCTCTTTGGAGTGAAAATATTTCCGCTGAATAGAATGCAAATATAGATGTATTTTATATATATTCTAAATACAGTTCCTTATAAATATTCTTAAAAAACGCTTGTTTCTCCATTTTTATAATCCTTTTTAGCTCGACGCATGAGGACATCGTTGGTAGAAAAGTTACTAAAGACTTTTAATCATGGTACATTTTCATTTCATCCTCTCCCAGAAGACAAAATATGCCAAATTCTGTTTCGTCTTCGCCACGGTTTTTGGAGCCATGTACTTTCCTGTTTGTGAAGGTAGGTATAACATTGGTTAGAATTTACTTTACTTTCTGATTTGCATTTTGGATTCAAGCTTCTACGACAATTTAGAGAATTACAATTTGGATTGCGATTGTCGTGACAAAATCTATATCTTTTAGAAACCACTTCCGAAGCAAACAGAGGAAACCATCTGCCTCATATACCTTATATCCATTAAGTGATGAGACTAATTTCATTCCTTCCATATCCCGAAAGCCATAGGCGTACACAGGAAGTTCATAAGGGGGGAGGTTATAGGCCCAATGAGGTGGGGTTACAGAGCTACAACTCACATATTCCTATGTTAAATATACAAAATTTCATTGCAAAAAGGGGGGGTTACAACCCCATCAACACCCACAATTCCGAAAGCAGAGAAAGAGAAAAAAAAATGACCACAATGGGTGGGATGGGAGTTGGGAAGGGTGGTTGCCGAAAACAACTCTGTAATCCCATGTCCCAGAAGCAGAGTGGATTGAGAGAAAGAATAATCCCAGGGTGCCTTCTGCCCCGTATGCCCTTTGCTTTGCCCCAGTTGCCCCTTCATCCTGGCTACAGGCCTGGCGAACACTGCATTTTAATCTTCCAAATGTTTAGTATTTTGGTTCGCTTTGACAAAAGAAATAGAGACATTCTGAAATAAGTGTCAAGAAAATTCAACGATAAAGAAATTATTTTAATTTCATAACACGGATCCTAGTTCGGATTCCTAGGGGAAGCTCCAAGTTCAGGCGAAGTATGATTCTTCTTTTCCTTGCGCCGTAAAATCACAAACAAACAAGTGTTATACAAGATGGTTTAACGTAGCATTCGCGCAAATCAGATTTCCAAATTGAGGTGAAAGTTATGGGCGTTAAATCAACGTTATAAACACTTAGAACGTTGGCTTCGGTTTAGAAAACCAAACAAAGGTTATTCTGTAAGCGCAATTTGATCTTTGTTATTTATTGACATCAGGAAAAGTCTATCATTTTCGATCATTAGTTAATGAATTAAACGAAAATAGGAAATAAGGCATGGGAATAAGAGAGAAGGATAAGAAAGGGGAATAAAGGCGAGGATAAGAAGTGGGAATAAAAGAGATGGGAATAAGGAATAAAAGCGAAGATAAGAATTGGGAATAAAAGCGAGGATAAGAAATGTGAATAAGAGGTGGGAATAAAGGAATAAAAGCGAAGATAAGAATTGGAAATAAAAGCAAGAATAGAAAATGAGAAATGGTAGTAAGAAAAAGGAATTGAAAGAGGTAGGAAATAGGGTTGAAAAGAAAAAGAGAGAAATGTCATTCAAAATGAGATGTGGAAAATTAGTATAGTATAGACGTACGCAAAAATTTCAAAGGTGGGGGATTACATAGCTATAGCTCCATATATTTATATGTATATATACAAACTTTCCTCGCAATGGGAGAAGGGTTACAACTATCATCAACACCCCCTTGCGTACGCCAGCGGAAAATAAGAAATGGAAAAAAAAAAATGAAAATTGGAGTAGGAGTAGGAACAGGAAATCAGAATGTGGAGATTTCCTCTTTAAGAGAATAAATTTTTGTTCCCATCCATTGTAATGGGTCTATTCTTTTGAGTTGATCTCGTCGCCATTGCACACTTCTAAATAATACACGATGACACCATGCATGCTTGACGGAGGGCGCTGATTATTATGGGTTAATGATTAGTGAATTGTCGTTATGGTTCCTTTCACCATATGCCGTTTGATGGCGTAGAGGCAATGCGTTCATTTAGATTGCAGAAAATATGGGTTTGAAGCTCAGCGGTACTTAGCACTGGACACTTTTTCTGCCAGTTCATATTCCAGGATTCGAATCCTTAGACGACAGACGTCCGATTCCTCAAACGACCATAGATCCTGGGAAGCATGGCCTTAACTGTTCTTGCGTCATAAAATAAAACCAAACAAGTTTCCACTGCGGGCTGATTCTTCCAATCTTGTTGCATATTCAGACCCTTATGAAGTTCTTGGTTGATATACAGATTGGTTATAATTAAACGTGAGGTGTTTAGAGCCCGATAGCGAAAAATTTATTGGGTCAAACTGAACCAAATTTAGTGTACATACTCCTGAGGCCATAGGATTTTAATTTCTAAAAAAAAATAATGATAAAATAATGAATAAAATAAAAAATATTTCGAAGTTTTGCCACGACAGCGGAAATTGGCGCTGAAATCGTTCAACTCTCTACATTTCCACTCATACAAATTACTTATTCCACTTATACAAATTTTAATACATTGAAGCCAAGTAGTGAATATAAGAAAGCTTAAAAATGTGCATCGCGTTTGTTTAATAAAACCGGGGTGCTATGTTACTCAACATAATCATGCTTTAGAAATAAAATACAGGGTACCAGGGAGGAAATTACATAAAAAGGTTAAACACTGGTAAAATAGCAATGAAAAAGATCACTCAAGCTTTCGGACGCATCAGCAGCAGTCCGAAAGCTTGAGTGATTTTTTTCATTGCTATTTTACCAGCGTTTAACCTTTTGTATGTAAATAATCATCCTTTACTGGTAAAGTCCTATTACCAAAAAATTGGCAATACTAATGCCACATTTCTAAAATGAATAATAAATAATAATAAATGGAATATATATGATCAATGGAATATATAATGAAATATAAAATAATAATAATAAATGGAAATTTCTAAAGTTTGTTTGTTTGTTTTTTTAATTGAAATTCCATGGTCACAGGAGTATTTGACTTCAGTTTGGCCAACTAAATTTGGTTGGCGAAATTTAGTTCAGTTTGACCAATTAAATTTTTCACTATCGGGCCGTATTTATGCACCTGAATCCACTGCTATCACCATCATCATCATTGCTCTAATTACGGGATTCGATAAAGTCTTTCTACCAGATCGTAAATTATTATTGGCGCATCTTGGCGAGGCAAAAAATGGCCAAGTTCTAGGTCTATCACCTACGAATAAGAAATGCCATGGGTCCCGGCGCAGCATGACCATTGTAGTCTTTGAGCCGTAAAACAACAAACAAACAAACAAATAAAAAATTGTAAGCACTCTTCGCAAATCTTACCTTTAATTGCACCTTCGATCGATAATTTCACACTGCAGGTGTCATATTGCGAAAGTAGTCAGCAAATCTGATTCGAAGCAACGAGAATTGCTCAGGATATATTCGATGCGACGAAGTTTTTGACATTCTTTTTTCATGCGGTTTTAATAGAGCCTTTGTTTTAAGTAAGAAAAGAAAATGTGCAGGGCAGTCAGCTGGAATTGAACCATCGATCTCTGGGTCTATCGAATGACCTTGACCACTAAGCCTCTGAGTACAGCCACACAGGGCTCTTTTTTCGTTATATGTACCTTAACTAAATGCGGGAACTCTTCAAACATTTATGTAATGTGTTAAGGAATGATTCAATCCGACTACGTTTTTGACACCGCACCTCTTGATATGCGCTTTCTTATTCTCTACCTAAAACGCAAGCTCTAGTGGGAACAATATAAAAAAGTGGAATTTCAAAAATTTAATTGGACTGAGTAATACCTTTACACACCCAGAACGGTAGCTAAATGGTCTTAGGCCCCTGACAGAACTGTCCAGATGGCGTCCCCCCACTAGCCACGGACATATTCTCCCCTGTGAATTATTTCATCCGATTTTGCATCCTTTCTCGCTAGCGTGGGCCTTCCATCCCAACCCTAAGTACAGCCCTACACACACACATTCCTCAGGGGGTTCTCTCCTTAGATATACTGTATTTTATAAATTACTTTATTAATTAAAAATAAAATAATTAAATATTTTCTTTTTTTTATAGGCTCTGAAATTCCAGGGAATATCACGTGCACGAATGACCAGGGCTGTTCGGCAGTGGTTAACAACTCAGTGTGTGTTGAAAATATATGCCACTGCCCCGATATTGTTCCAATACTTGTAAATGCCACAAATCCAGAAAACAACTCTTCAGACACAACTGTGATGGTATTTTGCCTACCAAGTAAGTATGACCTAGTTTGATAATAATTACGCCTATCGTTCAAAGCTTCTAACTCTCCGCAGAAGATGCTGTATTATGAAGTACAGTAGAACCTGGTAAAGTGACCACCTTGGTAAATTGACCATCTAAATGAAGTGACCACTTTTTTTATAAGAGAGAACGAGTAGGGACTTAGTCAAGCCTGACATGTATAGTGGCCACCTGTCTATGTTGACCATTGCAGTCCATCCCCAAAGGTGTTTGCTTTGGCAGGTTCTATTGTATTTGCTGAGACATCAAAATACCGTCATTATTTAGAATTATCAAGAGAAAGCTAATGCTAATACTGCAAATCCCCGATTTAACGTTTTCTGCATTTATAACGTTTTTCCCCCATGAAACCTCGCTTTTCATTGGTCCCAAATTATTTCCTATACTTCTAATGTTTAAAGTGGATTCCGGCTATGGTTCTTGGAGGGAACGGACGCTCGGCACATTGTTCTTCTGTTTTTTTCCCCCCTTTGTCCTGTCTCCTAGGTTATTATTCTGGTTTATTGCCCCTGGTTTTGTCTCGCATCGATGATTCAGTTTTATTGCGTTTTTCTTTTCCCCCCTCTTTCTCCTCCAATGCTTTTTTTTTCTTGCAATGGCCATGAATCTGTTTCCAAAGAATGCATCTCAGTGTTCGGTAGTGTTTCCCTTTTCGGAGTCCATGGCTGCCTCTGCCCATTTTTTCTGTCTCGTGTTCGTCCTTGCCGCCGTTGGTGCCTCTGCTTTTTCGGGTCTGATGTCCTTCGCCGACCATGCTATGCCTTTCCGTTTCCTCGGCCATCCTCTCCGGGTCCTCTCCTTCCATGCTGTTGTTTGTCTTGGTGTCTAGTGTCTTTGACTGACTGTTTCCTGCGGCCGCTAAATCATCACTTATCGTTCCTGCCCCACTTTATCAAATCTCATCTAGGCTCTGTCTATCTTTTCTAAATCGTGGAACACCGTCATGATTCAAGCCTCTTCCATACGTCATCATTCGTGAGGCAGGAATGAAACCTCATTATAGCTTTGCCATACCTTTTCTGGAAATACAGGCTGCAGACGCAGCCAACTTTTCCAATCATCTTTGTGCAAATGAAAAAAAAAAAAAATGTTAAAGATCTCGGATTTACCGTTATTACATTTCCCACATTTAACGCTTTTTTTTTCTGTAAAAACTAGATAACATTTTCCTAAAATAGGTTAGTAATTATGAAAACAAATAAACAAAAAAAATTCTCTCCAACAGGTACCATACAATCAAGCTTTGAAAATAATGAAAGCGTTCCTTTCAAATAATAAATGCCAATAAAATAGTTTATAAACCACTCGTGTACTCAGAATGCGTTCATGGGGTAGCTGATAAAATCAAAACGCAATGTAAAATAATCGATTTTTTAAAACACAATTTTGAAAAATGATTTCTGAATCGTTGTAAAGGAAGAAAAAAAAAGATACGTAATCTGCATTAATCTTTATCTCATAATCAGTGTTTTGTTTCCGTCCTACGCTAATTTAATGTTTCCCGCATATAGCGGTATTTCTTATCGGTCCCTTGAATTACATTAAATTGGGGTTTTACACTGTATATATTTATGTACTTTTGATTTTTTTTCCCCCCAACTTCAGTTTGCACAGGTCCGATACTGTAATAAATGAACGATGGCTGTAATTTAGTGTGAAAAGTTTAGAGCCCGATAGCGAAATATCTATTTAACCAAATTTGATGTACATACTCTTGGAACCATGGAATTTTGATTTAAGGAAGAAAAAACCTTCAAAAGTTTCCAAATTGCGTGAAATTAGTATTACAATTTTTTTTGTAACAGGGTTTTTCCGGCAAACCACGATAACGTTAAGATGGCGAAGCACATTTTCAGTTTTTCTTTTGTCTATATTCACTAACTGCCTAAAGGCACGTTTTTATAGATGCGCATATTTTACGGCGCAACAATACAAAACCAATGAAAGTGTTTTCCTAGAATGAGTAAAACCCTCCCATTGGTTTTTGTTGTCTGAATCTGATCTCGACATTTTTCATTGTTGAGGCGCAAAATATACGCGTCTAGAAAAACGCGCCTTAACTAGCTATTTTTAAGTGAAAATAAGAACAGTTGCGCGATTTCAGCGCCAATTTTCCCTGTAGCGGTAAAATTTTGAACTTTTTTTTTTTAAGAAATCGACATCAAGTTTGGTTTAATTTGGTCCAATAGATTTTTCGCTATCAGACTCTAAACAGCTCACGTTAAATTAAGGCCATCCTGTGTATGAGAGGATTATCTCCTTTACCCCTTTAACCCCTTACGGGACATGAATGTCCCACTAAGATTTTCAAAATTCCTGCTGGAAGAAAAATGTATGGAAGAAATATGTATTCCTACTGGGAAATTTTTTTTTTAACTAAATAAAAATAAAATGAGAAATCAAAAAATTTAAAAATTGGGAATTAAAAAAAAAAATAAAAAATTCATAGTCAATGGGTTAAGGGACACCTCCGAATAAAGGACAAAATGTCCGGTCCCGTGTGTGTGTACCATATCGGTAAGTAATATTGTACGTTTGTTTTCCTCAGTTAATAAATTTACTCAATATATTTTTATATTAAGGAAGCATTCAAGTATTACGTAAGCACCTTTGGGGGAGGGGGTTGCCGTTGGTCTTATTTTCCTATGTTAGCCAATGTTAATTTTACTTATTGGTGGGGGGTAACATGAAATATTGCTTACATAATATCCGAACGCCCCCTAACATGCAAGCACATACCTAATTGGTTTTTTTAAATAATTACAAAATTTTCACTTGTAAAATTTTTTCGCAACCCAATAAAAATTGATTCAAGACTCATGTCAGAAGTGGGTTGTGAACCAAATGGGAATCGCAGTTCTATTCCATATTGTAAGCCGCTATTTCATCATTTAGTGCTGGAACGTTTAATTCTTTTCTCATGTCTTTATTTCTAAGTTTTTGTGTATTTATTTTACCTATTTACTTCTTCCGTTTCAGTTCTTTTTTTTCTCTCACAGTATAACTGTTTTCCAGAATTAAACTTGTCTGATGCTGGTTGTCTTTTCAATCAACAGTGCAGTTATACGCATGGTGACTGTGACAATGGAACATGTGGTTGCGCAAAGTATTATGAAATCGAGCATCGTATAAATCGTTGTGAATTACAAAGTAGGTTTATTTCATTTATCTATAATTTTTTCTTTCTAATGCAACGGGCCATACAGACAAAAGTCCTTAACTGTCAAAAAAATTTACATAGTAGTATGTATCATACACCCTTGCGACGAAAGTGTTACAACACAAAATTCGGTGAAAATGACTTAATGTTACAATCAGATGTATAAAACAGTGCTACATCCTCCCGTGCAAAACGTTAGGCTGTAAGTTATTAGGCACATGTCATGTTAGTTGGCACATGTCATTAGATGAACACAACATCCCTCAATTCAGCCAGAAACAGTTTTTTGCATTTTCTGAAGATTGGGATTTTTTGAGTTGTAACACTTTCGTCGCAAGGGTGCGATATGATAAACAGGAGGCAGTGCATTAGCAACGTAGTTTTCAAAATTATTGGGGATGGGGTGGCTCAAGCATATATTATGTACATTTATACATTACGATATATGTAAAATTGCAATTTACTTTAGCCCTGCGGTGGTGCAGTGTTGTAATGCGTTCGCCGAGCGCACCGTTAACTCGGGCTCGACTCCCAACGGGGCAAAGAATGCTTACTCAGAGATGTCATAAAGATCGCACTGCTCAATGTAGTCCGGGGTTTGGTTTCCTAGACCTCAAGGGATTTGGATTCCTGGATAAACAGTAGGTCCCGGCGCAGCATGACAACTGCAGTCCTTGAGCCGTAAAAACAACAAACAAAGCAATTTATTTAAAAAAATATTTTTTTTTTTCGTGGGGAGTCCCCATCAATATAGAGTTTTCAAAATTATTGGGGGACTCATGAACATAATATGCACATTTATAAACCACAATATATGTAAAATTGCACTTTATTTCAAAGTATTTGGGGGAGGGGCTCCGGCCACGGGGACAAAATATAACTGTACACCTATGGTTGGGCCCCATATTCAGTAACTTTACTCATATACAGTTCATAGACGTAAGAAACAGTATACAGTTCATACAGTCGTATACAGTTCAAACGTAAGAAAAATGTAAAACGGTTCTGGAGTAGATTAGAAGCACAATGTAGACGGGAAGACCAAGTTTGCTACAGGGAAGACAAGTTGCTAGTACAGATGTACCCAGTACCGTAGCAATACAAAACTCATGAGGGGCTTTAAAAATATTTTGTGATGAGACCTGTGAGAAAATAATGTGTTTTGATATCCAATGTGTGTGTGTGGGGGGGGGCTTGAGCCCCACCCTCTTCTACGCTTTTCGATGTGACAATTTGTTCAATGATTTTGCCCACATTTCATAAACGGGTACACATTCGAGTACACATTCAGTGATTCCGTAATTGAACGATTTGCCATACTGCAAGTCTGTAAAGCCGGGGCGGGGAATGGAGATGGGACGGGCCTGAAACGGGTTCGAGTTCAATATTTCATACTGTTTTCAGGCGGGCCCGGGCTCATCAGACTGATGCAACTGAAACCGAAAACCGACTTGTGTGTGTATTAAAATTTTCCCCAAGGAATACAATTATGTGATTCGTTTTCGATAATTGCAGAAACACGTGTATATGAAAATTCGAAGGAAATTAAATAGTGTATAGTCTAGAAAAATTTTTTAAATTTAAGTACATCACATTTAAGTACGTGAAGGGGTTAAAGTTATATTCAAAGTTTCGGGCTCGGACCTCGAAAGAATGAGCCCGAACATATCTCTAGTGAGAAACCTGCGTCCTTTGAGGCCCTTAAGTTCGGCCTTTTGACCGAATTAAAATTTTGTAGAAAAATCCTTTTATTTTTATTAATATGATTCTGCTCGTCTTTTTAATTTGTATTATAATCTTAAAATCTACCTAAGTAAAGTATAAAAGATCTCTAACGAAATAATCTTCCTTGATTGACTGACGCAATCAAAACACATGTGGCCTTCATATATTACAGCTAACTTAATGCGGCCTTCTAATATTAACAGCTAATTTAATGCAGCCTTCCAACATCAACAGCTAACTTAATGTGACCCTCTAACATCAGCAGCTAACTTAATGTGACCTTCTAACATCAGCAGCTAATTTAATGTGGCCTTCTAACATCAAGAGCTAACTTAATGTGGCCTTCTAACATCAAGAGCTAATTTAATACAGCCTTCTAATATTAACAACTAACTTAATGCAGCCTTCCAACATGAAAAGGTTCCCCACCCGTACTCTGGAGTCTCTAGCCTATGAGCATCTGGAGTGCAAAGCCTTCCCCGATAAAGATGGACAGGTCAAGAGGTGATTAGAGTAATAGTAAGGATCACTTATGCAGTCGAACCCGCTTGCAACGAAAATGAAAGTCGTCGCGAAAATATTCAATATACGAGAACTGTGACATATCCATATCGGCTGATGAATATTACGAAGTTTTGTGGACACAGAAAAAATTCGTCATATCCTGGTTCGGTAGAAGCCGGCTGGACAGTATTTAATAAAAATATCATTATTAGGCCAAGCCCAGGAAATTACAATAAACCCGATCTTTAAAAGTTTTTTTTTTCTTTTTTTTAGTTACTTAATTTCAAATCCTCCATTATTGTGAATCTTTTCCATGTGGAAAAAGATTCACAATAAACTTGAAAAACAACCCTTGATATCAAGAGCATACTTGCACTCTTAAAACAACGTGGTTATTAATTTTTGTAACGACGTAGTTCGAAAAATCAACCTAGCATACATATGGATCCCGGGTCCCAAAAATGCATAATAGATCATTTGAGACAGGACACCGGAGTTTAATGTTCTCTCTCAGTAAGGGCGAATCCTCCAAAAAAAAAAAAAAAACATTCGTAGGGGGAAGGCGAAAAAATTGAAAATCAACTTAGATATATTTTTCGAGGAGGACAGGACCGCAAAGCTTAAAACCAACATAGAGACTTATAACAAGAGTACATTTATCATTCTCGTCGAATCCTGGGGCTGCAAATCCCTACGTCCTTTCCACGCCTCCCCCCACCCTCTTATCTCTCAGTCACAATATCTGTGGTCACAGAGAATAAGTGGTCAAGTTAAAAAAATGGCAAAATGAGTTTAGTGCACTGTTTAGTGCTCCCAAGCCATCTGCACACTGTGAAGAAGTCGGTAATTCAAGACTCTAATACTTTCCGAGTTACAAAGATGTGGATTTTTGGGTATCTCGTAAAGCAATGCGTGTTCTCGGTTAAATCAACTTCACTGTTCTATACTACATTTCACAGTGGCATCAATCACGGGAAATAACAAATCTAATTACCATAATTTTCTCAAAGTATCTGTGTGGAAAACTGCATCTAATACCTAAGTATCATTTAAGTAAACACAAGATCCTAACAGCAGGGCCGGATTTAGGGTACGAAGCGCCCTGGGCACAACGATTTTTTGCACTCCCCACATCCATTGGCGTAACTAGGGGAGGCTAACCCCTAGAATTTTTCTGCTAAGCATTGAGGTATGAGGTTTAGCCCCGCCTAAAAAATGGGTTAGTTCCCCGAGAAAAAAATAGCCCCCTAGACTTCGAAGCTAGTTATGCCCATGTCCTCCTCCAGCCGTACCAACAAAAACAAATAAAATTTTGTTGTTCCGCCCCGTAAAATGTGACGAAAAACCGCGGAGGATAGAGAGGGAAGGGAAGACATTTATGATTACCATATGTGCATTATTATAAGATATAATAACGATATTTTTATAAATAAATTTAGTTTATTCGACGAGGAAATTTTTAATTTTTTTTCGAGGCTAAATGGGAGCAAAGCGGTTAGATTGACTTTTTTTCAGAATTTAAAATGAAGACAAAAATTGTGAAGGGGCAGTTTTACGGGGAGTGTAGATGGGCGCAGTTTTACGGTAGATAGATTATAATTAAAAAAGAGGCGAAGTTCGCCGCTTTTTGCGTCCCTAAAAATTTGGCGCCCCATCCATTTGGTATTTTTCTATGAATAAATTAATTTTATTTGACGACGATTGTTGGGATTTTTTTGGATATTGGGGAAAGGGGGGAAAAGACAGGATGCAGAACAAAATTTCAGTGAGGGCGCAAAGCTTGAAAATTCAGTTGTAAGTTTAGTTTTATTTTTTACTTGAAAATAATAATTTTTAATGTAAATTTATTATTTTCAAGGGGGCGCATGCCCTTTTCTTGGATCCGCCCTTAGTGGGGGGTAAGGGGCGGCTTAAGGGCCAGGCAACTGGGCCCCGTTTGGATGGGGGAGCCAAACTGAAGTCAAGTTAAATTTTTTTTAATTGACCCAACAGTAGACCTCTCTAAAAAGAGACAAGGTCAGAGAATTTTTTTCAGACTTTTGGCTACTTTGGTAGGGTATATGGCTCACTTTGCATCTGTGAAAGTCTCCTGTTTTCGCCGAAGGTAGGGGGTGAGGGGCGCCAAAAGCAATCCGTGCCAGGCCGTCTGGGTTCAAAATCAACCTCGAACCGCCCCTGGGTGGGGTTATTTCACGCAATTTTTCAGAATTTCAGATTTAGAAAAGATGAAGGTCAGTGGCGTAACGGAAAATCTCGGGGCCCCCGCATTAATCTTTTATGAAAAATAATTTGTATATGCATATATGAAAAAAATTTATATATGTAATAGTGTTGTGTCTTCTATAAGAAATTAACCGGCGACGCATTCCAATATTTTAAACAGAACACATGTCTATTAGTCAACTAGCATCTATATCCAGACATGAATCCCACGAAAATGATTCATTGTGCATATCCACGGACTAGATTGTCGATGCTCCTGAGCCTTACCTAAGGGGGTGGTATAAGAATTGAAGAAATATTGTACTTCTACAAATGCATTACGACTATAATCGTAAACAGAGAAGAATAGTAAATTAGTGTTGACGTTTAACTCCTGCTATGGATCCCAACGTAACACTTTTTGCTAAGGAGTGCTAGTGTGAAAGTTATTGTGTGATTATGATGTGACTGAAAACGTAAGTAGATTCCCGTGATGTTTACAACTAAGAGTTAAATATAGCATAAATACGATCCGGCGGCCACCCTTCCCAATGAAACCCTTGCACCACCCCCCCACCCCCAGCATACGATTTTGCCTCTTTTCTAAAAAAAACGGGGTTGGGGGCAGGAGCTCCTACCAGATTACGCCAATATCCTAAGGTACGTATTCAATGGAATGCATTTACAAATTCAGTCACATCGTAACACTCATTTAAAAAAAAAAAAAAAGAAGGAAAATGCCTAACATATTGGGATCCAAAGCAGGATAAAACGTCAACACTAATTTACTATTCTTCTCTGTTTTTCCACATTTGTGGAAGTACAATATTTCCGCAATTCTTATACAACTCCCTCAGGAAAGGCTCAGGAGCATCGACAACAAGTCCGTGGGCATGCGCAATGCATCATTTTCGTGGGATTCATGTCAGGATATAGATGCTAGTTATTAGTCATTGATTGATTGATTGATTGTTTGGCTTTTTTATGGCGCAAGAGCATCTGGGCTATACTGCGCCAAACATGGTAAAATCAAAGACTGTAGTAAAAGCCAGTACTTTTTAAAAATTTAAAAACGTGCGTATGGTCAGCATGGTCATTTAAAATGTCAGACAGTGATGAAGAGTTAAAAGTAAGAGTGCGGGCAAGTCTATAATAGGGGCATTGAGTTAAAATGTGTAAAACACTCATGGGTTCATTGCACACTTGGCAAATTGGTGCTGGTTTTCCTTCCAACAGATGTCTATGGGTGAGATGGGAATGCCCAATGCGAAGTCTGGCAAGGAGAACCTCCTCTTTCCGACCCCCACGGCATGAGGAGGGCCAGCCACCAACCGCATGTTCAACACCATGCAATCCGCTATTGGTTCGATAATCCCATTCCTCCCGCCACCCCCGACCCACACAGGTCTTGATAATTGGTTTCAGGTCAGAGAAAGGAAGAAGCTGGCTAAAAGCAAGTGGTGAGTTCATTGCCTTCGCAGCTGCATCAGCAGCCTCATTCCCTTTGATACCAATGTGAGCAGGGATCCAACAGAATTCAACATTGGAGTGACCGTGCAGGTGCTGCAGCCGTGAATGGACCCCGGACAAAATAGGATGAGGTGAATATCCAAAGGACCCCAGTGTCCCCAAAGAGCCCCGAGAATCGGTACAGATGATACAATGAGTTAAGCTATGAGTTGAAATATACGCAAGTGCCATGGAAATGGCATAAAGTTCTGCCGCGAAAATGGAGCACGATGGGGGGATCCCCTCCGCAATGGCACTGTTATTAATGACAAATGCAGAACCCACACCTGTTTCAGTCCCGGACCCATCTGCAAAAATGAAACCAAAGTCTTGAAAATAATCCCGAAACCCAGAGAACAACCGCTGGTAAAAAGCACCAGGTGCAGTGCCCCTGCTATGGCCAACCGGATCCAATGGACGTCCACGGCAGGTACGACCCATGGCGGTGACAAATGAGCATGCGAAGGAGCAACACTCCGACAATCCACACCCAACTCTCCGGCCAGTCCATCCATCCGAACACCAAAGGAAGGGATGCACGAAGGGCGAGCATTAAAAAGCAAGGTCGAACGAGGCTCGAAAACGACATCCCAAAGAGGGCGAGTGATCCAAGTTTCGTATAATAGTCAAGAGACAGCTGCACACGCCCTGATGCCAAAGATGGCTCGCCGGCCTCTACACAAAGACCTAAAGCCGGTGAGGCACGGAATGCACCCGCACACAGTCCGAGACCCTGATGGTGAACAGGATCAAGAGCCCCCAAGATGGATTGTCGAGCGGAGGCGTCAATGACAGAGCCATAATCCAGTTTGGAGCGGATGAGAGCACGATACAGACGAAGCATTGAATAACGGTCTGCTCCCCAGGATGTATGGGAGAGTACTCTGAAGATATTAAGGGCTTTATGGATTTGTTTTTAAGAGACTGAATGTGTGGCTTGAAGGTAAGCCTTATTCGAATTTCTTATTTGTTATTAGTCACCGTTTCGTGAGGTAAGATTCGGGCACAAAGCGTATACTGTAAATTCAAAACTCGTCCAGATTTTATAATTTTTTGATGTTGAGTTCAATTTTAAAGGCAATGAAAACAGCTAACATAAATACGCGTAATGAGTTTGCCACAGTTGGAAACCGTTTATTTTATTTTATATTTTACCTAAAGATTAAAAGAAATCCTTATTAACTAAAAAATATTATTTTTTATTCATAAATTCCATGGAAAATGAACGATGACAAAAGGGGCCCCCTTTTTCCTGCCCCCCCCTTCTTACGGTGGTTGCGGGGGTTATCAGTACGCCACTGGTAGAGGGCGCCTTCTTGGGGAGAGCTGATCGTCAGAATTCTACGGTAAATAAATTGCAATTAAAAAAAAAAAATCCGCCGCCTTTTACGCCCCATGAAATTTGGCGCCCTGGGCAAGTGCCCATTTATAAATCCGGCACTGCCAAATATATAACATTAAACAAAAAAACTAACGCAGACAATTTTAGCATTTTAAAACGCGTATGGTGGACAATTAGGTAAGTGTGATTAAATACCATACCATAATTAGATAAGTATGGTGAATAAATGGGTAAGTTATGGTGAATAATCCGGTAAGCACAGGAAAATCGTAAAAGGGTTTCGGCAAATTAGTTATTCTTCAAACCATTAAATTTAGAAAGTTATTTAAGTCACATTGATGTCAACAAAAAATTTTTTTCAAAAACTATATTTACAGGGAAAGTTCAAAGTAAAAAAGTGCTGCCCTGAAAAGTTGCTATTTTAGACTTAACCCTTTATTCCCTGTAACCACATATATAATCCAACCCATTGCGTTCAAAAGATGGAGTTGCCATCATTTAGCCATTATCGGGAATCTTGGGCGAGGGTGATTTAATTTTATTTAAAAATAATTTTTATTTTTTGATTTACGGCACAAGGATATCTAACAGGGTGTCTACCCAAATTCTATTTCAAACTTCCCTGACTTTTCCAGGTTTCCAGACCAAATCTTAATCGATTTCCTGTCGCTAATTACAGTAAACAACACACAATGCACTAAAATTTGCCCAATCAAAGCAAGTTTCAAGGCCATGAAATCAATTAATGCAAACCCCAAAGCCATTTATAACTCAATTAAAGTGAATTTACAAATTCAAAAGCTGTATTAAAAAGTGTATTTCTTTACACTAAAAACTTGCACTAATTAAATATTTACAGCAACATTTCCATTCGGCCCTTTTTGAGTTCATTATAAAAGAGTTTAACTATATAATCGCAAAGCTGATGCTTCATCTTCTATTTCATTTAAAATGTGTATGACTATACAGGGTGTTCGATTACCGCGTGTACAGAGTTTAAGGGGTGGTAGGGTATACTAAAATAAGCAACATGTGTTTTTTCTTTTTTTCGGAAGAGGTTTTGTTACCGAGTTACGACCCAAAAATCGTTTGGTGGATGGAAATTGGAAATGTTGATGCTACTACCAATCTGTACATGTGGGCTGTATTTTTCCGAATATGTGTTCTACCATACTGAATATTAAAGAAAATGTCCTTTTTTATTCGTTTTCTAGTAGCGAAGAAAAAAGTTGAGAAAACAGACATGGTTTATGTAGGATAAAGCATCAGCATAATTCAGTCGATAAACAGCAGCCTCCATAAGATGTATGCATCGAGCTTGATGGAGAAATCGACAGAAACGAATAAAAAAAGACATTTTCTTTAATATTCAGTGTGGTAGAACACGTAATCGAAAAAATACAGCCCACATGCAGAGATTGGTGCTAGCATCAACATTTCTAGTTTCCATCAAGTATCAATGGCATGAATTTTTGCTTTGAAAACTGAGCAGAATATCGGCAGTTGTTGACTCTGTATGACATCTGCACAGACAAATGCCGCACCGACATATTCATCCACTTTTGATCCATCTGTGAAAAATGAAAGAGTAGCCTTCATATATACTAGACAGATCAGCGAATGCCTGCCGATAGGCAATGTCTGGGGTATTGTCTTTTGGATAGATTCAAACAGATGTCTGTGCCAATATCAAACCATGGAGGAATGATGTTTGGCATAGATTCCGCAATCATGGTTTTTGTAATGCTCAATTCACTAGCAGCACTTTCCATTCTCATGCCAAAGGTTGGAGTACATGAGGGTTTTTATGGTAATAGACTATTGTTTTTAGGGTGTTTTCCTCTTTTTTTTTTCAATGCAGTTAGTTTTGTAATAAACGTATTTCGTAATTTTTATTTTTCAGAGCCTGACCTGGTAGTTCCGGTCAGTGTAGGAGGAGTGCTGGCGCTTCTCATACTCAGTGTTTTAGCATTCTATTTATGCAGAAGAAGATATGCTAAATGAGAGCGTCACAAATGCTACGAAACAATATGATGCAAGAAGCCAGAACACCAAGCATTCTTAACGCAAGAACCTGAATCTTACACTGATTACAAAATAACAATTTTTAAATGATATGAATACAGAAATTAAACAGAATATTAACTTTCTATTTTATACAAGAGAACTTCAATGTAGAGCATTTATTGTGAATAAAAGATGTTGTTTTGATGAACAAGAAATGCAATTTTTATTGAAACCTCAATTTGTGTCCAAAATATTAAAAATCAATTAAATTTCATATTTATTTCTTTTGCCCCTTCCCTTACATTTAATTAAAGTCCTATGATGATGGTTAATGGCAATGCATTTACCCGGACTGCTGTTAATCTGAGTCTTTATGCTGCAAGTCCAAGTAAATCGAAAAGTTTATCACAGTGTTCAAATTAAATACAGTCGAGTCTCTATTTAAAGAAGTGCCATCGTTCCTCTGAAAAACTTCGTTATAAGGAAAATTCGTTAAATGGAAATTAACATAAATTGTAAAACTTAATTTCGATAAAATGAAAAAGGTTGAATTTGGACAGTAAACATTCATTTTAGTAGACGCTTTTTTTCAACGAATTTAAATATTTCTCACATAGAAGTACGTACAAATTAACGCAAAGGCTGAGGCTTACCTTGCATCTGTATGATCCTCAAACTACATATTCGAAACAAATAAATAATCATTGATTTTGCTTTGTACAGGTTTCTTATAAAAAAACGTTTCGTTTATAGAAATTCTCACACTTTTATAAATATCGGAACACATCATCTGTAATATTTTCTTCAAACTGTAATCCTCGTTGGATTGTTTTGAATGCTTTCATCACTTCATTTTGTGAAGTTTTTCAATAGTCTCTTCATCTTCGTCATCATTGTTTACTGTAAATTCTTCATTACATTTCTTAACATTTTGCAAGATTTCATGCTCCATAGGATATTCAGCGGTCACAACATCTTCATCAATGCTCAAAAAATCAGAGAACTCTATGTTCTTCAACACCCCCCATTGTTTTTCAGCTTTTGCCATTTTGCATTTAGTAATTTTCCAAGCCCATGTCAGATTCTGATTCATTTTCTTTGATGTCAGCTTTTAAGCTGGCTTTCACAAAGCAGTTGTGGATAGCGATGCAATCACATCACATTCCCAAGCTTTCATCATCTCCGATATAGAAATTCTCAAATTAATAAGATTGTCTATACATTGGTTCTTCTCTATGGCTAGGATAACTTTTTGCAAGTTAAGTTAACTTTTTAAATAACCTTTTGCAGGATACGACACATTTTACTGCACTCCGCTGCTTCTAAGTTCCCCGTTTAGAACAATAGAATTGTTTATCGCAACAGACCGTATGTCCAAAATACAGAAGGCTACCTCACTTTCCTTAAAATCCTTAACTCTCCTTTCTACCCAACAGACCAGAAAAAAAAATTATAGAAGATAAATTGAAAAAAAAAAATCAAGTTCTTTATAAAAAAAAACCTTCGTTATATAGAAATTCTTTTTCATAAATACGGAGACAAATTTAAATGTTTATGTCATTCAAAGTCAAGGTTCCACCGAAAATTTCGTTAAACAGAAAACTTCTTTAAATGGAAGTTCGTTATATGGAGACTCTACCATATTAGTATATTTTGTTACAGAGACGCTTCAGTCATTAATTGAATATGATCAGTATTTAAATATATAATTCTTTTTCTTTTCTTTTATTAATTTGCTCATCTCCCCCTGCCTCTCCTCTCAATCAAAAACATTTGGACAGGCTCTCAAATACAGTAGGACCCACTTATAATGAGCATACATTTAGCGAATTTCCCGATATAGCGAGAAAAACACGGATTTTGTTTACTATAACAATTAAGTACTATTCAATTGCTTTTAGTGGAAAAGATTTTTTCAGGTCGGATATAGCGAGCATTTGTTTTTTGGTCCCAAGCTCCTCACTACACACGGGTCCTCTTGTATAGGGCCTCGTAAACTCTGGTCACCTCTGCTCGTAAGTATGTAATGAGTGTACAACACACACTGTGAATAGTATAAAACATGCTTTATTAAAATATACATATAATCCAAAGATGAATAAATATCGTGGGTATGATATAAAATAATTTGTACATAATAGTAAATTAGATGAAAATTAATAAACCATGATTACTAATTACGAAGTTTGCACAAGATTAAAATCAGTGGACTGAACTATTCAGAAACTTGATTTCATCACCACGTATGTTTAAAATTTCATTGTCTAGTTTGGGTCCAGATCGAGGCTGAAAACAAATAAATAAAAAATTTATATATATAATTTTTACATCTCAAGTATATTATCGATAAATTACTTCCTTAAAAAGCTATAAAATATTTTTATCCATATTTATAAATACCAACTACACACAGCGACTTACATATATTAGAAATGGAATAAATATATGTAAAAAATTAAAGCATCAATGTATACATATTAAAATTACATAAATATAATTATATACAAATTAATGCAAATATTGAAGTTATACACAAAGGTTTAAAATTGTAGAAAATTAAAAGGATAAATAACAAAAAAAATCTACTCATTAACATTAGCGAACGTTTTGTTCTAAATTGGTGAAAAGATAATAAAAAGAATAATGTCCAAATTAATCAAATACTATGTATTAATAAGTACTATATCAAAAAATAACAGCAAATGATAAAAAAAGGTATGCTGAATATTTAAAAATAAGCCACTTTTCTAATGCACTTAAACATTTCTGTTGCCTTCCAATTCGTTTATTGAAATATGAGTCTAACTTTTATCTTGTATTTATGTTGTTTGTTAGTTTAATATAATTATTGGTTAAGAGTTTCCTTTAAATGGAAAACTAGACACGATTTTAAGTTTGAATTTCTCTATTGGCATTTATTTTGTTCAAATACATAAGGAAATACAGTAGAACTTCCCTATATTGAAGTAAACAGTTCCAAAAAAAAAAAAAAGATATATTTTTTATGCATACATATTATGTAGTACAGTGGTTCCCAAGCTTTTTGTCCCGGGCAGCCCTTTTTAAGAAAAAAGTTAACCATGAATCTCCTGACCCTTTTTCACTTTTAATGTGTCTCATAGCCATATAAGGTTTATATATATATATATATATATATATATATCAACAGCAGATGCAAAAACAAAGGTGTTTTACTTTAATTACAAAATGTAGCAACTAATGAAAAGAATGGGATTGTTTGGTTTTGCACATTTCATCAATGTCTGGTTGAGGATAGCTGCAGACGAAGCACAAAGGTCAGGTTCAGCATCGAGGTAGCTTCTGTATTTTGTTTTAGTTGCTGCATAGGCTGAAAATTCAGATTCACCTAAGTAAATTGTGGCAAACAGGAGAAGAAATACCTTTGCTTTATCGGCCAGTGGTTTAAATTCGTTCTTTCAACTTAACCAAGATTCAAAACGTGACTCACTTTGAAAAGCAAGTTTCAAAGCACTGTCTACGAGGCATTCACAATCAGTTGATGTTAGGCAGGTTGGTTTTTCTCAAAGTAATGACAAATGAATTCATTACCTGGTTATACTCCTTCAATGTTACTTCACGGGCCGTTGAGTGATTTTTTTTTAATATGTTTAAAATATGATAAGATAATAATGCAGTAATCGCAATATGATCAAAAATTAGGATCCTCCATTTATTCTTTACTGGACAAGCGGATTATTTTTTTCTGAAAGTATCCTTTCATTTTCAGTGCCTCCATGGAGCCCCTGGACAAGCACCGTGGAACCTTTGGGGCTCCATGGAGCACAGTTTGGGAACCTCGGGCTTAGTACATTGTATTTAGTTCACTATAAAACAACACAATATTTTTTTATGCATACGTATTATGTAGCACATTATATTTAGAGACACATTTCCTAATTCATACTCTTCTTTGTAAATGAGTAAATATGAACCCCAATATATGCAGGTTACATTTATATAATTGAAAACAAGAATTAACGAGAGAAAATTTTACTGAACACATACCTTAAAAACTGTTTATGTGGTATTCATATGCATTTACATTTGGGTAATGAACATTTAGTGTCTTGCTACACAACAAATTTCAATAATGATTCATTATTAAAGTGTTCGTCCTTATTAAATCCATGAAATACATCCTCAGGAACATGTTCAGTGAATTGGAAACCACATTTTAGAAAGTTTAACGAACAACAAAATCCTGATTTATTTTAAAAGAATTTTACATACAGAGATTTTCAGTATATGGAGGTTCTATTTTATATAATACATGATAAAAGGATTTAATAATTTATCGCGGTTACATTTTAGAATAGTAATCTAATAGACAAATACATATTTATAATATAAAATTTTCTTTTACATACCTTCATCATGCCTGTTCTTTCAAAACTGAACTCTCCACAATTCCTACAGTATCAAAATATAATTTTATATTAGTTCACATTTATGTATGTTACTTAACAACAAGCTCAGAAACGGATTTAATATTTTGCCGCCTAATCTTACAAACGTAACTAAAGGCATAACAGAGGTTTATACTTTTGGCAAATTCTTAATTTGATGCCCCTAGTGGTTATTTCAAATTGGTCTTTTTGCAAGTACAGTGAAACCCCTCTTAACGGACACCCCTCATATGTGTTCACCTCGCTTTCATGGTCCGATAAAAATTGTCCCGCAGAAACTGATTTAGAGTAATATATTTCGAACCATTGCTTAGTTGTCATCCTAAGATATGGATGTGCACACCATTTTCTTGGTTCATTCCATTAGACCAAAACCTTTGTACAGACAAAGTACAAACTTCGAAGAACAAAATTCATACCAACAAAATGTAAACAAAATTGAACTTTGACCATCACGGTGTTTCTCAAAACAGATACTAAGAATAAACAGGGTAAGAGCTAAGGATGATTTTCTCTCCCATTAAAAAAGATTGGCAATTGACTCAGATTCACTGATTCAAATGACTAAAACTTAATAAAGATTTTGATAATAAATAAATCATATAGAGATACACTTACACAAAACTAATAAGCAATTATCAACACAAAACTACCGCAGTTCAAATTTATTGTTGACTTGACTAGCACACAGGTCCTGTAAGAGTAACGAAGGGAAAGCAGTGAACTTAATCTCACGATTAAAAATACATTCCGAAGGAGAAGCACTGGTAAGTAAAACCCAACAAACAGCTATTAATAAATTTTTTTCCAAGACAAATACATTTTAATATTTAACGTTTTGTTGTAAATTTACTTGTTATATTCAACAAATGCTTATGTTCGTTATTTTAAACTTGTCTTATGTGCTTAAAAATACATATTTCAAAATGAACTATTTAAATGATAGAAATGTAATATTTCAGCTACTTTAGAACGACACCCCGTACTTACGGCCAAAATTTTTTGTCTGGCAGGTGACCGATAACGAAGGGTTTCACTGTATTTGCAAATTTGGCGCCTTTTAACTCTCTCTCTCTTATGGCAATCCTCCTTTTGCCAATGCCAAGTTACACCTCTGAAGATAATTTAAAATCAGTAATTCAATCAACCACTAAAAAATTCAGCTCCACTTCTGCAAACTTCTCAATTGAAACTCAAACTTTTTGTCGAAAATTTGTCGCCGTAGGCTTCAGTCCACTTAGCCTATAGGTAAATTCGCCACTGAACATACTTTCATCGAACTAATATCTATGAGCATGGATATGCCTTGTTATTTACAATGTATATACAGGGGTGAGACATTATGCTTACCAACGGCGAGTAAATTTTCTGGCGTGGTGAGTAAATTTCCCGGAATTTCAAACCTCTTAAAGCTTTGTTGTGCCATTTTAGCTGAAGGTAAAATGTTTCTGGCCGGTAAGTTTTTTCAGAAATTCCTCACCCCTGTATATATATATAATTTACAACATACATAAAAGGGTAAGAAAATTTCTACAATTTTTAAGCCATTTTCAATGCAATTTCTTTTTTATTATGTCGTAATCCATTTCTGGTTTTCTTCAAGACATTTTGGGGTAGGGGGGAAAAAAATGATATATATACATATATTCAAACGGAAATTAAAGTGTGTGCACAACAAAATCTTTTCATTTTTGTCTCACCCCCACCCCCGAGATGTGAAGAGATTAATTGAAATGCAAATAAAAAAAAAGTTTAGCATTAGCTTATATAACAAAACACTTATCTAACATTGGTAAGACCTCATTGTAACGTATTGAGTCTGCAGCTATTCGAGATTTTCTAATTCTGTAACATGGATGTACACCATTAAAGGGTTTGTTTGTGTATAGAGGAGAACGGTCAGCTACAGCCATGTTTTGCTGGAACCTATATTATTTCAAGATTTTTTTCTATTACTTAGAACAGTGTTTCTCGACCTTTGTGAGACTACCATCCAGTAAATTCTTTTTTAAGAAGACGAGAGTCCCAAAAAATTTACTCATATAAATACTTTTCTAAGTTTTATTGTAGCTTGTGCATCAAACCAACAAATATTAAAAATTAATTAGGCATAATTATAA
This sequence comes from Dysdera silvatica, assembly GCA_006491805.2. Lineage (NCBI taxonomy): Eukaryota > Metazoa > Arthropoda > Arachnida > Araneae > Dysderidae > Dysdera > Dysdera silvatica. The sequence goes on along the minus strand of QLNU02003225.1, from coordinate 63,800,935 downwards.
AAAGTATTAGTACATTCATGTATATGATGTGGCATACTGATAAATGTAAAATTTCATTAACCTAGTCATCAATTAATTTGATTAATGAAATCTTGTAGCATATTATACTTTCCTCAGTCCAACAGCATTAAATTAATTTGTGTTGATTTATATCAACATGCTGATAGGCTTCAATGCCCAAAAATTTCTCATCATACGTGAATAGTTCCATGTTTAAAAACATGCAGCTTGGTAACAAACGTGTGCTATGCAGATGCTATTTAAGTGTTCAAGATCTAAGCTTTTCGACATACACTTATGAATATTATTCTCCTTAGAATGTTTGTTTACTAAAAACTCTTAAAAAACTAAAATGGCAAATTTCAAAAGAACTCGCGGTCCGGTAGCATCTTTCGATTCCCGGATCGATTCAGACACTTGGCAACAGAAAGGCTTGGCGACAAAAAAGCACTTCAGTGCTAAATGGTTGATTCTAGCTATTTATAGTAGAAAGTTCACTAGACCGTAATGGGCGAGTGCATGTGCTGTATCGTATTTTGATTATGAATCAGCACTTTTATAAATAAACCAGTACTTAACTGAATCACAGAGACCAAACTGGGGGGAGATCCCCCCCAGACCCCTCCCCTTGCCTTGCTTGTCGCTTCACAACGCATGCTATTTCGATCACATTCGATGTGCGCTGCCTGAATCAGTACAAGCGTACGTGTGCAGCAAGCAGCAACCCTGGCGGCGTTAAAAACGTTGGCATCATTGCCAGTTTTTGCCGCTCGATGCCAAGTGTCTGAATCAATCTGGGAATGGAAACGCACGGCTCCGTACGATCGATGCTAGGACCTGGTACCCGACAGCAGCCTGGCAGTTGAAAAATGCTAGCTTAGGAAACCAAACTCCAAACTAAAAGAAAAACAGCATGCCGCATTGCATGGTACAATCAGACTAGGGCCTATATAAATAACACAATAAACAAGTATTACTTTTAAACAATAGTAAACCTAAAACATCCCCCCAAAAAAATTACTCTGAAATTAGAAAGAGCAGTACCCACCTGCAAGCCTTCTTGGGGATTTTCGTAAATGCCCAGGTACGTCGATGGCAATTTGTGCAACAGAAAAAACGTTTTATGGCTTTATGAGCTTTAATGGGGTGATCTTCACTTTTACACAAATCTGAAGCATGATGAGCCGTATACCTGCACTACATTAGAAATTAAAAAATAAGAGGAAGTAAAAAGTAAAACATAAACATGAATTATAAACGAAATGCAAACAACAATTACAAATAAAAAATACACACAAATTGAAAAATAAATAACAATTGCGAAGTATGTATACAGTGGTGGTTCTAGACAAAAATATTTGAGGGGCACAAATTCCTGCCTATGTGCAGTGGAACTGTTTAAATTTGTTCGTTATAATTAAAAAATAAAATCCAATTATATTTGGGGGGTCATGGCCCTAGCTTAGAATCGCCACTGTATGTATAATAACAAAGAATAGAAACTTTCTGCTTCACAAGAAAAATTTCATCCATAAATACTAGAATGAGAATTTGTTTCATCAAATTCTGTTCTAGACCACCACTTTAACTTAGTTAATAAACCATAATGAATCTAGAGGATTTTGTCTAACCTGGGTACGAAATTTGAAACACAGTAACCTCCCTCAATAATGACATTCTAATGAGAAATCAGCGATGGTACAGAAGTAAAGCGTTTGCCTAGCTTGTGGTTATCTCGGGTTTGACTCCCAACTGCACCAAAAAAAGAATGCTTACAGGCTAACTGTTCATGGTAGCCCAGGGATTGCTTCCCTAGACCTTAAGGGGTTCAGATTCCTTGGAAAACTGCAGGACACAGGTCGTAGCATGACACTTGCACCGTAAAACTCAAACATGTTAATGAATGACTATTTATATTTAACAACGGCATTTTATGGTCCTGGTAAATGTTTCATAGAATCATACATCTTCCGATTATTGGCTTTTTCTGATTAACGATGTTTTTCTCCATCCCTTGAAAGTAGTTGATGGGAGGGATAACTGTAGACAGTTGAGTAAGTATAAGTTAGTAATAAGATTGTGGAGAACAATTTCGATGGTAGGAGGAATGTATCGATGCCTATCAGACAACAGTTGCTGTCCTTCACCAGGCAAGGCAGCGATATGTTCCACCCAACGTAAAAAACTATGCTCCACAATACTGTTACTAACTTTTAATGTATTCTGCATCATAATGCTATGCCAATTTTTATAATCACACAGTAAGATTTTAGGTTTAGAAACCGTAGGACAACGCACAACTAGTATTGCTTTTCCCTGCTTGTTCCCTACATAGTGAGCCATGCAGTAGCATAAAAGTAAAGTGTTTGTCTACCGTGGAAAAAACAAAACAAAAAAAGGTTGGATCCCCTATTTGTACTGATCATATATAAGTTTAATTCTATAGGAGATGGAAGTTTGTATCGACAAACTGTAGGTCCTAGTGGGATACGTTTTAGGGCTCAAGGACCACAATGGTCATGCTGCATCGGGACTTACTGTTTTCCGAGGAATCCGAACATCTGGACCTACAATTTTCAGAGGAATCCAAACCTCTTAAAGCCTAGGGAACCAAACCACGGAATACAGTGAGCAGTGTGATCTTTATGAGATCTCTGAGTAAGCATTCTTTGCACTGTTTGGAGTCGAACCCGAGTTAACGGCACACTAGGCAAAAGTGTTACCATACTGGGCCACCGAAGGACACTTTTCAGGATGATTTCAACTTCCCCAACAAATCCAGGTTTTCCGGATACATGGGAACAATATATGCCATCAGATGCCAGGGTAAAAGGTGCTTCACCACATCCTTGAGAAAGTTCATATTCATCATAAAACTTAATGTTGCGTGAAAACAGGTTAAATACGGAGAATGGGCAATTCATTTCCTGCAACCACTTTTAAGCTTAAAAACTTAACCAGGGATAAAAAGGCCCAAAACAAACTTTTTTTTATAAACAATAATACATTAAAACTGTGAACTATAACAAATAAGTAAATCATTATAGTTATTGATTGAATTATAGTTTATGATAAATGATTAAAATTAAAATTATGATAAATATAATTAAAATTATGAATTATGGTAAATAATTAAAATCGTGAACTATCACAAATGATTAACAGTATGAGTTAAAACAAATTATTAAAATTATGAACTACTATAAATGATTATCAGCACAAATTATAACAAATGATTTAAAATGAACTATGACAGATAGCTTTAATTATGAACCATGTTGAAATACAAAATTGCAAAGTAATAGCAAAATAAATTGAAATGAATAAAGTTAAATTTCACATACTTTTTTACAAGAAACCACATCGCAAACTATCTCCATAGTTGATATCATTTTTTGTTCCAACTGCTCTTTTTTTTCCAAATTACGAAAATACAGCTCTTCTTTTTCCATTTCTTCCTAGAAAAGGTAAAAACTTAAATTTTTTTTTTTTAATGAAGAGATACGTTAGAAATAATAATATGTTCATGGTGTGAAATTATTTGATCTCTAACATGCAAGTTACAAAGGAACATCTTAGATAGTTCACAGAGGAAATACAGGGTTTGTCCCAGAAGTTCCCGGAATGATTTTTTGTAGTTGGCAACGCTGGCTGACGGGGCGGAGAAGTTGGTGGGGGATCTGAGCTTGGAAACGAGACCGGTATCAGTCGCCTGCGGGCAGTTGTTGAGGCAGGGTCACGCTCCGCGCAGAGGTATCTACTGCACCCTCGTCGATCAAAAAATGGACCAGTTTTTGGAGCAGCGTTATGCAATCAAATTTTGTGTGAAACTGGGTAAAAACGGGGCGGAGACACTCGAAATGCTTCGGAAAGCCTACGGTGACGGGGCGATGAAAAAAAGCCAAACTTTCATGTGGCACAAGCGGTTCCGGGAAGGTCGGGAGTCCGTCGACATCACAAACGGACGACTCGGTGCAAAAAGTGCGTCAAGTTTTGGACAATGACCGACGATTAAGTGTTCGGGTGATTGCAGAGGAGTGTGGAATACCCAAAACAATCGTTCATCGCATTTTAACGGAGGATCTTCAAATGAGGAAAGTCTGCTCGAAAATGGTGCCAAAAGTCCTGACGAGTGAGATGAAGGAGCAGCGTTTGTTGAAGTGCCAGGAATTGCATGAACGCTACGAAACGGACCCAGAATTTTTGGACAGAGTGATCACAGGGGACGAGACGTGGATTTTTCAGTACGATCCCGAATCAAAGCGCCAGAGCAGCGAGTGGCACACCAAGGAGTCTCCTCGCCCGAAAAAAGCAAGGATGAGCAAATCGCGAATCAAGGCAATGCTCATTGTGTTTTTTGACAGAAAAGGTGTAGTTCACAGTGAATTCGTGCCACAAGGACAAACAGTCAACAAGGAGTTTTACTGTGAAGTGCTCAAACGGTTGCGCAACAGGGTTCGACGCGTCCGAAACGAAATTGCCGAGAATGATTCAGAACGAAAGACAACGCTACAACCACACTGGCGCCATTGTCTCCGAAGTTGGTCAAATGGTGCGGTAACGCTTGCCCCAGATAATCAGACAGTCCTCGATTCATACCGAAGGATTTTTGTCCGCGGATCAAAAGAACCCTGAAAGGAACTCGGCATGGGACGCTGGAGGCGGTAAAAGCAGCCGGAACTATTAAATGAAGTAGATTCCATGACGCATCAAATGATTGGGTAAGCGGCAACGCATCAAGCAGGGAGAATACTTTGAAAAGTCTCAAAGATTGCAACTGATATTGAATAAATGATTTAAAAAATAATGGAACTTAACTCTATTTTCAAACGAGTTAAACACAATTTCTAAACTTCAAATTGATGTGATTCGATTTTCGATTCAAAATGTCTTGGAATTTTTTTGAATTTATATTGACAGTTCCTAGTAAGCTTTTAATCTCTTCCTTTTCTTCCAACTTATTATCTGAAAAATCAAAAAAGAAAACAAAATGTAAACAATTTTACACCCAACATGCCCCCCCTCCCCCAATGACTAATCTTGCATTAATTACCTTCTTAACGGATTCATGAAATAATATTAAGCATTATAACAATAAATCTGTACATAGTGATTTTTTTGTTCATAGTGCAATTTTCTGTCTTCCCGAGAGAGAGACATCGGTTTTAAACTTTCCTATAATGGTATCTTTTCTGGTCCCCACAATATTGTATAATATAGACAGATTTCACTATGTATACCAAGCACTTTCCTCCTCCTATGCACAGTCTTACACAATGCACTTTTCTTTTATCTTCATAAGCAATTTTGCATATAAATAATTTTTACCTTCACAGGCAATTATATATCAAGTACCTTTCTCCATGAAAATTTTACGTTGCACCTTTCCATCTTTATGAGCAATTTTACACTAAGCACTTTCGTTTCAACGTTTACAGGTAATCATACATGAAGTAACAGCAGTTAAGGTGATCCGGATCGAATGGAGGGACCCTAATTCGACCCTAGAACCGGGCGATATCTCTTTTCCTCCCATTCATTGAAAGCTCTAGTTTGAGCTCAAACGTGTCAGAAAATTACTATCCGTAAAATCTCCCATGAAAACATTACAAAAACTTATCCCAGTGGCTTTGTGTGTCGACCATTTGGCAATTGTGTTATCCTTGAGAAAGGTAATAATATCTAATAACAATACATAAAGCATTTCCCTCCCACCTGAATGAACGATCATACATCATACACTTTTCTTTCCTGTTCACAACCAGTCATACACGAAGTATCTCTCTATAATCTACATGAGCAATTTTTTTTTTCATACTGTTTCCTTTAATGGTTAGCATACAATGCCACCAGGGCAGTTTATTTTTTTTTAGGGGGGGATAATGAAATAAGATGTTTTGACACCCATGCTCTATTGCTCCAACTAGAGCACATTTTATAAGAAATGAACGTGTTGTAACGAGAAAAAAAAAAGTCATCGTCATAGGCAGGAGTCGAACAAGTAAACTCTTTATTGGAATCAAAGCATCACGTCAGTCAGAATATTGACTTTTTCCTCTTTTTTTTTTCTGTCCTAAAAAAAAGACACTAGACCTAGTGATAGTGGGACAAATGTGCTTTAATTTAAGTCTAAGTGTCAAAACATACAATACCATGAGAAAGATTACATCAAGAATTTTCCCATCTTCATAATCTTGTTTAAATCATTTTGAGCAGAGCAACCTTACAATAAGAAAAAATACATGACGCACTATACTAGGGATGGGCCAACAACTCTAAGACTTTATCTGTCCCAAACGACTACAATTTATCAAAGAATGGCACACCTCTGCCACAATGATATAATTCCGCAACATAAAACACCAATGATTTTTAAGCAATTTTCTTTAAGAAAAATGTAAGACATACGAAAATTTCGTATCATCCATGGATCTATCCTGCCAATTGTTTCTTGCTCTCCCTCTCTTTTCCTCCATACTGACAGTTTTTTGTGGTTTTACGGCTCAAAGACTACAATGGTCATGCTGTGCCAGGACCTACTGTTTTCCGAGGAATCTGAACCTCTTATGGCCTAGGGAACCAAACCCCAGACTACAGTGAGCAGTGCGATCTTTATGAGATTTCTGAGTAAGCGTTTTCTGCACTGTTGGGAGACGAACTCGAGTTAATGACACACTAGGCAAACGTGTTACCACACTGTGCCACCACACAGCCCACACTGACATTGACACCACACAATGATCATGTGCTGTTTGTGTTTTCATAGCACACGGATAGAAAAGCTTATGTCATGTCGGGACCTTGTTTTCAAAGGGATCCAAACCTCTGCCACCAAGAGAATCGAAACCCGGACTATGGTAAGTGCAAAAAATTCCATGCATTCCATGACACCATTAGGAATAATGGTCAATGGCACAACAGACCACTGCATTTCTGTTACGTTATCTTAAGGCAATAGACCTATATTTTATTGAGAAAAGCAACCCTAATGAAGCCTAGGGAACCAGCCTACGGAATACAGTGAACAGTTACGAGCAAAACCCTGCTTAGCGCCACACTCCGGGTGAATACATTACCACTGTGTCACCACAGGGTGATTATGTAGTGCCTAATTATTTGTTAATGCTGCTTTGGATGCAGATGGCTATATTGTTGCAACAAACAAAGAATTTAAAATACTGCACGTATATGCAGAGCCAAGTTATATAGGGTACGTAGGAAGCTTAGCTGATCACCTTCTTCGCCCAACTAATCATATTCAATGGCAAATTATGTTTGTTGTATTACTGAAATTTTATGCCAGTTCTCTGTGCATCCCCTCCCCTTATACATATATATAATACCAAATGTTGAACTTCGACTATATGTCCATCTACCAAGTACCGTATACCGTAACAATCCAAAAAATTATGGAGGGCTCAAGTGTCTTTACAGAAGATCATATGATGCAGCCAGGGTTTAAGGTCAAAACATGCTGTCGCAAAAATGCTAAAATGGGGCAAAAAAGTTGTAGCAAAATGCTAAAAAATATTAGTTGCTTTCGTTGCTCGAAAAATCGTATCAATGAAATTATTTATATCAACGATGCTTAACAGGTGCTGTTAAGAATTTTGAAGAGGAAACAAAAAGGAACAAGAAAAGATCGCTGAAGTGCAAAACGGATATTCTGGAATCGAGGAATCCTGTTTTCAGAGAATAAACTGTGGTTAAAAATGCCTGTCGCATTTTCGCGATGGGCAATAATTTTTTCTTCGCATTTTCGAGCAACTCGTCGCATTTTGCGAAAAATGCGACTGCAGCTTAAGCCCTAGATGCAGCCTTAGCAAAAATGATGTGTTTTGATATCCAATTGGGGAGATTAAGGCCTCTGAGAACTCCTTTTCTACAACACTTGTGGGTAGATGTAGTGTCGTAGAAAAGGAATACTACCCACAATAAAAGTCATAAAGCAGTATCATCAATGCATCATGAATCAATCATACACAATGTCTTAGCAAGAAATTGTGGGTCAAAGCGATCGTTCTTTTTCTTCTATTAAAAAAGCTCAAGTTTAATTCCATAATGTGGATGTCAGGAATGATTGTTCATACTTAATTCCCCACGAAAAAATTTAGAAAAAAAAATTTAGATGGCTTTATGTGTTGACCAGGTTGACAATCGTGTTAACCTTGTGAAGGGTAATAACATAGGTATATGCAGAAAGTTCATAAGGGGGGTTATAGGCTCAATGGCAGTTATAACCCCCATCAACACCCCTTCTGCATACACCAATGGGTAATAATATCCTAAAAATAAAAGTCTTAGCAACCCTATAATACAAAGAATAGTACAAACCTTCTATTGGTTTCATATCCTTCTCTAAAGATTTTTGTATCTTTGCAAATGTTTCTGGTGATTTGACACTTTTTACAGCATTTGGATTTTTCGGTTTGAAAGCACCTTTTTCTTGAACTTTTTTGAGAACTTTAAACTGGAAGAAGGGAAAAAATGTATAAAGCTTTATGACGACACCTCAGAAAAACATTGAGCAAAAGCATGGATCCGAAATTTCAATAAAGTGTTTCTTTTGATAGAAGTTTTCATTCGCCAAAATTTCAAACTTTTATTCCTTAGCTGCTGTGTTTTTTCAAAATGATTACCTTCATAAATCAACACAAAGACAGCTGAAAGAAGACACTGCGCTGAATACCTTTGTTCATCTCCAGATAATATTATTTGTTTTATAAAGAAAGGCCTGTTAAGATTATACTGCATCATGACTACAGTTTTACGTCTTGGTACAGCATACAACTTTACGTCTTGGTGCAGCATACAGTTTTTATGTCTTTGTCAAACTTTGGTCACTTGGAGACCAAACTCCAGCAAATGGATCAGTGAAAAAAAGGGTACATGTTTGGGATATCAACGGGATTAAAACCCTTATTTTTTGCATGGTAGATGAACGATTATCTATGCAGGGTTCCAACACACATTGGAAGAGGGAAAAAAAACCCTGACTGTTTAAAGGTTTTTCCCAGACTTCTTGGACAAAATTCCCTGACCATTCACAAGCAACTTCCGACTGAACTTTGGCTGCAGAGAAAATGGCTTAACACTCGTGAGCTACTTAAAACAGGTTAAGAAGGTTTTCCCTGACTTTTCCAGGTTTTAACCAAAAAGCTAGGTTTTCCCTGACCTTTAGGGATAATTTCAAATTCCCTGAAAATTCCAGACGTATGGGAACCTTATCTATGACACCATTAGGCTCTTGGTAACATTGGACAGAATAAATCTGTAGCTGGTCCCTATCACAGCTCAAAACCATGCAGTCTTTGTTTGGATGTCTTTTCAGTAATAGCACAATGCTGAAAGACAAGACAATTAGCTGGGATTTCTTAGGTTGGCTTAGTCGCATCTATTGAGCAAGAAATGTACTTTCAAGATTGCAACATTGGGGACTATTTAGAGATTGTAATATATCGGGTATAAAGGTCCAAAGGTTGGTTGTACTGATCATAGCACTACCTATAATTATACCCAAGAGTAATATGGTCACTCCTGTCAGATTGGTTTACAGTTTTATGCTCGTGTCTTACGATACAA
>QLNU02003225.1:63771901-63791253 GCA_006491805.2 Dysdera silvatica | reverse complement strand
ATGAGTATTATCAGAACTAGACAACCAAGAGATGCAAGGTTGTAAGGCAGGGGCAAGGAACTGATCTTGGTCCCTCAAGGCCGGGTCTATGCAGAATTGGTATTGTAAATATCAGCAACAATTAAGAGTTCATGATTTTGTACTTGTGTAACAAACTGTGCTGTTAATTACCGTCACTTTTAACAGACTAATATGAGTGGATGTTAATGAAGGTTCTTTATGGCACCAAGTGGCCCTAGAGTGGTTCAATACCAAGGACACAGGAAAGTCTAAGTCGGTAATTCCGGGAGAATAACGAAGTTGGGCCGATCCAAGTTAACTATGGATTGAAAAATTCAGGTCAAAGACACTTAAGTTTAATACAATTCTGATGTATGAACTTGCAATTTAAGTTAACGAAATTACGTTTTGTAGCTCATCGATCTTGTGCAGTCTGCTCTAGGGAGCTCTGTTAGAAAATAGGCTCCGGTTTGAGCAACTAATATCAAAAATTTATTTCTCCAATTGAAAGACATTTACCCAGGTGAACATCGTTCGAATTGTAATCTTTTGGGACCAAATAACTGCTAAACACCAACTCGTATTTTTCTTCTAGCCCATAATTTGTAACGTTACTTTTACATAAAGGTTAATTGTAAGGTAAAAAGAACCGGTATTAAGCCATGTTTGTTACGTTATATATCAAAACAAACATTATAGTTCTACATTGAATATTAATAAAAAAAATTCCTTGGACTCCCCTAAGGCTACTCTTGTCATTTTATACGGACAATTTGGTACGATGCCCTGTGAAAAAAAAATAATAAAAAAACATTTTATAGTTTGCATAACAAACGTTTTTTGTTTCGTTTGCATTTTCATGGCGTTAGGACAGTTAGGATCATGTTGCACTAAGACAAACTTTTCCGAGAAATCTAAACTTCTGCCACATAGAGAATCAAAACCTGGATTATAGATTGTCCTGAATTTTATGGCACAAAGACAACAAGGATCGTGCTGAGCTAAGACCTACAGTTTCTCAAGGAATTCAAACTTCCAAAAAGCCTATGGAACCCCCCCCACCACCAACGGTATGGTGAACAGCTGGTCAATAAGTGTTCTATTAGTTTTTTGAAACAGTTGGTAGCCGAACCTGAGATAACCACATGTTAGGTGAATATCAGCATTGCAAGGCCATCAAGAGTGGATTTAGAGGCCATTGGGGGGGGGGAATTAATGACTTGATTTTTGGAAACGATATCCTATTAGACCTTTACCTTTTGTTTTTCCAATGTTAAATTTTCATTCGGGGGGGGGGGCAATCACCCCCCTAAATCCATGTCTGAGAGCCACGGATCAATAGAAAACTGCAAAGCACTTGCCATCGTTTAAATTTAAACCTAGGTTATTTATACAGCAGACAAACGCATTACCACTATCCAACTGTATAACGTAAATTAGAGTCCACCCTTTATATATATCAAAGTAACGCTACTTGTGACAAAATGCATCCCTAAATGACAACGATCGCCAGGAGGTTTATTTGTGCTTCTACAGTTCACGGACAATTTTTGTTTGTTTGTGGTTTTACGGCTCAAGGACTACAATGGTCATGCTGTGCAGCGACCAACTGTTTTCCGAGGAATCCAAACCTCTGGACCTACAATTTTCCAAGGAATCCTAACCTCTTATGGCCTAGGGAACCAAACCCCGGACTACAGTGAGCAGTGCGATCTTTATGAGATCTCTGAGTAAGCGTTCTTTGTACAATGTTGGGAGTCGAACCCGGATTAACGGCGTACTAGGCGAACGCGTTACCACACTGCGCCACCGCAGGGCTTCATGGACAGTGAAGGTTATATTGTGCTAAGACCTAGTTTTCCAAGAAATTCAAACCTTTGCCAATAAAACTATACCACGGGCAGAAAAACGGCATGTATGCTACCATATCATTGGGAGGTTAATGGTACGATTCATTCCATCCACCATAGGGCAGTGGTCCAAAGGATCCAAATCTTTTAAGACCTAGGCAACCAACCCCTGGACTACAATGAGAAGTTAGTAAACTTTTTTTTTCACACCTTTGGGAGTCAAAATCCAGATTGATGGCACACAAGGTGAATTCATTACCCTGATCAAGAGGATATCCAGTTCAAAATACTTATCCCCCCTCCCAAAAAAAAAAGTTAAGAAATTAAAATTTACTTTATTAAATTAATACCACTAAGATCAGCTACGTTAAATTAATTAAACGATGTTGTTTAATCAGAGAAATTGAAGATTCGGTTGCAAAACATGGTCGTAAAGCGAGAGGCACAAAGTTTTTGGTTTCCTGATGCGTATGAGAGTTATAATTATAGATAATACCATAAGCTCATAAAATGTGCAATATATTAATTTATATAATTATTAATTATCAAAATATGACACAGGAATAAAAAGTGAGAACTTCTTGTTGGAAATATGGCATCAGTATACTTGCTCAAAGAAGTGTTACCACAAACCTTGAACTAGTAAAGAATGCAAAACACAATGAAATGAGGTAAACCTGTAGAAGAAGACAACTTACATGAATTGAGACTGGGCTGAAAATGGAGAGTTCGAAGACTTGGTGCATGAAGAACGAGGCAACTCCTGTTCATTGGTAACAGTAGCCATGGCTTCTTCGGCAAACTCTTCAACTTTTCTCTTAAACTTTAGACTATTTAATTTAAGCTTGTCTTTTGATTGTTGAGATTTTGAAGAAGAAGAACTGAAAAGTAATGCTACATATATAAAGGTTGAATGATGAATCGCTACAGACGAAATTTCAAAAACTAAAAAAAAAATACCTCTCTGCTGCTGGAGCAAACATCTGGCCGCCATAAATAACATTTTGTCCTTTTAAAAGTTTGTTTTTCAAGCTTGGTCCCCGACCAGAATAACTGCAATATTTCAAATATTGAAGGTTGGTTTTTTCTTCCAACAATGGTTTAACACACAGTGTGAATTTAAAACTTTGAATAGCAATGCCTTGTTTTAAACAAGTTTGTACCTTAAATTATGATGCAGTAGAACTTAAGTCAACTGAAATACTTTTAACCAAAATACCGATTAGCTGAAATATGTACAGTACTAAAAAGGATATTTTTTTTTTTTTTTTTTACAATTTTTGAAAGAAATACATTTTTCAATGTTCAAATGTTGGGATAAACTGTTCAACAGAATTTTTATTTCTGATGAAATAAGAGAAGAAGATAAATTCCAAGACCTCTTAGAACGTGTTTCCACATGTGAAAAAATTAAGCAAATTGAGATTCGTGAATGGGTAAATGGCGATGATTCTGAGCTTGATTTTAATGATCAAGGCATCGTTGACTTGATGCTGCCTGAAACACAAAGAGACGACATTCGAGACAGCAACAGCCATATCACCACCAACACTTCAGTGCTTTAGAGGTAAGAATTTATATAATGCTTTAGGACATGAAAGCTTATCTGAAATACTGTACAGGCATTTCCTGCAAACTACAATACACACTTTTTTTTTTTCAGATTGTATTACCGTTTGTTGAACAATGTGATGAAGCACCACCTTCAGATATTCCTCTAATGAAAAGATGGCAAGATATCGCTGCACAAAAACGATGTGAAATAAAGAAGCAAAGGAAAATTTAAATTAAAAAAAAAAATCAAAACATTCCAGGGATTACATAATATACAGTATTACAATAAATACAGTACATATTGTACATAATTTTAATAAATACTTAATTATTAGAGTATATGTCGAGTTCTTGTTGTGTATTTCCACCGTTTAGCTTAAGAAATCACAGTTTATTTTTTATCTGAAACCGTGCCCCCACCCCATTATTTCAGTTAACAGAAGTTCTACTGTACTTCTAACAAATTTTGCACTTAGTATAGGTAAACACCAGCTGGACTTACGATGCTTGAAGTTCAATCCGCTTAGAGCTCATCTTTTTATATTCTTTACTCACATGGAAGGAACAAAATTCACAAACTGATCTAGAAATGACATTATACAATTATTAACTCTTTCATTCACTCATAACACACACAAGATACGTTTACCGTAATTGTACACAAGTTAAAAAATAAAAGTTTAAAATTGCATAAATAAATATAAATTTACGATACACAGTTTAACTTCCACAGGCCGAAATTCTTTACGTACTGAAGTTTTGATGAACTCCATAATTTAAAACTGCGATTCCTTACATAAAAAAAAAGGTACTTGCGTATTAACGGGTCGTCAACGCCATTGTACTAGAACTTGCAATTGTTTCATGGGACAAAAATCGTAACTTGGAAACACTGTTTTGGATTTTATCATAAAAATGCCTTTAAAATAGGTACATCACTGTCACTTTATTTGTTGTTTAATTATTATGTACGTATTTTTACGTTAAGTATATTTTCATGCAATTAGTACACTTACCTGAATCACAGAGACCGAACTGGAAACCCCATTATCTGCTTTGTCCGGTTGGATCACATTCGATGTGCATTGCCTGAATCAGTAAAATGTTGAATCAATATTATGTTGAATTTGTATTTTTTATTTTTATATTCATGCTTCAAAAGCTTGGCATAATTCTAAGATCGCCAAATAAGATCAGGGGCCGCTAAAACGTAATATAACTATAATACGTAAGTACCAAGGTGGGTTGAAATTCCCGGAATTTACGAAAACTTATGGCCTTCCTGCCTTGTTCCTGAAAGAAGGCAATAGATTCCCATTTGTTGCTCGGAAGTTCAAACAAACGCATTGTGACAATAATTTACACATTCATTTCTTATTTAAAAGTCCAAACCGGAAAATCAATGCCACAAATTCACACTTTCAAAGACTTATGATTTTTTTACGAACTATTACGATGAAAACTGCTATCACTTATGACTGTTTCCAATCCTTACATTTCAAAGGGGGGAAAAAGTTGTTGCTGACGGCCCGTTAATACATAAGTACCAAAAAAATTGTTTCCATATAATGAAATTTTTATGGAATTTTTGACTCTGATACATAGGGATTGCACTGTATATGAACATGCGACCATTATACAGTAGAACTTCTACAAATTGAATTCCCATGTACCGAAGATCTCTCTAAAACAAAGTTTTCTGTGTAACCTTCAATTTCAATATATAAAGGTTCTACTGTACACACACATTATAAATACTATATATCTCTGTACGTGTGTGTGTGGGGGGTTATGATGAACAATTTATCGTAGTGGTTAATGTAAATTTTTCTATGATAAATACAATCCACAAAATCATTCATAAGAAATTATAATTTACTAACTTGTTAACGATAGATGTGCAAGCAAGTCCATCTTTTCTATGACCTTTGCAATATGCAAAATCTTTGGAGGTCCCGATCAATAGTAATTTCCCGGGATGATCGACTGATAACGAGATGCTACTTGTTTTCTGCAATGAAATTTTAACAATAAAAAAAATTTATTACGTAAATTAAAGTACTATTACATGCTTTCGTATATAGCATCATCATCATCGTCAGCCATTATCTAACCAGTGTTGGATAAACATCTGTCCAAATACCCTCCACATACCTATTTTAAGTAATTTGTTTCCATACATATTAACTCAGCATTTTTTGTCTTTTTTTTCTTATTTCATTCATCTGTTCATTTGATATAAGGATGTTTCCTAGGTCTTTGATGGGTAGGAAGATGACACAACAAGTCCCGCCTTAGCACCAAACTTCAGGTGTGGACACCGAGGTTTGGAATCCTCGTTAAACTGTGGGTCCAGCTTGTCGATGTCTAGTCAACAGGATGAGCTTGAGACCGAATCCACTGTACTACTTTTACAATACTATGCATATGTGTGATAACAGAGACACCTCTATCTTGCAATGGATTGAAAACGGTAGTTGATGATATATATTATATTCAAAAAGACAACCAAAAACCTACGAAATGCCTTCAAACTGGATGGGTGGATGAAATAAGAAAAGTTGGGGTGATATGCAAAAAAATTGTTCAGGATAGACTTGTGTAGAAAGTATTTACAGAGACCTTATGTACCAATGAGATAACAGTACACACACACACATATATATATATATATACACCGCTGGCCATTAAAATCCTTACATCATGAAGACAGCATGCAACCAACGTCAAATTTACACGAAAGATACAGTACACACACACATACATATATATATATATATAGGATGCTTATATAGGATATACAAAATATTAGCATTTCAACGCATGCTTGCAAAACAGGTAGGAGTACCACTACCAACAGTCAGTATAAAAGGAAAGACTTCAAAGCAGGTTTCCCATACAAAAATCGCATTTGCATTTTAGTTGCTTGTGTAAAGGTCTTGTTATGCCTGTTATATTGTGTAAGGAGAAGGACGAATGCCAACCAGCATATATCAGATTTTGATCATGGTAGAATTGTAGCCTAGCGGGACTGTGGTTTATCGTTCCACGATATTGCGAGTTGATGAAGATTCTATGACTGTTTCGAGAATATGGAATCGATGGGTCCAGGAGAGAAATACAGAATGCTGTACAGAATCTCAGCGGCCACTGGTCACTCACACCAGAAATGTTAGAAAGTGTTATTCGCACGGCCTTGCAGATCGTACAGCCACATTACATACACCGAGTCATGAACTTGGGCCATTTTTAGGACAACATTGTCTGCATGGTCAGTACAATGACGTTTGTTACACCTTCGAATGTCAGCATGGCAACCATTACTGTGGCCTCCCTTGATGCTGCAGCTGACACATGCATGCCTACAATAGTGAGTTTAACGACGAACACGGATGCAGGAGAGGGCATCACATTGTCTTTTCGGACAAATCCCAGTTGTGTGTACAGCATCATGATGGCAGTGTGTGAAAGCACAACGAGGCACAAATATTGTCAGCTTGCACTCGCCATACTAGTCCAGTACCTGGAGTAATGGTATGGGGTACCATTGGGCACACATCCCGATCACCTTGTGAGTTCCCACAATAGAAACACTATATTCACTTCGCAGGCTTTCTTAACTGTTGCCACTTAGAAACACAAGGAAAGCAAACTTAAGTTTAATTTCTAAAAATAGCAAATTGCTAAATTGTTTCTTTTTATATATTTTCCAAATATATATATAGTCACTTTCCGTATCTGGCAACAAATATATTGATTGTATAATTATAATTTCACATTTTATATTCGGCAACAGTACGTGTAATTGTTTTCCTAATTTTAAAATCAAACCAGTCTTCAATTTACCATTGAAGTGTGCACATGCCATTCTTGGAGGCTATGTCAAGTATGCATACTAAATTTCTTTAATTATGTATTTGAATTAACTTATCTTTTGGCGATTTATGGAATTAACTTAAACATTTAATAAAATAATACTTTAATTGAACAGAATTGCTGAATTACTTCAAAACTTTTAGTTTTGAAGTATTCAATTATTTTCTGCAACTTTTTAGTTCACACAGCAGGAAATTCGGACAGCCGTCGTTTCATTTCTAGTGTGTTAAGGCCTGTGGCTGTGCCTTATCTTCAATCCTCTATCATGCTACCTTTTAACAGGACAATGCACACACACGACTGTATGTTTTCCATGATATCCTGATCTTCCTCAATACAGAGGGTAGTCAATTGTTGCCCTCGCAGCACATTCTCCAGATATCTCACCAACTGAAAACATCTGGTCAATAATTACCAAGAGACTAGCACACCACTACTCACCAGTTAGTAAGACAGATAAACTCTGGCACAGAATTGAATCCACATGGGCTGCTGTACCCGTACCCGCAATTCAAACTCTGACTCGATGCCTAGCCAGATTAGAGCTGTTATTGCGGCCAAAGGCGACTTCCCTGGATACTGATTTCGGCCTGCTCTGTACCTAGAAATTACTTGTAATTTTAATAATTTCTTTTCATTATACTGTATGTGTACAATAAATATGGTTCTGCTGTTTGCTTTCCTTCCTGGTGTAGCAATTTTAATGACCAGCAGTGTATAACCAAATATTTTCAACTTCATATACGGAAGCCCTACTGTGTATGTATACATATATCACAAGAACTGATTAACGATGGACAACTGAAATTCTAGACTGGATTCCAAAAGATGATTGAAGAACTAGGAAGCATCCTCAGACCAGATAAAATAAGAAAACAGATTGAGGAGAAATGAAAATGGATTGTTCACGACTGACTTAAATAAAAAGCACTTAAAGAGACTCATCTAGCAGTGGATAGATAATGGTTGAATACGATGATATATTTAAGTGCAGAAAACATTGGCCTAAACGTAAACAAATACACAATAAAAATATTAACTTACAGTGTTTCCGTCCCTATCGGGCAGTATCGATGCATTCAAAATCCCTACCACAGTGCCTACTGAAGTTTTCCAGTGCTCAGTATGAACAGTAGAAAAGAGAAAAAGACTGACAACCTTATCGACGTCATGCAAGTCGTTCATCTTCCAAATAGAATATGTTTTCCCCTACAAAAAGTCAATTCAGCATTCAATAACATATAAGAGAGCGGTTTCTTAATTTCATGAATTACCATTAAGTTCAGAGAATAATTAAAAATGCGATTAAAGGTATATTTATGTTTGTCCATGTCACAAGGTTCATTCGAAATGTTAAGCTGTTAGCTTAACATAAACTCTGATCAATATTGCTACATTTTACATCAGTGCATCAAGACATTTTGCAACAATACATTGATGCATAAGTATACTGATAAATATCAGTTTAGAAACTTTTTTTTTTTTTAATTTCATTCTTAATCATGGATTATGGAAATTATGTCAAAAAATAACAAAAACAAAAAAAAATTTTTTGGAAACCTGGTGGAGTATGATTCCAAGTCTCTTCTTTGCCGGAGACATGCTCTTATTTCTAAGCTACAGATGACCTGTCATTCCGAGAATAACTGGCTCATAGTGAAAAAGTTTTAAATATACTCGTAGGAAGAGGAATGACAGGTCACCTGTAGCTTAGCGGTTAGAGCATTTCTCCCGCAAAGAAGAGACATGGGATCATACCCCACCAGGTTTCCGAAAATCCTCTTTTTCTGTGAGTTATACCATAAATGTCAGTTTAACACTGACTATATCAGCTTATTAGGTGCAGGTATATCAACATAAATCTGTCACCATTTTAAAAAATGGATTGTCTTTGCTTCTTTTTTTTAAATAGCACAAAGACACCAACGCTCAGGCTTGCATAAGCAAAGTCCTTATTCCTCTTCGGGTAACATAGCATTGTCCCGGCTAAGCGTTGTTCAGTCTTGCGTTTCTTTTGGTAGTTACAGAATGGTGTCAGACTACAAGGCAGTAAACCTTAATATTCCTGAACTACTGAGTCACAGTAAAAATATAAAGGCAAATCTAACAGGAGCAACCTGGAGGCTATCATATAACTCGTGAACCCAGTGGCGGCTTGTGGCGAGATTTTAGGGTATGTGCATGAAGCCAATTCACCAAAACCCAAAGTTACCATAAATTTCTTTCTTATTTACTGAATGAGGTAAAAACCAGTTTCTTGAGGAGTATAGACCGTAAATTGATGCGTTTTGGTGAATTAGCCTTCATGCACACACCCTAAAATCTTGCCACGAGCAGCCACTGCACGAACCAGAGATTAACAATAAAAAATTTTATAGCAGAAATTAGAAATACAAAGATTATAAATAAGGCAACTTATATAACCATAGAATCACAAGGATGCTAAAAACCAGCGGTTCTTCAACTGTGGTCTACGGGACCCTATCAGGGAGGTCTACGAGACTCTCCCAGTGTTCCACAAAGGTTCAGAAAAATACCCAAACAACAGCATTTGCTTCTTACTGCAGGGTTCGAAATTAGCGGGTGCATCTGAAGTTTTATCCGTGCACGTAATTTTTCAATTTGGGTGCATGCAGTGCACCTAACTATTCAAAACTATGTGAACTTTATCACTATTACCTATATAGACATGTATACGATACAACTGAACATAAGTCAAGTAGTGATTCAGATGACCACGGTTTTTCTTTAGAAAGTGGTAGTGACTGAAACAGTGGTCAAATTGGAAGAAAATAATTGATGGGGAGGATGGGATGCAATCATTACCTAGCAAAATTTTGTACAAATAATAAACTAAAACTGAAAGATTTGGTGGAATGGATACTTATGCTTATTTTTCAAGGAAAGTGACCTATTGAATAATTTTCTCAATGTATCTGCTTTGTATTGTTTTGTTCATTACAAATGAACATTCAATTATTTTTAAATGTTGCATTTGATTAGCATACATGCTTCAATATAATTTCTATACTTACATTTTACCCATTTTTAATGTTGAGGTTTACTTTCTATTCTGTTAGTTACTTATGTACCCACTGGTGTATGCAGGGGGGTGTTGATGGGGGTTGTAACCCCCATTGCAATGAAATTTTGTATATTTAACATAGGAATATGCGAGTTGCAGCTCTGTAACCCCCCTCCCCCCTTATGAACTTGCTGTGTATGTCTATGTGTGCACCTAACTAGTATTTAGTGCACCTAAGCCACAAGACTTTGGTGCACTTGTGCACCTGATTTAAAAAGTTAATTTTGACCCCTGCCTTACTATTAAGAATAAATTATGAGGGGACGAAAAATTTCTTCCTTAAATGGTGAAAATGAGTGCTGAAACACTAGAAATAAATATGTATGATGCAAATTCCAGGCTTTAAACTTTGAGTTAATTCTTGGGCGTGCACAAAGGTGATTGATTTCTTTGGGGTTCGTGGTCTAGGAAAGTTAATGAACCGCTGCTATAAACAGTGATGACCTGGAGTTGTTTCATGCAAACTGGTTGTTAAAATACTCTTTTTTTTTTTAAATAAGAACCATTTATCTGTTTGTGTTTTATGATACAAGGACAACAAAGGCCATGCTGCACTAAAACATATGTAGGGTTTCCACCCACATTGGCGAAAATTTCCTTGACTTTTCCAGTGGTTTTTCCCTACTTTGCTGGCAAAATTCCCTTACTAATTTCTTTGACTTCTCTCTGTGGATTCAAGTAAACTTTGGTTGTGGAAGGAATACGGCTTCACATTCGTAATAGATTTATCTATTCGACAGAGAGGTTAGGGAAGTTTTCCCTCTGACTTTTCCAGGTTTGACCAAAAAATCTCATTTTCCCTTTACCTTTCCCTGCTTTTTAAGGATGTTTTCAAATTCACTCAATTTTTTATAATTCACCGAACCTGCTGTTAAAATAAATTCACAACTGGCTGCAATCTATACTTAAACCTTTAACTTGATTGGTTGAATTCTTATAGCGCAAGTACAGCAATGGTCATTCTGCACCAAATAAGGTGAAGATGTACATATGATCTGTTAAGTGTGGGAAACATATTGGCCACGGGCAGTGTAGACTGAGATGTTAATAGTAGCAACTTCGTTATGCCATCTGAATGTCCTGTCTGGGATCATACCGTCTTCGGTGGCCACTCTTCCCAACATCACCCCCCCACCCTTGTCCACTCTACTACTAATAATAATAATGGCAACAAAGCCAACTTTGATCTGACATGCAAGCACATCAGCAGCATAGAAGAAACTGCTCTCGACATGACGAGACGTCGGTAACAGTAAAAGGGTTCAAATATAATTGGAAATACATATATACATGATAGCATACATACATTCTTTGAGGTCTTAGGAGGAATCTTGTTTACAATAATTCCTATGGTAACCCAATCACCTTCAATATCGCCTTTTTTAATATAGTTCTGCATAAACGACATCTTGATCATTCTTCTTCCGATCATTTTATTTTTCATAACACCGTGTGGCAGCAAAGGATTTCTAAAAAAAAATGAAAACATAAAATTCACATGCACATTTAGATTGTACTGTCCTCACACATTTCAAATAATTCATTACATGACAAATGTAAGTGTTTACCCACTAAACCAGTGTTTCTCAAACTTTGGTAGCTACAGGATAACTATAAGCATTCCTTTATCGCGGACCACTTTAAGCATTCCTTTATTTATCACGGACCACCTGTTGGCTTTTCATTTCCCCCATTAAAGGAAATATTGCCTGAAATTAAGTTTGCCAACGTATGGTTAATAATATTAAGTCCCACTTAGCCACTGTTATACTGATCTCCCCTTCCTTTACTTCTCCGGAGAAAAGAAACAAGCAAAGTAACCCTCTATATATGTGATTTATTAGCAGGCTTATATATGTATATAGAAGCCCCGGCAGAAGAGTTTTATTCATCCCTTGAAATATAATTTGTAGTTAATTTTAACTTCTTTTATGGTAGACTTTAAGCTTTTTCAGTTTTTTTTACTTTAAAAAAGCATGAACTTTTGGCAGAAAATTTCAGAAATCTCCGACCATGTTCTTAAAACATGGGTTGGTTGCCAAACTCACCTGAAACAAAATAATTTTTAGAGTAATGCTATTTGATAAGGAGAGTGTCAGTTATGATCTTATTTTGTCAAATTTACAATGAAAATGACATCATTAACTTAAATAATAAGCAATGTAGACAGCATGGGTGTATTCAGAAGGTTCAAACCATTCACGAAACACCGTAAAGTAACGTTTATAACAAGTAATGTTTACGAGAAATTCCATAAATCTCACCCGAACCTAAATTCTAGCGACGCCTGCAATTTCTAATTAATTTCATTCATTCTTTCATTATTATTTTCTGAAATTTGGTATGATCCTGTGGACCACTTGATAAGCCACCGTGGACCACCAGTGGTTCATGGACCACACACTTTGAGAAACACTGCACTGAATGCTATATTCTGTAAATATGATGATTAATAAATAGGCTTTCTGCGTATTTTTTCCCCCCTCTTTCATTTTGATATATTTAACGCATCCAAGACAGTACAGTATTGTTTTCTATTTAGGTACAAACATCCGAAAATGTCTCCATACAGAATCAATTAAAAAAATGGAAACCTTGCTTCAAAATTGGAATGTTTTTATTTCGTGAGATTTTGGTTTTTATGGCGCAAGGACAACAAAGGCCAGGCTGCACTGGGATTCAGTTTTCCAAGGAATTTCAATCAGTGCTGCCAAGAAATTTTACCTTATACCAGTGGTGTGCAAACTATTTTCATTGCCGACCCCCCATTTTGCGTAAAATTTTGTCGCAACTTCTGGACAAACTGCCCTATACTTAAAAAATATGTTATGCACATTTCTTTGAATTTGGCAACCCACCAAAATTTTCTCGCGACCCACAGTTTGCACACCACTACCCTATACCATGCTGGGCAAACAAACAACACACATTCCTCAATATCATTGGGATTCAAACCTAGCTTAATGGTATGATGGACAAATGCATTGCCACTACACAACCATTTTATTGGGGAATTCAGATCTCTAAAGGCCTCGGGAACCAATCCCCAAATTATAGTGAGCAGTTAGTTGGCAAGCTCTCTTTTCTTGTTTTGGTACCACTGGGCATTAAACCCGGATTAGTGGCACATTAGATGAACTTGTTTCCACTGTGCCACTGCAGATCTTCCAAATATAGTAGAACCTCCATATAACGAACTTCTCTATATAGCGAAGTTTTGGTAAATCCCCATGGTCATTATATATAATTCATATATATATATATATATATATGAAAGTATTTTTATATAACGAAATTTTTAATGACCAAAACAGAAAATTGAGTAGTTACATCAACGACATTGGGTTCCCTAACACTGTGGGAATACAATATGCACAATTAAAAACATATATTTTTAAATAGTTGAATCAGGGATTTATACACACACCCCAACACCCCCCAGATTTTTTGATACACCCCCCTTTAATGAAATCTGAACACACAATTTGTTTAATGAAAATAACTTAATGAAATTTAATCTACACACCCCTAAAAATCTTGAACACCCCTTCCCTGGTTTATGAATCCTGGATAACCCTTGTGTTAAATGTTATTTATGAGAAACAGTCGTTAACTGAAAAACAGGATTTTAATTGTGGTATCATAATGACCTGCCCTGGTTCATGAATACACATCGTTTCCACATAGCGAATTTCCTATATAACGAATTTTTTTATGGAACCGTCCATTTCGTTATATGGAGGTTCTACTGTATATTAAAGTTCAAACTAGTATCTGAATCCTCGGCATAAAAATGAAAGTCTTAGCAAAAAAAAATGTAAAAGTGGGAGCTTGGTGCACTTGAGACTGAAATAGAAATCGCAAATTATTGACAATCGTGCAAGCATTAATTGTTAAGCATATTTTTAAAATTGAACTCAATTCACTTCGGATATAATTTTCCAGAGATATAATTGTGCTCAATTTGGTTATATTCTATATCTAGGTGTAAAGGTAATGTGCTTGTCTACCATAGAGAAGAAGCAACATAAGAATCCAGTTGATATTGAGTGCTTGTCTTTTTCCTGTTATATTTAGTGGAGGGAGGGGGATCATTTCTTAGGTGATAGACGTTTCGACCCCTCGGAAAAACTGTAGGTCATGGCACAAGGGTAATTTAACTTGTCCTTACACCATAGAACACATATGAGCCATGACCATTAAATATATATATATATATATGATTATTCTAATAAAGATAACACTTCAAAGTGTATAGAATGAAACGAAACATCATTATTGTACTAACAGCCATATATAATATTTGAGCTTTTCAATTTAATCTATTATCGTCTCTTCGATACCTCTATTTCACATACGAGATATCTTTCTTCTTCTTTCATGAAATTTTAGATTCAAACTTATACTAATTTTTTGACTCAGAGGAGAATAAAGAGAATGCAGCATATCTGTTTTCTAAAATTTGTAGGAGTCAAAAAAAAAAAGTCTAGTTTGAATTTAAAATTTGTGGACACAACAAATGTTAGTTCAAATTGTTATAATTCCAAAATATGACTTCCTTTCTTAATTAGAGAGACACCCCACTGACACACTATACACATACAGTAAAATCTACCTATAAAGATTTTGCTTGTTTGCATGGGAGAATTGGAAAGGGTGGCCACCAAAGCCTGCCTATATAAATAATCTGTGTATAATGACATTTTCCCCCAAACCAGATAGATACAAAGTGTATCATGTTCAAATTTGTTTATTATATCTTTGTCTGTCAGATATGTTGGATATTGTTACAGACAAATTTCACTGTCTATACACAGACAAACAAATAGACATAATATAATAAAATACCTACATAATCCTAATACCTGAATTCTCATCAACCACATACGATTCCTTTGAGGCATTTCCATTTGGCAACTTGTCATTGTCTTTCCCTTGAAAATTAATAAAAAATGTAAATTATGAAATATATATATGAATTACGTTAATTTAAAATTTGTTCATGCAATGCATAATGTTACACCCATGAGTCAATACTTAGCATATTTAATATTAATAATATATATATCCTTTATTCCTCCCTTTGTCAAGTGAAGGCATGCCTTCACTTGACAAAGGGAGCAGTTGGCTCTCGAAACGTGTTTTAAACCTTACACCAGTGTCGAAATAACTGTTGTTATGAGACTAACCTTTTACTTAATGTGCATTGCTTTCCAATTCTTACATATTCCATACAGATACTAAAAATTTCATTTTTGTTTTATAATGCAAAAACAACTAAGACCATGCTGCACCTAAACATAAATTTTTCCAGGGAATTTAAACGTATTTTACCTAAGGAATCAAATGCTGGATTATGAAACTAAAAAAAAAAACAAAAAAACTAGCGAATGCTAGGTACCTGCTGGAATTAAACAGAAATTACTCCCATAGTAGCCAAATATTACAATTTATAAAGTTGGCAACTCATGTTTTTTAGCTCACACTAGAGCTTTTTGGTAAAAGAGGAAAACAAATATTATCCCCACCCTGGAGTCGAACCAGGGTCCCTACATTGAGTCCGGAATGCCTTGACCGCTAGACCAACAAAGGTAGGGACAACACTCTCTTTCCCTCTTCATTAATATAGCAGTCAAGGCACTACATGCTCAATGGAGTGATCCTGGTTCGACTCCAGGACAGGGACGATGTCTGTTTTCTCCTATACCAAAAAAGCTCCAGTATAAGCTAAGAAACGTGAGTTGCCAACTTTATTAATTGCAATAAAAATCCCCATGAAAAAGCTCGCCCTGGTGGCTTTGTGTGTTGACCATTATTTGATAATTGTGTTAACCCTGAGAAGGGTAATATCTTACAGTAGCCAAATATATTACCACAATACTCGTACAATTTCAGTTTTGGACACATTAAAACGTTAATTATTTCGCCAATTACAAAGAACAATGTGATTGATATAATACCCTACTTACATGTTTTAATTTTTTTTACTGGATGTTCTGTCTCGTAGAATGATTTAACAGCTATTCTTTTTTTAATTGTTTTTCCCGTTTCAGTAAGAAATATTTTATTTCCTTCTTCATCATCATCTGAACAATCTGTCAAACCTGTATGGACTTCGCTGCTTTCAGGGCATCCACTTGGTGCTGGAGTCATATTCGTTTCCCGCGAAAACAAATCAACCGAAGTATATTTTGGTTTTAAGGCTTCTGTTCCATTAGAAGTGCTTTCTTTGGCAATAGTCTGAACATTCAGTTTTGGTTGAACAGATGAACACGAAGGGATGGGAGATGGATCGTCAACATCATCGCAATCGAGAAGATCAGCAAGAGTGTCAATATCCAATTCTAGAAGGAAAAACGTAAAAACGTTAGTGTACTTAAGAATGCAAAGAGAGAAGAAAATGGGTGGTTATTTGTTCCTCTGTGAAAATAAAATGGCACATATCTTTAACAGTATCCGTTATGGAAGAGAATTAAAGAAATATAAAAGATGGGACCCCTCTTCATTGTCAAATTTCAATTAGTGCCAATAATTGGCTATTTGTTCGCCAAAAGTAGTTGAATTGTGCTGTACTTAATCACTAAACTAAATGGGCTTGTTATAAGCGAGTTCTACAGCAATTCAAATAACTCTGCCCTAATTGTATGTCTTTCATTTTAGCTCAGTCCCTTTTAATCTTAATTCTGCCTTTCGCACAGTGATGTCAACTATTTCTCTCTCGCTATCTCTCTAGTGTACAATTGCAAGTTGGGTTACTGTTTTAGCGTGCGATTGCTCCTTGGCGCCCAAGAAGGACTACTGAGAAATGGCAGCAAAAAATATTTTCAAGAGGGAGTGATCATATTTACAAAACAGTGGGGTTGAACTCCCTGGCCTTATCTCGGCTACGGCCATAGCCATGAACACCCCACTCCATTTTACTGTGCAAAATCTGGGTAAAGGCTACTATTTTATTAACATTTAACAACCAAACCTTCCTTGAATTTCAACGGTGATTACAAAAAGTGTAAAAACAAAATGAAAAATCGATTTCTCAAATATTATGGTATGTTGTTAGAAATTTCTCACATGTTGTTAACAACATACCATCATCAATGGTTTTGGCGACAACTTTTAAAACTCCGGCTTACACATTTTATTCAAGATTACAACATGGATAAAAATTTAATCTCGTTTAACACATAAAATCTAAATTGAATTTCATGAAAATGTTGTAAATTGATCATGTAATCCAAAACAATTGTGCATGTGATCACAATTGGTGTTAAACAAGCAGTAACTTATCTTAAAGAATATCAGATCAAGGAACAATAATTTCAAAACAAATTCTGAATCACGGGTGCTGTTAGCGGTGGGGGGACCCGTACCCCCAATGTTTGCATTAGGGTATATATCATATCCCCCCTTCAATTTCAAACAAAATGCCTTTTTAAAGGTATACATTGTCCCCACAAGGCGGTGGGACAGAGCGAATCCCCTATCCGATTGGTTAACTGGCGTGACGTCATGATACAAGTTAGGGACACTAAATTTTGCCTGTATTGGGGAATATGAACTAAATCTAAGGATTAAAAGGCACTAAGGAAAATTAACTTGTTAGGGTTACCAGATCATTTGAAGTATCCTTCTTTTGGCGAATATTAATTTACTTTTATTTCTTATCGGCAACTTTAAATTTTCAGAATATAATCACACGTGCTTAACTGATAACTATTAGAAACATGCAAAAGATAGAGCGGTTACATATATATAAACTTTAAATAACATAACATATATATACAGTAGAGTCTCCATATAACGAACTTCCATATAACAAAGTTTTCTATTTAATGAAATTTTCGGCGGAACCTTGACTTTGAATGGCACTAACATGTAAATTTGTCTCCATATTACGAAAAACAATTTCTATATAACGAAGTTCTTTTTATAAAGAATTTGATTTTTTTTTTAATTTACCTTTTACAATTTTTCAGCGGGATGGTTAGGTAAGGGGTATAGTTGAGGATTTTAAGCAAAAGGACGGAGGTGAGGTACCCTTCTGTATAGTAGACATAGGGTCAGTTGTGATAAATAATTCTATTGTTCTAAACTGGGAACTTTGAATCGGCGGGGATGTATCACTCTGCAGGTGTGGCTAAGCCACGAAATTTGCTTCTCGCATATACGTGTTGCATTGTTGAAGAAAATGTTATAGATGACGTGTTCCGATATTTACAAAAGTGTGAGAATTTCTATGAACAAAACGTTTTTTATAAGATACTTGTACAAAGCAAAATTAGTGATTATTTCTCTGTTTCAAATATGTTGTATGAGGATCATACAGATATAAAGTAATCCTCAGTCTTTACTTTTGTTATTAATTTGTGCGTACTTGTATACAAAAAATATTTAAATTCGTAAGAAAAGAAGAGTCTACTGAACTTAGTTTTTACTGTCCAAATTTAGCTTTTTTCATTTTATCGAAATTAAGTTTCAACATTTATGTTAATTTCTATTTAACGAATTTTCCTTATAACGAAGTTTTTCAGAGGAACGATGGCACTTCGTTAAATAGAAACTCGACTGTATATATATATAAATAAACAAAAACTACTTAACCTTACCATATAAAAAAATTGATTGTATTGTATTTATTCAATCAAATCCACGGAATGAGAGAAAACATACGTACGTGCATGCAACTGACTTCGGAAAAAAATCGCCAAACGATCAGAAAACCCCCCCAAGCAAATAGGGTTGCAATGTAACAACTGGTAATATGTATGCTGAAAGACAGTAATGAAGCCCTTTCTTTTTTTTATGAAAAAATAAAACCCCGAGTGTTATTTATTTTTTTGTGCATGAATTCTTTCATAAGTGAAGGTTATAATATAAACCTTGCATTTCTTTTAATAAACATTCCTCTAAATCTAGTTGGCACTAAAATTTAGTCTAGTAGTATTTCAAAAACAAGGATCAGAAACAAATTACTTTTGCAACCAATGAAA
>QLNU02003225.1:63705232-63771801 GCA_006491805.2 Dysdera silvatica | reverse complement strand
ATTGTATTGTATTTATTCGATCAAATCCACGGAATGAGAGAAAACATACGTATGTACATGCAACTGATTTTGGAAAAAAATCGCCAAAAGATCAGAAAAATACCCAAGAAAATAGGGTTGCAATGTAACAACTGGTAATATGTATACTGAAAGACAGTAATGAAGCCCTTTCTTTGCTTTTCTTTATGAAAAAATAAAACCCTGAGTGTTATTTATTTTTTTGTGCATGAATTCTTTAATAAATGAAGGTTATAACATAAACCTTGCATTTCTTTTAATAAATATTCCTCTAAATCTAGTTGGCATTAAAATTTGGTCCAGTAGTGTTTCCAAAAACAAGGATCAGAAATAGATTACTTTTGCAACCAATGAAATGAGGGATTAACGTCTGTCCGGACAGCCTTCGCTCACCACCACCAATATTTTCATGCCGTCGACGCCAATGTTCTAAATTATCATCGGATTTTAAAATTATGAACACGTAAATTGCAAACTTTGAGTGCAAGTATAAAGCTTACCTTCTTCACAATTCATATCGCTCTTTTATGTTTAAAAAGTAGCGGAAAATTTTATATTATATAATGCTATAATATGCAATTTTATATTAGTCCCGTAGTTGTTGACAAATTCACAAGATGGTGAAACAAGTTGAAGCGCAATTAAAAGACACACAGCGAACACACAGATCGTTTTCCCGCCAACAGATAATCAGTGTTGCCTTATCGTATTTTTTCCTGTGTTAGACTAAAAATCCCTATAATTTTGAAAATGATTAAAATCTAAATTTCGCGATGGAAGCAGTACGTTCACACAGTTATAGCGCCTAGAACTGGCGTTCCTTCTATATAGAGCAATTTACATCTGGAGTTGAATTGGAAAAACAAGATAGACAAAATTATAAATTACTATAAATGGAAAGTGATTTTGTAATAGTTATTATTATTCTTTAATTCTGTAAAAAAAAAAAAACCATATTGTTCAATTTACATTTAAACCGACTCCTATTCCTTAATTTTGAAACAGAAGACACTAAAATATGTTAACATAAATTCCGAACTATGATGGGACTCTATCTCCATACTCTAATCCGGATATTTTCCCAGAAAAGTGATTTACAAAGAACCAGGGTAAATCAATGCAAAAAAGTATTGAGGAAAGTTCAAGTAGCTTTAAGAAGATCATGTAATACGGTATTGAAGAGAACAATATGCTTTGATGTTTAATGGGAGGGTGAGCTGTGCTATGGGGTGTTGACGGCTGCCCAGGACCGCCAAAATGTTTGTAAGTACCAGAAATCAGTTTTGTTTTGTTAAAGGGTTTTCAGGGCTCTCTAAATTCCCAGCTGGCTTCAGGCCGCTAAGCTATTGCAAGTTCAGCTCCCTATGAGAGGTTTGAGCAAAGAACTATGTAGCAAGATAGCCTTACCTTGCAGTTTCCATTGTGTTACATTGAGGTGCCCATTTATTATTTATTTTTATTTTTTTACCTCAGTGTACTTCCTTCTTACGCTGTTCTTGTCTCAAGCAGGAATACAGAGTAGCATATATGCACAAAGGTAGATAGATCCTACACTATTGCAACAAACTTGTATGAAAGTATATATAAAAATGCTTTAGTTCTGAGAACATTAAATGTTCTATAAATTAAAATTATAAAATTATAATAATTAAACACTATGTATTTTATAATGCATAAACGAGCGAAAGTTTTATATAAAAGTACCTTAATTCAAGAGTAGCAAGAATTTTATGGACGTATCTAAGAGATCTCAAATAAAACATCATTACAGTTATGGTTGATGTTTTGATTTAAAATTTCCCCATTCCTGTTTATTCACCGTGGATTCAAATTTGGAAGGAATTTTTACGTTTTGAAAGAACTTCTTTTCGTTTTTAACTTCATTATTTTTAAATGTCAAATTGTCGTGTAAATGTAAAATATTGTGATGCCGAAGTTTCGCCATTATTAACTATTTAACAGGCGTAAAATTACTCCATACTCGGCGTTTAGTAAATTACGTAGCACTTTTCTTTTTATGCATTGTTCTTTATATTTTTTTAAAAAAATATGACGTACCCCATAAGTCATAAAACGGTTTTCGTACTAGATCATGGCCCTGATTTCAGTGCTTCATGCCAACAAAGCATGGAGTTTGATATATTCACAAAAACAAGACAGCCTGGTATCATTCCCCTGTCGCCAATTTCTAAATCTCTTTGGACTTGCTCAGTTGAGGCTGCCATGGAATATTGTCGAATAGTATGGGATATTTTTCCAAAAGGAAAATTAGTAAGTATGTTGGCGCTACTGCAGAACACGTACCGCCTTCTCTATGCTTTTGAAATCGATCCAAATTTGAGTCGTTTCGGTTGTGGCGTCATACATCCGTGTCTATATGATACGCCATTGGTAAAACTTTAGAATTAAACCAGTTGCCAAAACTCATGCTATACTCTTAAAATTTAATCCGAGAGCTCTAACCATCATGCCTGCACGTGAATCCTAAGGCATGCAAAGCCTGGCTTGGAACGTTGCCAAAACAAACTCTGGATGATGGCCGTGTTTCTTTCATACGCAAGGGCATTTTTTGCAAATTGGTATTTTTCCTGAATCAGTGAAAACCTAGTGGGAGGGGTGCCCTAATCCCCTCCTCCCGACCGCCAAAACAACATCAGTAAAGCACAGCTGCAATCTCCTATAATTTGAAAGCTTGCAATAGTAAAAAAAAAAAAACCCATCTCCTTACATGTATTGGTCGTTAACGTTGATGAAAAGGAAGCTGGACATATTTTCCCAAAAGAATGAAATCCCAATGGTCGTATTCCAACTTTAGCCAACTTCATGTCATAACATCAGTGAATTTTTTGTCAAAACATTTAGAAAAATTTTCGACTCGCAAAATGTCAATCCATGATGACATCATCCAAGAACTATTACCAGAGAACAAAATTAACACCTTTGGCAACCGAGATAATTCTAAAGTGTGGCATTTTCTGCTTGCTTCACGTTTCTGTAGTCTGCCTTTTGTATGTTGGAGTGATTGACCCCCCCCCCCTTTTTTTTAATTGTATTTGAGAGGTAAAATAAGTGTGATTGAGTGGTCTATGAAAGGTTTGATTTCATGAGAGTTTGAGTGTCCGAACTGTAAAGAGCAGATGAAATTGTGTACTAGGCCTAGTTTGGGTGGGCGAAGCCAAGATTATCTGTTATCTGACAATTGAACTCAAACTTTTCAATATTACACTTCGTTATAGAATTTATATAATTATTAGGAGAAAAAATTTTATTTAGCATTATCGTACGGATTATGAGGAATCGACAACCCCATATAAACATGAGAAAATAGCAAAGTGAAAGAAGTAGTAGTAGGGATCATGAGGAACAATATATTAATATTTTTTATTAAAAAAATAGTCTTTTTTTTTTCTGGCTTCGCCCGGATAATAAGTTTCACTAACAATGCGAATGTGCATGATTGTTGCCTGTCTGAAAAGGTTCTTGGTTTGCTGAGAGTAAGTTGACTATGGTTGATGTGTTGGATATGTATATAAGGCAATGTCTAATTTGATTCGAGTGGAACCGAATGTAAGAAGTGATCGTACTCCTACCTGCTTTGCAAGCATGTGTTGAAATGCTAATTACATTTATATCTCAGCCTGTTGTGCCTTTCAAGCAAGTTTCACATTTGTTACATGCTGCCTTTATGGTGAAGCAATTTTAATGGCCAGCAGTGTATATCATTAAAAAATAATATTTTATACATGTATAGGCATATGCAGAAAGTTCATAAGAGGGGTTACAGGTTTGTGATGGGAGATTACTGATTTACAACTCCATATATCCACATGCATGTAAATAAAACTGCATTGCGATCAGGAGTTACAGCTCTCTTCACCTCCCCCTGCATACACATACACTGGCATAGTCAACCACCTCCTAAAGAAAACTAGGTGCATTCCGAAATTTGAAAAGTCAAGGAAGTTTGAAACAGAATTTGGATGTTAAGGTATTATTACCCTCCGCAGGGTAATAATACCTTAACACCTTTACATACGGAGAAAGAGAGCGTTATTACCTGTCCTCATTCGTCTAGCGGTCCAAGACACTCCGGGCTAAACGGAGGGACCCTGGTTCGAATCCAGGATGGGGAAAGCGTCTCTTTTTCTCCAAAATTACATAAGCTCTAGTTTGAGCTGTAATTAATACGAGAGTGGCAAAAAAAAAATTATTGTATGAAAAATTTGGATAGTCACGACATGTAATTTTTTGGATTCTTTGGCATCAAAGCACTATAAGCTCCCTGTTTTCATTAAACTAAGGAACCTTAATTCACCAGGGCACCCTAAGCCTAGCCTTCTTTTGTTATACAAGGTGTGATCAAAAAGTATCGGGACTGGGGTTAAACAAAAAACTACAGTACTTGCAGATTTGGCAGTTAATCTCCTCCAAAGTAGTCCCCTTCTGAAGTCCCACATTTCATCCTGAGTTTTTTCCATTGTTGGAAGTAAGACTGGAACTCGTTTTCTGGGATAGCGAGCAGCTTTCTCATCTCGTTCTGTTAGATTTCCTCGACACCCTGATATCATCTTCCTTTCAAGTGGGACTTAATTTTTGGAAAGAGCAAAAAGTCACAGGGTGCCATATCTGGAGAATACGGTGGATGTAAGACCTGGGGAACTTAAATCTTGACCATTGAAGGAGATCGAGCTCAACTGAAAACCAGTCTTCTTTTTGGTCTGCAGAGAGCAGTTTTGGCACTAACTTGGCAGACACATGTCTTATACTCAAATCTTTAGTTAGATTGAACTGAACCGTAGCTAATGTGGTACTCTTCAGATAACTCACAAATAGTGGTTCGACGATTTTCTGGCACATCTGAATGCACATCTTGGATGTTTTGATCAGTTTTGTTGGTTGAGGGCCTCCCCAGACTTTCATCACTTTCGACAATTTCGCGACCATCTTGGAAACCTTTGAACCACTCATAAACACTTACGTGGCTCATACTCTCTTCTCCACAAACTTTCTTCAATTTTGCTTAGGTCTCAGTACCGCCGGGCTTTTGGCAAAATTTGATGCAGATTCTCTGTTCAACTTTCTGTCATAATGAATGCCCCACAACACAGTACGACATTTGTTCAAAACGCTGCTGTAAAGAAGTGGTGGGAGCTATGACTTTGTGACTTTTGGTGCATGTGTGGGAGGGTTCAAGGTCAATATCTGCCAAGCGTCTTAACTCTGTGTATATTTTCCCTAAGCATAGGGCACCAGTCCCAATACCTTTTGATCATACCTTGTACACTAGCTCTACCCCTGGCATAACATAACCATGACTGCCTTTGGAACATAAGATACAAATGGTTGTTGCTAGTATTGTATCAAAGACAGGACATGTAGACCATACCCAGCACAATATATAATCTATTTGTTTTGAAGTGGCAATGTGGTGTATGACTTTGGTTGAAAAGATGAGTCTGTATCTGACATGAATCGACTGAGAGGTTTTGGATTTCCCTGCAGAGACGTCAGTGAACAAAAGTACTAGTGGGTCAAGGGTAGAAAAGGTGGTTCAAGGCTTTCCCATCAAGTATTAAGCCTAATTATCCTCCTGTACTCACTGCGTTTATGCATATAGCTTTGAAATTTACTACACCCCATGTTCAACTTCCATTACTGCAAGCACCCCTGCAATGAAATCTGTCTGCAATGTTTTGTGGAACTAAAAGAGATATTGTAAACAGTTTATCTTTATAAACAAGCTTAAAACTTAGGAAAATAATGAAAACAAAAATTCTTTTAAACAGTGATTTCTGTTAGAATATTGATTATTTGCGTTTAAATGTATATAATAGTTGAATGAATATTGTTTTCTCTTTTTTACTAGATTCGTTTTATTGTTTCTGATACAAATGCTCAAACCCTAAATTCATGGTCTCAAGAAAATCAAAATTTGGCTCATGTAAGATACTTTCGCCAATTTACTTTTATTTGTGCAGTTTAATTCAATGTTATGTTTTAAAATATTTTCGCAAGTTTTTTTTTTGCCAACGTAGATATAAAATTACCAAAAAAAAAAAAATAAATTGCTAAAATTTTAACAAATATAAAGATCTGCGTATTGTCTTTGACATGTTAACATGCTCTACCCAATGTAAAAAATTGTGCTTTGAGACAGGGCTAATGAACCTATGGTACATACAAAAAATTTTCTGGCGTGTTAACAATTACAGGTGCTATCATTTTATAAGCTTATAAATTATTACAATATATCAGTTTAAGTTGTTTTACACAAAAGAAACGAACCAATAAATACATTGCCCACCCTTAGAACAAGGATCGTCAGCTAAAAGTGAGTGAGTAGACTTGGGAAGGGTGATTACTAAAGGCAGTGCCGTAATGAGAGCTTGGAATGCCATTCCCAAAACCCTTGGTTGTTTAAAAACACTATCGGTGGCTATATTGACAATTTTCTCGTCTACATATACTTCTGGGTTATCATTTTTTAAATTAACTTTATAAAAGGTACTTTAAGAAACAGAATGACTGATAAACATAGTTTGGCCTATATGTTACTAAAAGTCACGAAATATGAACCAGGTATAAAGCATTTGGTATCCAATGTATAGCAGCAAAAATCTCATTAATTTGTACTACAAAGTGTATGCCATATTATGAGCTTATCTTTATGAAATTAATTTTAATTTTTAAATTTTTCTCAATAAAATTTTGCATTAATAAATTTTTTATTGCTATCCCTCATTATCAAATTGCTCAGCACTTCAGCAACACAATGAAATGATTATTTGTAAATTTTTAGCATGTGCACACAACAAGACTTGCCACCACTGCGCTAAGATGTTCTTGATCTTAATTAAGATGTTCTTGCTTTTATTATGAATTCTGTTTAGTGTTATAATTTTTACGCTGTAAAGTGCTTTATGGCACTTGGGTCGATTTGTGACAAAAGACAGTGACTTCTATCTAAAACGTATTGGTTCGCTCAACACAAAATAAAAAAATTATGCTTTGTGATGTCATTACTGATCTTTATTACATTCTATGGAGCTCTATGATTTTTATTCTGCAGAGGACTTTATAACACTTATATTCATTCCCGATGAAGAACAGTGACTTCTATCTAAAACATATTGGTACACTCTACCCAACATCAAAAACTATGCTCTACAGCATTTTTTTAGTTGCCTGTAATGTATTCTATGCAGTGGTACTGCTTTGTTTTTTATGCTGCGGCAGGCTTTGTGTTACCTGGAGACCACTCGATCCAATTCTTGATCGAGAATATTGGCATCTCTCCAAAATGGCATTTATATATTCTGGCTAATTATCCACATTTTAGCTCAAACTTCAGTTTTGTTTTTGTTTTTTTAATAATGGAAGAAGAAAAAACCTAGTTTGAGCCAAAATGTATGTAAAAACTATTAACCATCGCAATTCCTCACAATATAAAAAATGTCCCGATTGTTTCATGCGTTAACCCTTAGAAAAGTAATACTATCTTACAATTGATATGCTCTACTCAATGTCAAAAACTGTGCTCTATAGTCTGAGGATTGGTTCTGCAGGCCTTAAATAGATTTAGATTCTGTGGAAAAATGCAGGTCCACTGCCTTATGTTGACATGGTAACACATATGTCTATTCTATCGTGAACCCAAGTTTTACTCCTAATGTTGTCAGAAAAAAAAAAGGGGGGGAACGCTTAACAACTGACTGCTCACTGTAGTGGCCCAGGTTTCGGTTTCCTAGGCCTTAAGAAATTTGGATTCCTTGGAAAATCGGCACAACGTCAGCTTTGCACCGTAAGATGCAAGCAAACCTTCCAGCCTCTTGTCCTGCAGTACATGGTGCAGAACGAGTCTTGCACCATAAAAATGCAACCAACCAATCCTGCGGTACATCAATTGTGAATAATTGTTCTAATAATAAAATTTATTTAAAGTCTACATATTCATTCTTTAAAAAAAACGAATTTTTTTAAAATCTTGTTAAAAGGAAAAGCAAATGCACTTAATTTATATTTCAGCTTTATTTCTCATGCAAGAGTGTGCATGTGTGAGATAATAATATGACTACTTATTTTGTATGTAGTTGATGGCCGCCCTTGCTCATGTAGGGGTTCCTCAAACCATTCGATCTCGGAGGGATTGTCCTATCATAACTGGTTTAAGTGCAGCAATTGAAGCCATCTGCGAATGCAGTGAGATTCAGCACGAAAAAAGGACTTCGCTCACTGAAAGTGCAGATAAAGTTATGAACCGTGGCAGGATAATTTGTATAACCCAATTTAAAAGGTGATTTTTTTATATTATTTTTTGTACTCGTATGTGGTATATTTATTCCACAAGGTAGTATTTTATTGTCAAAATAGTATTTCACATTGTCTGTCTTTTGAATTTATGATAAATCAGTGGAAGGGGATATTGAGGCTAATATATAAGATTTGTCACATAATGCAGTCTACACATGGAAATTCTGCAAGTGTATATTCAACTTATATCTTGGGCAGCACGTTGCACTTCAATTATCTTCCATTCATTACCATGTTGTGCAGAATGGCCTTTGCTCTCCTTGCATGATGGACATTTAACCATTTAATTACTGCATGTAAATACATTCTAAAACTTTCATACTAATTTTTTTTCTTTTAAATGAAAAGGTAAAAAGAAACATCATTAATGGTTTGTTTTTTGTTTTTTTTAACCATTGTGACATCACATGCCCCATCATGACAACAATGAATATAAAATGAATAGTCAAATTCCCTTATAACGAAGCTGAAGGAACCATGAAAATATCATCGGACCTTTATATCAAATCATTTGTTACATTTAATATATTACATCTAATATATTTTTACTCTTTTAGCTTTAATTTAATATTTTATACCGTATGTATGATGGCATCCTGGTTGGTGCAGAATGACCCTTGCTGTCCTTGTGCCATAAAAATATAACCAAACAACCATGAAAATATTCTATGTGCATGAACTTCAATAAATCAGTACTTTCTGGTAAATATTACGAAATTAAAGGGACATGGAACATTTTTTTATATATCCCGTTCACTATAAATGGGTCTGACTGTACTGCTAAGTATTGTTAAATGTTTTTCTTGTAGTTTCTGGAATAGGATGAAATTTATAGATGCTTAACTTTACATGTCGTGTACGATGGTGAACAGTCAAAATTTTAACAGCGTTTTTTGGGAAAAACTGGGAAACATACCATTTATATGGAGACCATGAGCTTGTAACAGAAATAAGGAAAACAGGACTTACATGGCACAGATATGTTGAAAGGATAGAAGAATCTAGGGTGACCAAGGTGATTAATCATAACATGATAACAATCATAACATGATAACAATCCAGTAAGAAGAAGGTAAGTGGGATATCTTAGCAAAAGGTTGCTTGATGGAGTTGAAGAAGATCTAAGAAGAATGGGAGTCAGAGAATGACAAAAAAAGGCCTTGGATGGAAGAGAATGGACAACAATCGTTAAGGAGTCCCAGGTCCTTCATGAACTGTAACGCCAAAAAAGAAGAAGAGTTTGTTGGAAGTCCAGTCACACTCTTCAGCCTACAACAAAACTGGTTCATCATAAACGGTTTAGGGTTTCAAAAATAGCTTTTAGCAATAGCAACCAAGGGACCCATTAAAGCAGTAAAAATGGTGCTTGCTATATAAATGCCATTACAACCTGTCTTAACGGACACTCTTCAAATATGGTCATCCCTTTTTTTTACAGTCAGAAAAAAAAAATTCCGTGGAAAAAAGCCCTTCACAATAACATCCCCCCCACTTCATTTACAGTCATCCTTCTTTCTGGTCAAATTTTGTTGCCCATGAATATCCGCTAATGAGGTGTTTTACCATAATATAGAAGCTCTGATCTTGGGGGTGTGTTTAATATACTGAGATGGTGGTAAGGTAATTCATTTCAAAGGCCCAAACTTAGCTAAACTTCACTGTTATTAAGCCAAACGTATGAAAATTAAACATATGCATGCCTATACTGAGACAAAAAGTACATGGCTAATTATTGGCGCAGTATAGCCCAGATGCTCTTGCGCCATAAAAAAGCCAAACAAACAAACAAACATGGCTAATCATCATGAGAGGGGAATCAGCAGTTCATTAACTCATATTATATAGTCAGCTGGCACATATGCAGTAGCATACACAATTGGGTTGTAGCATGAGACATCGTAAAATGTGCTAAGGCCGATTTATCCACAGTGCACATAAGGCCAGATTCCTGGGGCTCACCATGGCAACCAGCACACTAACAAAATAATACTTGTGTAATCATGTCGAATTCTTGGATATTTACTTGGATAATGTTGAACCGATTTTAATTCAAGAGTGTTTACAACTGAAAAACATTGAAAAGTTTCCGAGAAATCGCCAGCAGAAATGCTGAAGTGGTTAAAAGAGCGCAACATTGATTCAATTTTACTGAACTTTACTATTGTTTTGAATATTTACCTGACAATGCTGGTTTAACAACAGGTTTGTGTGATGCAGTGGGAACCAAGTCCAACTTATCCCACTAGTTTTGTGAATTTCCCTATTTTTTATTTGAAACCTAAAACTTCGTAATTTATTTTTGGGGGAAAAGTATCACAAAAGGAATCAAAATGCTTTCAACGTTAAGGATTATTTTAAATTCCATCAAAAACTTTTTTAAAAAACAAACAAAGCCCATGAGGTTTTTTTTACTATACTTTATTATTTTATAATGTAAGATAAGATGTATTTTTTTTATTTCAACATATTTTACAATCATGAATATACTATGGATACAGATCAAAACATTTGTTAATATACCTGCAACCTTAAGCGTGAAGGCAGTTTTTAGGTTTAAAGTTTTTTATTTCCTAGTAGATATTTTTTCATTTCTGTTTTAAATCTTTCTTCGGCTTTATCACCTTTATTTTGTTTGGTACTTTATTCCGCAATAATTTATATCATTTTTACCTATATTAGTTCTAATTTTAGTAATTAGCCATAAATTTTATTTTGCGCCATTTTGCTTTGGTGTTAATTGCAGCGATGAAGAAATAGCATTACTCGAAGAGGCTTTTGAACAAGCTTTGATCCAACAAAACAAAGTTGCTGCCAGTTCTGACAGGTAATTTGTATTCCTTGAAAATATTAAAGTTTCCCAATTATTTCGTTTCACTTTCATGTTCTATTGGAAAGTTCCATTTATACCAAAAAAACAAAAAAAACCAGTAGAAATAAGTAAATAATAATCACCACTAATGCTATTGAATATCTATCTTTTCTTTTCAGTTTGATGGTTATCCATCATTGTGAATTAGTAATATTACATGTGCATCCCATAAATAAGGAGTCAGTCATAAACCTGAAACCTAAACATTCGGTAAATATAATTTTCTATAACTCTTTCCTAAATTAATGCAACATGCCCTACACTAACTTAACAGTAATAGATTCATATGACATACCACCCCCAAAGCAGAACGTTTTGCAATGTTCAGCAGGAGATGTGTATGTGTTATATACATTTTTAAATTCTATAAAATGTAAATTCCTTTTTAATAGAAATGCAGAAAACATTTATCAGACCGATTTATTTATTTATTTATCAAGACAAAAAAGTTGATCCACCCTAAGAGTGTTCTGCAGTGAAGCTGTTTGTTCTGCAAAGTATGTCGCACTTTTTAGCACATTCTGCTTTGGGGCATACCATTAACACAAATTTTATTCCAATGCTACTATAAAACATAAACTGATGCCAATTTCCAACAGGGAGTAGGGACCAATATTGTCCTCAACATGTCTTTGTCGTAAAGACAGTTATAATCTACAAAAACCTTAAGTTGAGTAATTAGATATAATTATTGTTTAACAGCATTAGGAGTAATTTGTTTGCTTGTTTTTTTTTTGCTATAGTTATCGATGATGATTACTAATGAAGTTCACCCCGTGAAATCTGGACGAAACCTAGCTGCAAAATTGGGCATTCTTGTGCAACAACATTATAACCTTGCTTCAACAACTGTCACTGGTATTCCCATGAAGGTATGTTCAATTATCATTTGCTCCCGCGGTGATGCAATAGTAACATGCTCACTTAGCATCTAGCTATCTCAGGTTCAAGGCCCAACTTGTACCTTCAACCCCCAAAACGCTTGCCAACTAACTGCTCACCGTTGTCTGAGAGTTGGATCCCTAGGCTTTCAGAGCTTTGTGTTCCTTGGAAAACTGTAGGTCCTGGCGTAGCATTACCCTTGTTGACCTTGCACCATAAAATCACACACCAGCAAGTAATTAATATTCATAATATTAAGAATTAATTGGCATTATATTCAGAAATAAAATTTTTGCTGCGCAGGAGTGTTTTATGATACATTCGGAATCCCTTTCTGCTGTGACATATGTTTGAGATAATTGTTTCAAACTGTTTGTTAGTTACTGGAGAAGCTAGCGAATTCTGTTTCTCCTCACGCATTGAAGAGCGGCACCCGAAACTGAATTCATCATTGCTCAAACAACTTTGGATGTAGAGAAAAGTAAGTCCCACGAATACCTCAAACTTCCAATTTGCCATGGAGAAAAGTTTTAAAATGTGAAAGTGGCATCATTCGATATGTTTGCAGAAATGTAAAAGGCGCTTGCAGATAGAAACTGAGAAGTTGGCTGCAGTAAAGTCGAAAATCGTGACCTATTTCCTCAGTTTTTATCAAAGGGGGGGGGTGAAAAATGTAACATCAGCCAATAGAATTGGCTGATTGACCGATAATTTTCAGTTTTTTTTTCAACCGGCTGCCGATGCCAATTTATGAAAACATGAATAAATCGATCCCAATTGATTAACAGGTCGATCTGTCAATTTATTTCTAATCCTTCGGTTAAAAAAGTATATCCTTAAGCTTTAGATTTATCAGAAAACTGTGGTTCCGTGCTGGTCTTAGCTGTCCACGAATACAACAAACAGCAACTCCACAAACAAACAATTAAAAAGTAATTTAATTATACTACAGTCCATGCTGAGTTGAAGTTGGCTCATGCAAACAAGTTGTTGAAATGTTTTAAAGTAAGAACCAGTTAATTTTTAGCTAAGTGTTGAATCGAGTTATCAAGCTGTCAGCTAAATGGTTATCAGATTTTTGCAATTCAGTTAATCTGTTAAAATTTTGTCAACTCGCTACTTATTTTAACATAATTAAAGAAAGCATGCAAAGAGAGCGGCAAAATGTTTCTTTTCACTTTCAGTAATATTTTATTATGATTATTTCGTTGCCTCACTGTTAAACCAAATATTTTAATTCTAAAGGAAGAACAAAATGCCAATTCTTCAGCCAATTACGACGTCGAGTTACTTCATCCAGCGTGTGCACATGCAGAAGTCTTCAAAACAGGTTAAAAGTCACATCCTTAAGTTCTAATATTTATAATTTATATGAAGTAGGTGCTGCTTATTGTAATCATAGATAATGTTACCTTGTGATGACATGTCAAAGATTTCCCTAGATTTGGCAAGAAATATCTCAAAATTCGACAGACTTTTTTTTTTTAATT
This sequence comes from Dysdera silvatica, assembly GCA_006491805.2. Lineage (NCBI taxonomy): Eukaryota > Metazoa > Arthropoda > Arachnida > Araneae > Dysderidae > Dysdera > Dysdera silvatica. The sequence continues at coordinate 63,758,232 of QLNU02003225.1, read as the reverse complement.
ATCAGTATTAATTTATTTTTAATTGAATCAAACATTAAACTTTTTTCCATATGGGCCGTTCCACGGAATTTGAAACCAGAGCTAATTTTTTAAAGTTTTTTTATTTTAATAGGTGACTGTTATTATTTTATATTAAGATGATGTTCTTTCCAATCATGTTACTTGTATTCATTTCCAAAAATATCTAAAATTGAGGGGTTGAAACGAATGCCGTATTCTAAAAAGGCTTTCATTTTCACATATTGAACATTTATTTTTTTGAGAATTAATTTCACTCTTAATGACTATTTTTAACTCTTCTGATACAGCAACCCAATTTTAAAATTTAACTGCTATTATATAATACATTAAAAAACATTATTATGTCACATTAGTTTTTACTATTTAACTTCCATCAAATACATTCTTGATGTCACATACATGGTATAAACTTATGTTTATTATCATAGGCAACTTATTAGTACATCAAATGCTTTCTTATCACGAATGCAAAGTTAATTTACTTATATCATCTGGAAAAAGAATTAACAGATTTTTTACATCAGCAGTTTGTGAGTTCTATGTATGTGACAATGAAATTTGCCATCTGCTGTTGATATTTTTTTAAAAAAATAATGCTGTTGTTCACAGTTACATATTTTGGTGATACATACACAGATATAGAGACTATATACACGGCAAATATATGCACAGATATAGAAAAGTAAATCACACACATTACCTGACAACATTGCGATATGCATCATTCTTGAAACCAAATGGGTAAACTTTATGACGGATGTACAGCAGAATTATGACATGAAATTAAAACCGGTCTTCCAGATTTTCAATAGCATGTTTATGTAAATGAATTCAGGCCTTCATATTCGAAAACGGCAAAAAGAACAGTTTAGTGCGGAAACTTGATTTTGCTATGAATTATAGCCTACATGTGAATGGTAAGGAGAGGTGCAGTCAGCATTATGGAGTCACGAAAGTGCTACTTTATTCATAGCAGCGTTCTTTGATGCTAAATGTTTTCCTATAGTTTCAGACACAAATGATAAAACCAAAAGCGTAGTTATTGTATTTTTAACTAACCTCCTAAATGTAATTCAACCTGAACGCAAATCAAAATTAATTATTTGGGCTATTGGACCATCAAGTGAATTTAAGAACAAATATATAACATACCTTTTACATAAACTAAATTTACAATTCAAACACAAATTTTTTAGCATTGATTGGAAGTACACTGTTATATCTTGTGGCAAAGGTGCAGTTGATGGAATCTGTGATTCAGCAAATCTTGAGTGTATGCAGAAGTACCGGGCCCCGAGAGAAATGGTTTAAACAGTAACAGATTTTGTCATTGTTGCTGCTAAAGTTATGCCTAAAGTTACTGTTAAGCTGATAATGCAAGAGCAAATTGACACAGAGTCTAAACTTATAGACTGGTCAAAAGTAAAAGAAGTCAAAAAGGAATACAAAGTATGCACACAATTATTTGCTTCAATTCTGAATTGCATTTTTACAGTAATTCCAGATTTCCAAAACCAGCCATTATTTTAAAATGTTTTGAGTCAGATGTTGATGATCCAGTGGAACGGAAAGTTCTTGTGTGAAAATTCACTTTGGCAAAAGTTACAGAGGGACAAAAAATAAATATGAGAAAAATTTGTCAAGTTATAAACAGCATAAATAAAAATGACTTTACTATTTCTTATGTGAAGAAAGTTATCAGGAAATAAATTTTCTCATATGTTGAGAATGCTAAGCAATATAAACTAGACAGGGCTGATATATTGCAAATACTGCCAACGCGTATAATTTCTGATAGGTTTTGTCATATTTCTTTAATCTTGTGATGTATACGAGTAGATAGATATTATAGGCCAGTACAGTGTTCCAATTTTTTTTTTTCTCTTGTATGTTGCAAATACTAGCGTACATATAGGGATGTGATGTTTATGGGGGGTTGTAACCCCTCATTGCAATGGAATTTTGTATATAAACATGTGTAATAATATATGAATAATATAATAATGTACATAAATATGTGTATTAACAGGAATATGTGAGGCATAGTTCTGTGACCCCCCCACCCATTGAGCCTATAACTCCCCTTATGAACTTTCTGCGTACACCTATGGTTGCAATTGACCTTTTCAATTATATTTATCCTAAGCCTCTAACATAGGCTCCCATATAAGTACTTCTATGGGTGTCTTAAAAAACTTATTACCTCCTTCTCAAGGCTGTCGGACATTTTAGTGACTGTACAAAATACTGAAATATTAGAAAAATAATTGATATTGCTTGACAATTAGTAATAATGTGACTGCAAAACTTTTGAAAGTAAATGCGCAGCAGAATCCGGCAAATCAAATTTTTAAATGGCTGAGGGGGGGCTTGAACCCCCTCTGCCCCCCCCCCTCCCATATAGGCTCCCATAACTTCTAATATGTATACTTTGTAAACCAATTTTATTCCAGTTATAGTTACTAGTAATATTTGTATGTGGATTAATCATTTATACAAATAAATGCAACAATATATTTAAAGTGCACATGTAATTTGTACTCTGTCACATAGATGATAAGTAGTTCAAATTTTTTTGTCAACAGCACCTTAATTGTATGGGTGTAAGAAAAATATTGTCCATGATTTCCGTTCCTCTTTCAACTGCAAAAAAAATTCAGCCTCAAAATCATTGTATATTCACAGGAATAAGTTTACAAAGTGTTGCGCTTAACATAAACTTCCAAAAATTGTCACATACATGATAGCTATGAATTATTTACCATATTGTTAATTATTCTAAAATATGTCTGAAACATTTTTTATATAGATGCAAGAGTGTAATGTGTAGAATAAAAAAAAATTAAGTTCGGCTAAATATTCAGTTTTACTACGTTTTAAAGGGTTATCTATGGAAAATACCATGTAAATGTCACATACATGATCGTGGAACGCCCATGTGATTTTACAAATGTACGCAGTTTAAGACAGCAAAAGGGGTAGTTTCTGTGCTCTGTAATTATTTTTGTTTGGTGTTCGGATAATTCAAACACGTTTAATCCGAATTTGTGGATAATTCAATTTTTTTTTTGTGGTCTAAAGAATTTAAAATTAATTGTATAAAATTTTCTAATTCATATTCTTGGATAATTAAAACAAAGTCTATTGTCTCTTTTGCTTCAAATTAACCAAGTTTGACTGTACTTTTTATTAGAGTTTTAGGGCTATTTTATTATTTTTTTTGCTTTGTTTGCAGGAGTTGTAAGTCCTGAAGGTGTACAGCAAACGACTATGAAAGAAGGACAAGTGTATGAAACAGTAACATTAAAGTGGTGCACGCCTCGGTCCAGTTCAGTTGGTGTGTAGATACAGTGTATAATTACTTCATACATACACACACGCACACATTATTATTATAATCAGAGCTCAATAAACTGTGCTCGCTTGCCTCAAAAATGAAAGCTACAAATATAGTAAGAAAACAGAATTTCTTATGTAGCAGCTGCAATCATGCAGAGTTTCACAAGGAGATTCCATAACAAACAGTTATTTTGGTTCATTCTGCCTTCACTTGACAAAGGGAGCAGTTGGCTCCCGAAACGTCGTGTTTTTAAACCTTACGCCAGTGTCGAAATAACTGTTTGTTATAGCTGCAAAAATAGTCATAAATGACGATTGGATATATCGAGCCCTGATTATGACTAACAGTGTTTGACGGTATGAAAGTTTTCTGGTACACAGTGTGATCTTTATCTCTCCTTACGTTATAAGATATTATAAATTTTCATGGTTATGCTTAGAGTCTGATTATATGCACTAAAAATGAGCAAAATATGCACTCAAGTATGCACTAAAAATATGCCTGTACCATCTGAAGTTGGTATTGCTGGGTTAGTTGAACAACGAGCCTGGCTGCTCGATATGACGTGCTTTCAACTTCAAGAAGGTAATCTTTAATTCTTTTGTTGATTAAGAAGCCAATACCACTTGTTCTTCCAGTTTCCTTTCCTCTATGGTAAAACAAATGTCCGCTTTTCAGTTCCACCAACTCTTCACCTTTTCTTCTAATTTCACTGAGTCCTACAATGTCCCATTTGATCTTGTCTAGTTCCTCTTCCAATTCCTGAAGTTTTGCTTCAGAAGCAAGGGATCGTCCATTAAACGTAGCCAAGGTCAATAACAAACGGCAGCCTGGGCCATTCCAGTGATTCTTAGCACCCCCTGCTTTCATGCCACGCTGACCGCTGCCTTGATCAGGAGCACTCCAGCACCTGGAGACTAGGGGCCATGGTTTATACACCATAAACCATGGTTCTTATTCAAAGATTAGAAGAATTGTTTAGTTAGCTTGGTGAGCGTTGTTATTCCCTACACTATGCTTATACACCATAAGCATAGTGGAGGAATTAGCCATCATTTCACCACGCTGGTTAGACGGATTGGTGAATTAGCCTTCACCTTCCCCCTTTCTATTCGTGCAGCAAATAATAATTTGCTTCATAAATTGAAAGCCCGGCCCGCAGCATTTGAAGGCGGGGTAGGACACTAAGTTACTGGCCTGGCCGATTCCACACATCGTCACATACCTTCAGCGTGTGGGTCTCCTTCCAGTTAGATACCAGCAACCCTTTTGCAGGCCATATGATGATATATACGACGTATATGGGTTACAATTCTGTGAACTCTGAGATATCTGGGTGACCCAATAGTAATCGGGGTGACAGTTTACTCACTCTTTATGACGTCATTACACCTAATTATTGGGGTCTGTTTCCCTCCCGATTGCACCAAATGACTAATATATGTATAATATATATATTATACTATTTTTTATCGGCTTATACTATTTTGTTCTTTGAATATTATTTTATTTCAGAACTACAGTATTGCACATCTGCGTTTCGTATTACACCCGTTGATGTAAACAGTCGGCCATCGTCCTGTTTATCCAATTTTCTTTTAAACGGTAAGTGTGGTTACTTTTACAGTTGGTATCGGTGAGATTTCGAAACAATCCGAATTTCATCGCTACCGAAATTATGAAAATGGTCGATGTATTTTGTAGCTTTTTCATGACTGTCCTAATCCTCTACAATTCCTTTTATATGTTCTGATTGTTGAAATTATTTACCAGGTTCTCCCTGGACTCGATTTAAAACTCCAAATGCACTTGGTAAAATATAAATGTTCCGTAGTTCAGAAGTAGTGGTTCTCATCTCTGTGATGTCTTTCAACAAAAGCAATTCAAGGATGATTTATATTTTTCTATTTATTTTATTAATTGTTCTAGCAATACATTTTAGAATATTAATTAGTAAATTAATATAGCCTTACACTCACTAAGCTTATATGAGTCTGTGAAAACTATGTGTGACAATTTTGCACATAATTATTATGATTATTAACATGATAATGTGTGTTTGTTTCTAAGTTCAAATGTATTATAGTTTAGATTTAACTTTAACTGGTTAAGAAGTAACAAATGAGCTATCGGACCTATTGGAGTGTTCCCTTTAAAAAAAATCAGCATATTTTGCTCAAATGACATTTATCCAACCTTTAGGATATAGTAACCTACACCCTCTGTCCAAAAAGAAACGGAACTTTTGGTAGAAAATATGAAGCATACTCTGGTTATAATTCTTCCACTCATTTATTTTAATCGATATATTCTCCCTCAGGTTCGATACATCATTTGACACAAGTCAGGTAAATAATTTTTATGTCACTTTTTTAAAATCCTGTTCAGGGTCTGTCTGGTTGTCTTCAATTATACCATATCACTTTCCTTTCATCATCAAATGTGGGTGGGGGAGGGGGAGAAAGTAGTTACAGGGTGCTAGATCAGGTGAATAAGGTGAGTGGTCTAACACATAAACTTTAATTTTACTCGAAAATTGACTCACGGTTATCAATCGATGGAACGATGCTTTTTCATGCAATCACTAACCATCTGCCTGCTTCACGATATTCATACCATACGTGACAAATTCTCGCTGTTAACCACTTGAGAATTTCAAGATAAACATCACCAGTGACAGCTTAGCCATACAGAACAAATTCTTTGTGGATGATGCATTTGGAATCATGAAAACAAATCATCGTTGATTTTACCTTTGACTTCTCCAATTGACTCTTTTATGGATGACCCTCTTCTTGTTATTCTCATTAAGCAACTCAGTGCTTTATTTCAAGATCATACTCAAAATACCACGTTTCACTACTAGTAATGTTCATATCAAAAAATTTGGAGTCATTATAGGTGGTTTTAATGAAGTTCTTGCAGTTCTGAATTTGATGCTTTTTTGGTTATTGGTTAACTTGTGGAGGAACAAATCGCAAAGTCAATTTATGAGGACCCGAACACTCTGTCAAAATATTGTAAACAGTCGATTTTGTAATCCACAATTCATCTTCAATTACTCTCGCAGACGATTTTGGGTTTCCTTCGATGAAATAATGCTCTTTTTTAATGTTAACTTTGCCCAGTCCAATTTTTCGGACCACCCAGCTTTTCATTGTCCTCAAGCATTTCACGATAACTTTGAAACCATTTAAACCACTCATAAACTTCAGTATCAGGTGAACGATCATTGCCATATGTTTTTCGAAGCATTTTGTGTGTATCTGTAAAACTTTTAGTAAGTTTAACACGCACAGGTCAATTGGGGCTCTTTTTTTTTTTAACACTCATTTTCCAACCAGACATCAAAAACCCTTTTACTTTTGACACTGTAACTTGAATTTTAATGGAAGAAACATTCTAAATACCTGCCACAATACTCATGAGGCTGGTCGCTTTCGATTATAAAAGTGTAGAATAGGTGTCACCAAAGGTGTAGTCGAAGCCTAGAGCAGTCTGGTGGTGCTTATTAGTTATTATAGTAATAATAACTATTGTTAATTATTTAATTAGTTTTTCTTTACCTATCTCCATAATGTATAGGTCGTGCTGTCATGCTAGAGATGCCTCGTAAAACAGGTTCGAAAGTTTTATCTCATATGCTTGCGAGCCATGGAGGTGAAATTTTCATACATACATTAGGTACTGGAAGGTCTATATTAGAAGATCCGCCATCTATTAGTGAAGGCTCCGGTGGACGTGTTACTGATTATCGCATCAATGTGAGAACATTTTCTCATTAGTTTATTTCAGTATTTATTTGAGAGACATTGTGTAATACGTGTTGCATTTTGTAATGTATAATTTTCATAAAATAAATTAGAAATTTCTCCATCTTAATTTTCAAAATGTAAGTTAGGTGGAACACACTGTATGTGCTTGTTAAATAATTGTTTCTCCGTTTAAAGGATCTAATATGCCTTTATGATCAGCAACATAATAATAATAATGCATTTGGCTACCAATCACATACTCTGGGTTTAGTTTTGGCAGATATCCACTAGCTGCCCTTTTTCTCTACAGGCCTGCAGTTTAAGGTTGAACTCTATAGGCCCAGAGGGGTTTTGGATTCTTCAAAAAGCTATAGGTCTTGGCACAACATATCAACTGTCCTTGCATCATGAAACAGAAGCTTTTTATGATTATAGGGCATGCTGTTTTTAAATAGTATATTTTAAAAAAAGGTCATGTATGTCAATAATATGCAATTGGTGTGTGTATTTTTTTTTTTCTCAGGTGGCATTGAAAATAAGTGGCATGAACCCCTTATTAAATAGACACATCCATAAAAACTTGTTTAGGCACAGAGTGTCTATGCACTAATAATAATCTGTAACTGACCAGATATCACTGAAGGTGAAAACAAGCAATCTAAATTTACCAATGTTTTCTATAGGAATTTATTCAAAGATATAAAGATTTCTCTTAATACATCAAGGCACTGAGACAGCTTATCCTTCATATTTAAAAAAAAAATGTAAATAAATATCTCACTACATAAGATACCCATAGCAAAAATTCGATAAATGAGATCATATAGTCTTCAGTCAGTTTCATCAAATGGAAGAGATAAAATTTCTATCAAATCAATTAGCCCTGACGACTTTTCTTCTTAATCTTAAAAAGGTGTGAGTAAGTGACAGAAAAGAAATTCTTTAAAGCTCCCCAATATTTATGTCCTCTGTCTTTTGACGTTGCTGGACTGAATTCGACTCTCAGTAAATTTGGCTGTAATTTTGCAGTAAATTTGGGCCAGAAGTTGCACTAAGTCGTCAGTTCCATACCAGATAACCCATAGTGTAATCTTTGAGACATAAAATATATAAATTCTTTCAATAAATAGAATAGTTTTATTAAGTGTTCATAAGTGATGCAAAAGAAACATGACAAACTAAGTAAATAAATAAATAAAATATGGTAAATTAAATTAAATAAAATTGCTTGTTGCAAATTGCTGTCATTGCATCCTTTGTTTCAAGCTGTTGGTATGCTTGCATAACAAGAGTACTAACGTTCTTGCGATATTAGGCTTAATTTTTGGAAGAAGACCGGTTGCACATGGTTTTAACTTCATGTTAAGTCTTTGGTCATGTTCCAATTATATTAAGCCAGTCCTGATATATGAAACTTAAAAACAGAATAAGTAATTTTGAGTGTAACTGATACATGGCCTACTTGCCTTGGAAACGGTTAATCGCATAAAAATTTTGCTTGTTTGTTTGATATTCTCTTATTTTTTCTTTAAAATCTTAGGACTTTGGTGAGTTTATGAAGCAGAACAAATTAGTTCCTTATCCGAAGCCTTGGATTGATGAGGATGATTTTCCAATCGATAAAGGTTGAGCTCCTTTAGTTCTGTTGTGTATTAAATTTTTATATATATATATATAAATTGACTTCACAATTAGTTAATTGCATTTAAAAGTATTCTAATTGTGTTAATTTCATGGATGATTAAGTTTTCTCTACTAAAAAAGATATTGTTACTAAAAAAATTGTCCACATAATCTACGTATCAATCAATTCAAATCTGTATTTTATTAAAATTTTCATTTAAATGAGCGTCATGTGAATAGAAATTGGACGTCCTTAAAGTGCTTTGCAAGAGCAACGTATCGATGAAATGTATCCTTTTCCTAACTAAGAAGGTCCTAGTATATTCCAGAGTGCTTTGGGTCATTAGACCAAATAGGTGAATAAAATATACAGTAGCACTACAGAAATTGAGTGATATAACCATATGTACAGCCCGGTATATAGGTATCCTGGTTTTGCAGGGGCATATTACGTCCAGTATCTTGAGCCATGTGCTACTTTACAATCGAATGTTATATCATTACTTCTTTGTTGTATCACCATGCCCCTCATTTGTGATGTAGCTCACCATGCCTGTAGCCAAGCTGGGGCCTGGCCCCAGTTGCCCCATATAGCTATATATATATATGGCCTGCCTTTGACTCTATTAAAACATCAGCAGTCATCAACTCTTTAAGATCAACAGACATTGAGGATGTGTACATTGACATGGTGAAACGTGTGTATAAAAATGCAAGTGCAAAATTTCGGTTACATAAAGATACCAAAACTATCAAACTTGGCAAAGGGGTGAGGCAGGGAGATACCATTTCTCCAAAACTTTTTACTTCAGCTTTACAGATGATTTTTCAGCTGATAAATTGGAATAACAAGGGAATAAAAATAAATGGTGAATATTTAAATCATTTGCGGTTTGCTGATGACATTGTTATTTTTTCAACGAACCCATTAGAACTCCAAGACATGGTACAGGAGCTCTCAACTAGAAGTAAAGAAGTTGGACTCAAGATGAACCTACAAAAAACTAAGATCATGTTCAATAATTTTGTAGAGGAAACAAAAATACAAGTTGACAACATTGAGCTAGAAATTGCTGATTCATATATTTACCTTGGCCAGCTGATTTCAATGGATGGCAACATTATGAAAGAACTCAACAGACGTATTAAACTTGGCTGGAGTGCATTTGGAAGAAACAGTTTTATCCTGAAGGGGAAATTGCCTTTGTGTCTAAAAAGAAAGGTCTTCAACCAGTGTGTATTGCCAGTCCTCTCTTATGGATCAGAGACATGGAGTCTAACAGTTGGAGCAATACGAAAGTTACAGACAACGCAAAGGAGCATGGAGAGGTGCATGCTTGGAATAACTAGGAGAGATCGAAAAAGAAACACTTGGGTGAGAGAGCAAACTAGAGTAGAGGACATCATTGTTAAAGTAAAAGGGCTGAAATGGCGATGGGCTGGGCATATTGCAAGAAGAACTGATCAACGATGGACAACAGAAATTCTGAACTGGATTCCAAGAGACCACCGAAGACCTAGAAAACGTCCTCAAACTAGATGGGTGGATGAAATAAGAAAACAGGTTGGGGTGACGTGGAAACGAATGGCCCAGGATAGACTTGTGTGGAAAGCATTTGGAGAGACCTTCATCCAGCAGTGGATAGATAATGGTTGAATATGATGATGATGATATATATATGGCCTGCAAAAGGGTTGCTGGTATCTAACTGGAAGGAGACCACACCCTGAACGTATGTGACGATGTGTGGAACCGGCCAGGCCAGTAGAAGCCCTTTAACGATATCTATAAAAAAAGGCTAAAAATATATTTTTAAGAATTAAATAAGAAAAAAAAAGCAGAACACAAAAAATGACCAACAATTTAAGTAATGTGGCCAGGAAATCACCAGAATGACAACCCAGAAAGGACAAAAAAAAGTACTAAATTATCCTCCACTGTCGGCCACGTTAGTGTTAGCACCAAACGTTCGAAGAGAGTATTGCAAAAAAAAGTGGTTGTAAGTAAAAACTTCACTAAAAAGTTACCAGAAAGACAATCCGGAGCAAACAAATTATAAATCCAGGTAAAAACTCACCTCGAACGAGATTTTTAACACGGCAAAATAAGTAATTCAGCAGAGTGCAAAAACTCTGCTTATTAGTCACAAGCCTTCATGTTGTCAAAAAAGAAAAAAAAAGAAAAAAAGAATTATAGTAAGGTCTGGTAGCCTGCCTAGTCTTTAGATCTCGCCGACATTACTACTGCTACTATTATTGTCGGTAAAGATGTATGAACAAAAAATATTATCCAAATTTTACTTCATGTCAACTTCAATCTCGGTGACGTACTACTACTACCATTATTGTCGGTAAAGATGTATGAAAAAAAAATTATCAAAGAGCCGCATGCGGCTCAGGAGCCACGGTTTGCCAACCCCTGTGTTATACCATTAGGAATCACCATAGCATAAACATATTGCAATCTGCTTAAACATGAGCTGGGAACAAGACAGAAGAGCGGCGATATTGGAGCCTCCTCACACTGGAAAATCATCAAAGGAGGTAATTAAGTGGTTTAGGTACAAAAAAAGTCAGGTTTATAAAATTAGTAAAAACTTTCAGGAGGCCGACAATCCGGATGAAGTTTCCTCTAAGTGGGCAAGCCACAGCAAACGATCAGATTGGAAAAGAGCAGCAGATTTTGTTGACAAACTGAAAGAGAAGATGAACAGAGATCCTGGGTGCAGCATGGACAAGTTGGCGAAAGGAAGAGGCACAGAGTGGTCAACAATCAGTTTGTCGGTGCACGAGGACCTTGGCTACAAATCCTTTATTCTCCAGAACCGGAAATTGTTGACAGACAAAAACAAAGCTGATTGAAAACTGAAGTGTCAAGCATTGTTGACTGACATCAAGAACAACAGCTCTGGCTATCTGAGATTCTTTTCGGATGAAAAAAAATTTTACTCAGGACAGAAAAGTGAATCGGCAAAAGGACAGGTGGATATGTCAAGATGCTTCAGAAGTGCCCATCGTCATGCACATGAAATTTCAGTCATAGTTTTTGGAGTCATAAGCAGTGAAGGGAATGTTATGCCACCCTATTTCTTTGATGAGAGCTAAGAATCAACGCCGATGTTTACATTCATGTCTTGGAGACGTTGGTAAAACCCTGGATGGACGAAGTGGCTGCTGGAAGAGATTACATCTTCCAGCAGGACTGGGTGCCTGCCCATAAGGCGAGGAAAATCCAGGCGTGGCTTCACAGTAGCGTGTCCTACCACTGGTCACCAGATTTGTGACCACCATTTAGCCCAGACTGCAATCCCCTTGATTATTACACATGTAGTGTAATTGAAGATAAGGTAAATGTGAAATCCTGCAACACCAAAACCGCCATTACTTAGGTGGTGACTAACATGGACAAGGAGGAGGTAAAACGTGCATGCAGTCCGTTCCTATTCAGACTCTAGCAAGTCGTGTAAACTGATGGTGGTTACATCTAGTAATTTTAATGTCCAACATATTTACTACAATCATGCGAAGTTATGTACAAAACAAATAAATTTGTCTTGTGTTATAATGGTTTTAATTCTTGAACTTGGTTTTCCGGATTTACCTCTACGGCCCTGTATATGTAGAACAATCCCTAGGTGCCGTGTGTCCTGCGTGTCCTTTGCCTTGCCCCCTTCATCCTGGCTACAGCTCTGTAGCTCACTCACCCCTAGGCACCTGTCCATCAAACTGCAAATTGAAGAAAGCGCCTTTAATCCTGAACTATTTTTGTTGGTCCTGCCAACACTCCACAAATATTAGGGTGGGTACCCAGTTAACGCTTCAGAACAAGATCGATCATAAAAGAGCATTTTTACAAATTACAAAAAAAACAAAAGTAGTAGGAATGTGACAGTTGCAGTCTTCCAGCCCAGCACTGATTCCCATAAATAGGTGTGTGTGTCATGAAATCTACGTCAAGGTGCACTGCAGGACTGCTGCCAAGTGAGGGGGAGCAAACCAGGCATTCTCCCTGAGTAGCAAATTTTTAGAGGTGGCAAAATGGAATTAATATAAAAAGTGTTTCCTGCAGAGCGGCAAAACACATATTCTCCCTGAGCAGCATGATACTTAGCACCAGCCCTGGTGCATTGTCACATCTTACTATCAAAGAGAGGCAGACTAATTCCTGTACGAATGTAAAGTACGGTATTTCTGTATATGGATCCTAAGCATAACGTTTTGGCAAACATAGTAATTTCTTATTTTACTCGGTTACAGTAAAGTCCCTTCACATGGGTCAGCATTTCAATCAACCGCCCTCCTTCCACTCAGCTGAAATAGTGATGGATTAATGTTTTTATTCATTATATACTAAAATTATAGGCTAAAATAATATAATGACCTCTAAAGAATCTACTTTTCTATATTTAATGAAAAAATTGGGAGTTTTTGTTTGAGGCTCAGTATCTTGGTATATGGGCAAAATGAGAGTTTCTCAGGCACTTGTAAATAAGCAAAATTAGCACAACACTTAGACTTAAATCACGCCAGGTGTCTTCAAGGCCTCTGTGGAGATCCAAAACCACGAGACACAGGTCTACTTGGTCTATACATAAATCCAGCACTGAGTTAAAACCTAAAAAAAAAGCAATGGTTGTTTAAAAACAAATATCATTGATATTTTAAAATAAGGAGCCTTCTAATATGTACTCATCTATTACTCGATGATGTTCCGACATTCAAAATTTGATCTTTGTGTAATATTTTCATGCTAGGTTTTTGTTGTAGTCTTTAAAACAATGGTATAACGTTTTGCTTCCGCAGGGCTTTTCTTAATTAAATTGATAATCATGTTCTTTTAAAATCAATTCATTTAAATGTTTTCATTATAATGCTGCAATTTTAGCACTGTTTTTCAGTGGCGGCTCAATTTTTAGACTAACCAGCCATCCTATCATGCCCCGTTAAAAAGAAAGTTACTGTATAACATTGCTTATCATCGATCGATCTTTGTACAGCGCTTTTCTCAGCTATATTTCTCATCGCTTGTCACAGGACTGCGATATTATTAACGTCTTTTTTTTCTTGCACATGTATATTGTTCTTAAGGAGTCCCCCACTCTGTTTAATGTTCATATTTAATTTCTTTTGCAGCCAAAACGAAATTATTGAGACTAACCCAGTACTGGCCAATGGTCATCAGCCATACGACAATCTTCAACATGACATCAGTAAGTTATCTATTAAGTGACAATTGCTTTAAAACATCACGATACTTCCAAATTCGAATGAATTCTATTATTGACTTTCAAATAGATAATGAGCTCTTTACAAGTAGTGACCATTTACTTAATTCTCTGTGACTATATTTATGTAAGTCCTGTGGTGGTGCAGTGGTAATGGGTTTGCATAACATGCCTTAACCTGGGTTCGACTCCCAACATTCCCCCCCTCCCCCCATCAAAAAAACCCCCACACACACTTGAAGACCGACTGCTCACTGTGGCCATGGCATTGGTTCTCTAGGCCTTAAGAGGTTCCGATACTTGGGAAAACTGAACGTCCCGGTGCAACATGACATGTCTTTTCACACATATAAGCAATAGTATATTGACGTGTCCCACAACTGTTCTCTGCCAAGAATACCGGCACTTGACCGAGTGCCACTATGAAGCAGCATAGGTGGTGGTCACTCGATATGGGGGTGACATAACGAGTCCCGCTTTAGTTCAGAACTTTGGCTGTGGTGACCGAAGTCCGGATTCTTCGTTAAACTGTAGGTCCAGTTTGCCAACCCGTTTGGCCAACATTCTGCGCTTAAGGCCATTTCCTTTGTATTTCTTTCACCGTACTACGTGTATGTGTGAAAACAGAGAGACCTCCATCCTGCTGTGGATTAAAAATGGTTTATGATGATATTGATGTGTATATTCACATGTATGTACATGGAAGTGCCATTGAATGAGGGATAGTAGAAGTTTAGGAAATGTTTGCAAGTTAGTGGTGTGTTAGTGATGTTTGTCTGGGGTGTCTTCAGTTGGACGAGTTTGGGAACCTTGTGACATATATGCAGTCTACTTTGAATGCCTCTAAGTATGTGGACCTCATAGCAGACCATTTTCACCTGTTCATGTTCATCATGTATCTCATTGGAGATGGTGTACTCTAATAGTATAATACACACATCTCAGATTGCTATTACATGATTTCTGGGGCATTGTAGCTATTTTGAAAGACTGGGATTGCCACCTAAAATCCCGGATTTAAACCCCATTAAACATCTCTGGAATATTATTGAAAAAAATGTTCTGACACTTGTCACATCTGCGAAGACCATGGGTGAATTATAGATAGCCTTGAAAGAACCATGGCTCATGATACCTGATGAAATTTTCGCAAGCTTGTGAAGTCCATGCTTGATCGTATAGATGTTATTAAAAAGGCCTTGACACACCACTAAGCCAGTAACTTTAATTCAATTGCACTTCAGCGTATATGTTAATAATATGTGTACTTAAAAAAAATTCCTAAAATTTCAGCAACTGAGTCCACTTCTGAACCTTATTACCAAAGAGGTCCTTACACAAGATGAAGTAGTCGAGTGTAAAAAAGTTATTTATAACCTCGTAGCCTTTGAAACGAAAGGAGCTTCATTGCCTGTACCCACAGTTGGAACTCGAGGAAAAGGCCCAAAGAGGTATTTTGTGTAAATGAACTTATTACGCAGTGTTTAAAGTTAAGGGATTATCTACAAGGCCATACATAATTTGCAGTATGTGGAAGAAAATGCAATTAAATGTAGTTGACATATAAATATATATATGAGCTCAGAAGAAGAAAAGGTTAATAATTGGAAACAACATGGGTAATTGCCATGAAGACTATAGCTAATTACGAGGGTGGGTTGAAAAGTTTCCGGCCTAACAAGGAAAATAAAAAAAGCTGTTTAATGCTTACTTTATTTTTCAACGTAGTCCCCTTCCAAAGATATACACTTGCTCCAGCGGTACGGCAATGCTTGGATCCCCTCTCTGTAAGAGCTTTCGTCTGAGGCCTCAAAGTAGGCATCCGTCGCTGAGATGATATCACTTCGGTATCAGAACAGAATTTCCTTCCAGCCAGAAATTTTTTTAAAGGTTGGGGAAGAGGCTGTAGTCCAAGGGGGCCATATCAGGAGAATAGGGTGCATGAGGAAGAATTTCAAACTTCAGTTCATGAAGTTTTGCCATCCATCACAATGACAGCCTTGTGGATGGGAGCATTGTCCTGGTGAAACAGGACTTTCTTCTTGGCCAGACCTGGTCTTTTTCTTTGATTTTGGAATGCAATTTATTCAAAAGATTAGCATAATATTCAGCATTGATGGTCCTGCCTTTTTCTAGATAATCCAGTAATAAAGTTCCCTTAGCGTCCCAAAGAACTGTTGCCATAACCTTTCCAGCAGATGGTGCACTTTTTGCTTTTTTCGGTGCTGGTTCGTCCTTCGCTGTCCACTGTTTTGATTGCTGCTTGGTCTCTGGAGTATAGTGATGGATCCATGTCTCATCCACAGTAACAAAACGCCGCAAAAAATTAGTTGGGTTTGAGTTGTATAGCGCCAAACATTGTTCTGATATCGTCATGCGCTGCAGTTTTTGATCCAAGGTCAGCAAACGCGGCACCCATCTTGCTGACAACTTTCTCATACCCAAAATATCGGTTAAAATATGATGTGCTCGTTCTTTGGATATACCAACAGACTCAGCAACCTCTGTCAATTTCAATCGGCGATCATTCATAATGTTTTTGTGAACTTTTCTAACGATTTCATCTGTAGTGGCTGATTTTGGTCTTCCAGAACGCTCCGCATCCAGAGTGCTTGTACGACCACGTTTAAAATCTGCAACCCATGTTTTAACAGTTGTAAACGAAGGAGCAGATTCCCCCAGTGTAGCATCTAGCTCAGTTTTAATATCCGTTGGAGATAAGCCTTTTATAAAAAAATATTTTATCACAGCTCGCACTTCAGTTTTCTCCATACTCGGTTAAAAACAAAAGAAGAAAATTTTAAAACAGCACAGTATAACCAAACACAAATCCTTTGAAATACGCAAGAAGTATTAAACAAAGACGGCACTTTGAAGTGCCTTTGTCAAAGTAACTCCGGGATCGCCATCTCTAGGTGAGGCCGGAAACTTTTCATCCCACCATCGTATATTAATATTTCCATGAACTTCATGTGGAGTATTTTGCTCTGCTGCTGTTGTTTCCATCAACATAATTCAAGTAAATTTCGTGCTAGTAATTGTATTTTATTTAGAATTTCTAAAATTGTTTAATACTAAAGCATTTTAACTAATAATTTATGTGTTCCTGACAGTGCTGTGAATTTTGTCCTCTCTTGTAGATTATCCTTTGACTTTGAATACCAGTATGCATGTTTAGCTCTCGTTGATTAATCAAAAAAAATGTGTGTGCCTGTTGTAAAATAAATATTTCATTTTTAGGGAAGAACAATACAAGTTGATGTGGAATGAACTTGAGGCTTTTATACGCTGTCACTGTCTCACAACAGAGCATCGCAATGTACTGGACTGCCTTATAGATTGCCGAAAACCCAACTCAGAAGGCGAAGGTATAGCGTCTATTGCAAGCGTCAAATTGCAACTCGGAGTCCCGGGGGCCACAAATCCAGGAATTGTGAAAAAGACAGAGAAAACTTACTTGCCGGATGAAAAAATGGACACTTGGAAATTTTCTGAGACTGATGAGCTTAAAAGAGAGTTATATATGTATGTATATTATGGGATATTTTTCACAATTGTCCATGAAGGATTAAAAAAATTTGATTAAATATTTTGTACATACAGTGAAGTGTATCTGAATATATTAATTGCTAGTGAGCCAAAAATAAAGTAGCAAAAACTTGTTAACCTACAGTCGAGCTTCCATAAGTCAAACCTCCACGGGGGCGGGCAAAACTTTGAGTTATCGAAAATTCGTTACAGAATAATTAAGTTATTACTACACATGAATTCAATAATACGTTTCAAAATCATACAAAATACTGTAATTGCTATAAACTGTGATCAAAAGGAAGTTTAACACGTATATACCTTTAAAAATTATATATTATTAAAATATCTGTAATTTTTCTTTGTCGTTTCGATGCATAATTTTCATTTAGAATGTAAATTAAATTAGCAATAGTCTTAAAAATGTTTTCAGGCGTTGATTTGTGGGATTCAGCTAAGGCTGTTAATGTTTCAATTGCAGAAAAGGTGTCCTTAAGGGTAGGAACAGGGCATGAATTCTGTACCTTGCCATCATTAATAAAAGGTATCTTCTGAAGTGAATAATATCGTCATCGGTAGGATGCGTTAGTATTGCCTAATTTGCATCGATATCAACATAGCTTTCTAAGTTATTTCATTTCAAGCGTCAAAAAATTCCACTCATGTGGAATTGAAATAACGCAATCAGTGAGTGTTCGATGAAATTTTGCACTCTTCGAAAAATGTTGCATGGTTGAAACCAGCTTTTCTGACACTGGTCGATGGTTTTGCACTTTCCCATGCGTAATGAATATTTCGCACACACTTCGAAAATATTACCATGGGTTACTGTGTTCATCATTTAAAGAAGAGATAAGTTTTAAAATACAGTGATCTCTCATTTATGAGCGGGCGCAGGAGACAGCAAGAAAAACACACATACGTGAGATACGTGCATAAGTGAAAACCCACAAAAAGGAGTTTAAAAGTGAAACATCAATACATTATACTACATTATATTGTTAATTAATACTAAATATGTATACACTACTAAAATATGTAAATAAGATCAGTTTCAAAATGCAATTAATTTATTTTTTAATGAATTACTGTGCTACGTATTTTTTAAGAACACAAAGAAAATGGAAATACTTGCATACCCAAATTTCGTTTTACTCCTATTACTACTTTCTCATAAAATAATTTACAATCGAGGATTGTTTTTGTTTTCGTGAATTTTCAAAATGAGTGTTTCCAAGTCCATCAAAACGTGAAAAAGTTCCTTCACTTCCGGAATTGAACTGAAAATAGTCACGCAGTATTTCTAATGCTTCTGACGCTACTGTGTTAGTTGGAGGAACTTTTGCCACATTTTCTTCATCATCATCGTCGTCCACCTCTTCATCTTTATCACCACCATTTATTTCAGCTGCAGTGTCTCCAATTTCCCGCAATTGAGCTGTGATTAAATTTTCATCTACATCAATGATTTCTTTGAAAGTACACGTAGGAAGTCTGCAAGATACAGTATGCCAATCTTCTTCGTTTATGTCATTTTCACTTTTATTTTCCGGCTTCTCACATTCATTTTCTGCTGGAAACGATAATTCTGCTTTCTTAAAGCAGCTTCTAATATACTTGTCGGTGACGTTTCTCCATGATGAGCACAACGTATGAATTGTATCAAGAACGGCAACTTGCTTCAATTCGTCTTTTGTTGCATTTTTTGTTTGTAAAGTAGCCAGAAGTCCACGGATTAAAGTTTTTCTATAGTGCACGTTCACACAACGAATGATACTAAGATCCAAAGGCTGAATCTTGCTCATGCAATTCGCAGGAATAAACACAACTTTTGTGTTGTTGAAAGTTGGAAGATCTGATGGGTGAGCAGGACACTGATCCACGAATAAGAAAACTTTCCGTTTTTCTTTTTCCATTTTCCTGTCGAATTTATGAAGAAGAAAATCCAAGAAAATGGACGATGTCATCCACGCCGTTTCGTTGCTAGTGTAGTCGTAAGGAAGCTTCTTCACGTTCTTAAAACAGCGAAGTTTGTTTGATTTGCAAATAACCAATGGCGGAAAATTTTCTGAACCATAGGCGTTGTAAATACAGCAAGACAGTTAGCCTTTTTTTCCCATCATGGCATGGTTCTCCCTTGAATGTTAAGGTTCTTTCTGGTATCATTTTATAAAAAAATCCAGTTTCGTCACAATTGTAGATGTTTTTCGGTTCGTATCTGTTTACTAAAGTAGACGAGTCTTCTTTCCATTGTTCTACAGTTTCTTCATGGACACTCGAACTTTCTCCCAGAAAAGACAAGAGTTGCCAAGCCATCCCAGTCTTTGAATTTTTCAATCCATCCATGTGATGCAGAAAAGTTTTCCATTTCAAAACTCTTTGACAACTGTACGGCCTTCTCCCTTAGAAGCTCAACGTTAACAGGAATGTTCAAGGCACAAGCTTCTTTAAACCACAGCATTAAAACTTTCTCAAATTCTTTGTACTTTCCGCCTTGAATTTTGCTTCTTTTCTTCGACTGAATTCCATATTCTCGAGGAGCTACTATTATCGCCTCCAGACTTTTTAAAACACCTCTGAATGTCGAATCAGGGACATTAAAATGCTCTGCTAAAGCTTTTTTCAAGGTGCAAGGATTTTCTTCGAATTTTTTAATAACATCCATTTTAAACGAAAGCGACAGTTTTCTTCTTTTCGCCATTTTAAAACGTAACCATCTAACCAAAACTCCAAAGATTGTTCTTTCCTTAGCGATCAATGCCACGTGGTACGTACCGTACTAACCTCTCTAATTGGCTGTGACTTTTACTGACATCATTCACAAGAACCCCATCCCCGCATACACCCCTGTATATAAGGTAGCGGAATGTGTTTCTGGAATCTGAATGATAGGGCAAGGGCGGGGGAATGCATTCCTATAAGCAGAACAAAAAGGGTAATATGCTTGCGATAAGCAACATCTGACTACTTGAGGAACCTGTTTTTTGAACTGAGGAATTTTTTTTTTTGCAATGCACATGAGTGAGAGGTGCTTTTTTAGTACCGTGGAAAAAATGTGCACAAAAGAAAGTGTGCATAAGTGAGGGATCACTGTAATTCTTTTCCTGTAGAAGTGCTTAATTTTTTATTATTTCTGTAGCTTGATCCATGAGTAGAAGATTTGATGTTGCATTTGGAGGTGAAAAATCATTTTAATTGCCTTTAATTCTTTACTAAAAACCTTTGGGTGAGCAGGACAATTGTCAACAGCCATTGCAAATTTTCTTCCCTTTTAAATTTTCTGTCTAATTTCATAATCCAAGACTCATACAACTTGGATCAGATCTTCATTCGAACATTCAGATCTTTTCATTATTCTCCTACTTTATAGGTAAACATTTTATATTTGAAAAACACTTTGTCTTTTTAATTGTGCCTATCATTAATAGGGGCAACTTTTCAGTTCGTGGCATGTTGGCTCATACCATGATGGTAACTCACATGAACAGAACTTCAGGAAGGTGACGAACTGCAAAATGTTTTAGAAAATCTATCCAATCAATCAAATTACTGTAGGTGGTATCCCTGACCAATCATATGCATTTGCCGATGAAAGGAACAACGGTTTAGGGATTTTTATTTGGAACATATTAGGGATTTTTCCAGCGTCAATTAAGTTTTATAATGTGTATGATGTTTCTCAGTGACCGGAAGTAGTGTTTTGGAAGAAACGACTTCCCCACAGGACTTCGAGTTACAGAACGTAAATCTGCACTTCAACAACACAAAAAACTCGAGATAAAGAAAATTTCGAGTTATAGAAATTTTACTTATAGAATAAAAAATCCATTGAAATTTTTGCAGAAATCGCAACATTTATTCGAGTTAAGGAAAAAGTCGACTTATAGAAGTTCGATTTACAAATTTTTATTTTGGGTATATCATGGGTATTTTAAATTAGAACGTTCCAAGATACACAACAGTGTTTTCCCCTCATATTGTAATATTATTGTACTCATGACGTTTCCTTGTATCATATCCCACAGCTTAGCAGTTAATTCCAATGCTGTGCTCATAGAACAGTACTTGGGAACCCATGTGAGCATCGAAGTATATAAATGTCATTTTTTTAAGTCACATTGTGCTACTGTTTCATCCAAAATGACCCATTAACAAATACTAGCATAAAATTCAAATTTTACTGAACATTCCATATTTTAAGTAATTTTCGATACTAATTTAACGATTGTTTCTAAAATTAATAACTATTTGTTATCACTTGTTATAGACCTAAAGCCAATGACAATCAAGATGAAGGATCTCTCAAAACGTCGCCTGTGAAAAAGGCCAAAATTGCTTCAGAAAGTATCAAAGCAAAAGGCATGTCGCTTTTGGAGTTCTGGACAAATCGCATCGACTCTCATCATGCAAAACATCATGTGGAATTTCAAGGTCGTCTTGCTGGATGTGACGGACCGTCCACATTATATCCAAATATAAAAAACAATGATACGTATGTTCCGATTATATACATACTTTCTTTTTCATCTATAAAGTAGTAGCTTTCAATTAGTGAAAAAAATGTTTTCCCCATGATTCTTTCATTTAACATACATACTTTTTTTTCAATAATTTCTTTTCAGAGCTAATGAAAGCTGATGCGATTCTTCTTTCGTAGATATTAAAAATGGTGGGTGTTATTATTTTTTTTCTTCTAATTCTTGTTTTAATTCTTTTTAAGCAAGTTTTAAAAATTATTTGAGGTTTAATGATGTTAATATACATACAAATCATTCATTTGGTTATGAACCGTGCTTTTGGGCCCTGTAGACTGAGTTCAGCTCTCAGTAAGTTTATTTGTGGGTAAATATGTCAAGGTCTGAAGGTCACATTAAGCCACTGCTCCAGGTTAAGGTTCGGAGTTCAAGTTAAGCTACTGATCCAGTCCCAGGTGATATGTAGTGCAGTCTTGGAATGTAAAACATATACAAACGTATGTTCCAACTTCCATGTTCGAGTACTTCATGGTCACTATTCTTTAACTTTCTCAATAAACAGGGGTAGTAACCAAGAGTAGCCAAATTTTTGGAGTTTATTAATTAAATGAGTATGTTCATCCAGAATATTCCATATTTTTTAACGACACATTTTATTTACCTAACATGAAAATCAGTAGCTGTTCATAACCTGCAAACCCAAATACAGTCTTCTTCATCTTAACAGCATACATACTGACAGCAGTACTCACATTCAGTCCACAACGATAACAGTTACTACTCTGCAATGATGTTACTCAGTCTATGAAAGAAAATTATCAATGGTAAAATAATCAACAAGAACAGCAACGGGACACAACAGCAATGAGCTTGTACGAAAATGGTAGTATACAGAACACAAGCAACAAACAGGAACAGCAATAAAATGAACTTCAACTGGTTATTCTCCTTATGATAAATGATCAGGAAAATGTCTTCCTAACTCCTCATTGGGAACGAGAACAAGTTAGCAACCCAACTAGGGGCCAGCAAACCACACAAGCAAGTTAAAAGTCTGCA
Organism: Dysdera silvatica; assembly: GCA_006491805.2. NCBI lineage: Eukaryota > Metazoa > Arthropoda > Arachnida > Araneae > Dysderidae > Dysdera > Dysdera silvatica. The sequence goes on along the minus strand of QLNU02003225.1, from coordinate 63,735,206 downwards.
CAGTATTTAAAGAACAGGTCAGTAACTACATCACTACAATATAACCAAACCACAACCTATCATTGATCAGAAATACAATTCCCACAGGTGTTATCATTATGTATTTTGGACCAAATCTGCACCTGGTTTTATGTGAATAGCCTTCAGGGTGGAGATCGGAAAGCAGTGTATTTTTGCTTTTACAATCTCTCAAAATTTGATGGAGTAAGAATACCTTTGTAATGTTACGATTTGGTCAAGAAAGACTCTACACCTCGACTGAAGTGTACACAACAATGTAATCACTGATACGTAAAATGTGATACATAATGTAGTAGTAGTAGTAGAAGGTTTGCAGAAGAAAAAAAAGTTGAGAAGAGTGGCCACTGAAGGCAGTTCTGTGTTCCCAGACAGGGCATACATAGCATGACATGATGGGTGTTCAAAACAGCTGTCAATAGAGGTTGAGTGTTTATAGAAAGAAGAGGAGGAGGATATCAGTGATGGATGGTCTTCGCCTGTTGGATGTTGAATGGAAACAGCAAGCATGGGTGCCACAGCATCCATACATATGATGTTAACATGACACACAATGTTATGTTTTGAGTTGGCATTATTAGCGAGTGATAAAACAATACATTTTAACTAAACACCAAGAGGTTATCAACTAACCTTTATTGTAGAATTTGAACACAATTACATACAATATTGGTGCTGCCAATAATGACACAAAGCAATAAGTGCTGTTGCCAAATAAATTATAACTAAAATAAGTCAGATAAAGTAATAATGCAAAGGAACAATTAGCTATATATATAATATGTCCCATAATTTGAAGTCACTACACATAACTATACAATACAGAATTTCGCAGGAAATTCCATAACAAACAATTATTTCTACAATGGCATAAGATTTAGAAACACAGCGTTTCGGGAGCCAACTGCTCCCTTTATCAAGTGAAATTCTGAAATGCCTTCACTTGAAAATGCTCACTTCTGCCTTCACTTGACAAAGGGAGCAGTTGGCTCCCGAAACGTCGTGTTTTTAAACCTTACGCCAGTGTCAAAATAACTGTTTGTTACACATAACTATGTATAGTTCATGTATTACGCATATGACAAGCCCTGAGAAATATTACTTAATTTTGTTACTTTTTCACATTCGTTTAGCTCTTACAAGTAAAATTATTATTATTCACATTTCTTGCAATTACTAAAGTCTTAATTAATCATTAATCATATCTTAATTAATTACTAAAGTCTTATTAATCATTGTATTATATATATTTCCAGATGGTTAAATTTATTCATCAAAATTTTGTAATGTTCTATTTTTAAAGGACTGGTGCTCTCTGAATATCATTCATCTTGCATTCAGACTTGAACTCCAGGAATTCAGCCAAAAAATGAATTACATTTGTTGTAACAGTTTTGTAAATAAATATTTTTAATTTTGTAATCACTTTACTGTCCATTCGATATTTCTTGCCTTATGGTGACTACGTTCAAATCATATCAAGCTTATACATATTTAAGTGTACTTTGCTTTAAAACACCGACATTTCTGCACTCTGTAATATTGATGTTGTACTACCAATATATATATATGGCTGTCAGAAAACGAATCTCATAAAACATTATTCAGAACTTTAGAAGAAGAATGTAATATGCAAAAAGGTAATGTGGATTAGTATGAAATGGTACCACTGTTTTTCCTTCCCCAATACATTTGGCAATTCTTTATAGACTTGATATTAGGTCCCTATAATCAAGACTTAATATTAAATCATAAATTGAATGTCCTACAGTGGCTTAGCGGTGACATGTTCGTCTATCCACGCCCTTAACCCAAGTTCGATTCCAATATTACAATAGAACGTGTGGTGTTTTCTGCCCATTTTGGTGCAAGATTCTGATTTCTTGGAGAACTAATCCCAGCATAGCGTGACCTTAGCTATCCTTGCGTCATAAAACAAAATATATTGAATAGCCTTAGAAACTATCTGTTGTACCATCTTTGCCTGTTGAATATTTCTTTGGAGCCTGACAGTTGCATAGCAGTAACGTGTTTAGCTGCAATTTGAATAATCTAGATTTGATTCCAAAAAACAAGTATTCAGAACACTTTCTGGTTTTGTTCTACAGACCTGCAGTGCAGAGTTTGGTTTCCTTTGTGAAAGTAACTTAGAAAACTGTAGTCTTGAGCAGCAGGACCATAATAATTTCGGTGACTTAAAACAAATATTTCTTTGAAAGAACTGTTGCCATGAAGTTAAATTGTTACTGGCTGTAGGTCTGGTGGCCATGATAGAAGGTTAATAACAGACATTCCCTCCAGGTATTTGCCATATGAAGGTGGGCATTATTATGAAAATTGCTGCTACAGGTCCTAGAATGTCTTCAACGTAGCAACAAGCTATCAAATGTTTTATAACATACGGTTGCAATTTCGATTCTGTATTTATGAACATCAGGGTTGTTTTTTTCCTCCCTAATAAATGTGGTTTGGTTCTATCATATGAAGTTTACACACTGAAAAGAAACATAATATCAGGCAATTTAAGGGCCATCATCGATAAAACTGGTTTTGTTCTGCGCTACATGATCCTAGTTCCATTCAGAACACCTCATTTTATTTTCTTCAGAAAATGTTATGAAAATTAAAAGTTATGGTTGATCAACATGTTCTATTTTTTTCTGCTAGCCCTTTGGGAATAATGGCCATAACCTGTTTAAATGATGAAAATTTGATGTCACTCTCACACAAGTTCGGAAAGGGGCAATCGTTTATTTTGCCTCTGCCCCACCCTCCAACTTAGTTTTAAAAGGATTTTATTAATTAATGCTTATGGGGAAAGGTCAATTAACACAAAAAGGAGATGGAAAATTAAAAGAAAAATAGGCAAAATTCACAGATTTTAATAAGATGGGATACTGGAGTTTAAAAGGAAACTATCATATACGATTCTTGAGAAAAAACAAGGATTCAAAAACCAAATGGAGATCAACATTCGTTGTGAAAGCCTGTTAATATAAAATAAGAATGTATTATTTTTATCGAATACTAATAGAAAGTTAAAATATTGTCAACTGTGTTTTAGTGGGAAAAAGTCTATGGTTTGATTTTGACTTGCTCGCAACAAACTTGTACATTAATGTTATCAACGCATAGGTAGTTTTCTTTAGTACCATACAATTAATAAACTTTGAATTTCAATCAATAAGATGTTTTGTTTTTATCCTAAATCAATTCATTGGTTAAAAAAGTAGGCCTACGTTGTAGTATTGAGACTATCATTTTTATGATAAAAACGTCGATTTTTAAAACTCATTTTACAGACATTTTAACGTTTATTCCGTTTAATCCTTACTTTCGGTGGTCTTGACAGGGTACGATCCCATCTAGTCCAGATTAGCGAGAGTCCACTGTATATATACAAGTTTGCTATTTAACGTATTTCACATACCACTGCAATTTTATGCTTACTGTCATAACGCTACTATAATTCTCAATACCACATATGCAGACATACTTAATAGTATAACATTTCTTTTAAATTATGAAAATTTTACATATTTCGTTCCCACTCTTTTGTCCTGATGAAACCTCAAGGACCTTACATTGTTACTACATTGGAAATAAGGGAAATACCCTCTTTTTTTTTGCCAAAACTTGAAAAAAGGTTTTGGGAAACATTCAAGGACCAACCACATTTTTGACAGTTTTAAAGTACTTTCAAGGGACCTGACTTGGCAAAAACAATTCACGTACCGTGATAACCATGTATTTAGTATAGTTTTTCTCATGCATTGTACCATAAAAAATTTTATTTTAAAAAATCAGAAAAATAGACTTTTGCATGTTAAAATTTATTAATTTTCAATCACTGTCATTTGTTATCACTTTTAAGTCAGTTTCAAATTGCATTTCGTTTAGGAACAACACTGTATCAAGCGTCACTTTAAAGAAACAAGTCTATTAAATGAAAATAAAACTTTATTCATAACATTCGAAGTGCATACATTCCTCATGAATACAAACGTAACTATATAAAAATAATGCTGTACAGCATGTGCTATATATAAAAAAAAATACATATATATATATATGGCCTGCAAAAGGGTTGCTGGTATCTAACTGGAAGGAGACCCACACGCTGAACGTATGTGACGATGTGTGGAACCGGCCAGGCCAGTAACCTAGTGTCCTACCCCGCCTTCAAGTGGTGCAGGCTGAGCTTTCTATTTATGTGGCAAATTAATATTTGCTGCACGGATAGAAAGGCGGAAGGGGAGGGCTAATTCACCAACCCGTCTAGCCAGCGTGGTGAAATTATGGCTAATTCCTCCATTATGTTGACACACCAGAAACCATGGCCCCTAGTCTCCAGGTGCTGGAGTGCTCCTGATCAAGGCAGCGGTCAGTGTGGCATGAAAGCAGGGGGTGCTAAGAATCACTGGAATGGCCCAGGCTGCCGTTTGTTATTGACCTTGGCTACGTTTAATGGACGATCCCTTGCTTCTGAAGCAAAACTTCAGGAATTGGAAGAAGAACTTGACAAGATCAAATGGGACATTGTAGGACTCAGTGAAGTTAGAAGAAAAGGTGAAGAGTTGGTGGAACTTAAAAGTGGACATTTGTTTTATTATAGAGGAACGGAAACTGGAAGAACAAGTGGTGTTGGCTTCTTAATCAACAAAAGAATTAAAGACTGTCTTCTGGAAGTTGAAAGTACATCAGATCGAGCAGCGAGGCTCGTTGTTCAACTAACCCAGCGATACCAACTTCAAATAGTACAGGTATATGCACCAACATCAAGCCATACCGACGAAGAGGTTGAAGAATTTTATGAAGAAATCAAAGAGTTACACACCAAAGGGAAACAACATATCAAGCTCATCATGGGGGATTTCAATGCAAGAATTGGACAACAGGAACAAGGAGAGACATCGGTTGGTAAATACGGATATGGGGAAAGGAATGAACGTGGCGATCAACTCATCGAATTTGCAGAAGCTGAAAGCGAATTGCTCAGGAGAGACCTTCATCCAGCAGTGGATAGATAATGGTTGAATATGATGATGATGATAAATATATATATCAAAAATACTCTTTGTTTGAAACTCAACTAAATACTATTATACTTTAACATGTACAATACTGAAATGGCGAAACATCGACCTCAAAAATATTTACTTTAGAAACTGCAATGCCATTTGCAAAATGAATAATCCAAACATATATTGAGAACTCTCGGTTCCCATTTTCTTTTAAATAATATGGACAATTTTTTGTTGCAGTTTACAATTAAATCATTTCATCTGGATTACGCAGTCTTGATTATACACTAGCAATTACAAATACACTGAAAAGATAATTTATTGTACACAAACTAATCGGGACTGATGTGATGGGGCATTAAAAAATGCCATCACTGGAAATGCAAGAAAACGCTTCAAGTAGAATACACACACAACTTTCTAAAAAACCAAATTATTTAAGTTCATAGGGAGATCCATATTCTGCCTCATGTATTTAGATTCTGGGATTATGCTGTTGAATTATACCGATTGTCGACATTATGCGTAAAACTGGGATTTATAAAATTTGAAGCTATCAAAATAAGCTGCCATTAAATTGTTTCAAGAAGAAAATAATACAAAAACAAAGGAAGGATTATCGATTTGTCTAAATACAAAACGACTCAATAAAAAACTCTGACCAAATCTATGATAGGAAAACGGCTGATCAGCAACAGCTGGCTCTGGACACCATTCAAACACAAGCTACTCACTCTCACAATAAGCATTTTCTACAATATGCCTTTCCTCTTGCCATAGTACACTGTTTTCTAAGTTTCAATTCAGCTTAAACAACTGACTCGGGCACGATATGCCCAAGTAGTCTAAAATCATGTAAACTAGAAAGTTGTGGAAGCAACCTATTAAACGAAACAACAAAGTGCCTACTAACCACTAGCTTATTCTAATTGAAAGCATTTTCAATTACCCATCACTAAAACTCGAGTGCAAATAATCTATGAACAAGCTGCCTGTTTCACGACATCAACAGAAAGAGCTAAATTGTGAAAAACAAAAGTGAAGTAGATAACTGTATTTTGTTTGAATTTATTTATAATGTAAGAAAAGAATTTAACCGTTTTGATTTAATTTATTGCACATTACAATAATTATTTTATAAACTTTTAACATGAATTGTAAATTATTCGGAAATTAACGTTTTGTGTAATTGCGATTGTGATAAAAAAGGGTTTTAGAGTTCATCTTTTTTCTGCTGTGAAACTGATTTAACACACCGAAATCCCAAATTCCCTGCTGTTGTGTCAGGTGTATTTTGGCTTCTGGAAGCACATCTGTAACGATAGCAGTAGCTCTGGAAGACAAAAAAAAATATTAACTCGGGAGTTACAGACATTAAATATTCAAACTGAAATTGTTGCAATTTTGAAAGCAAAAAAAATTTCACATTAATGATTTAGAAACTACTTTTATTCCATATACTAGATACTACTATAGCCCAACTACAACAGAAAACTATACCTAAAAACTATACTATTTTAAATACCTAAAAACTATACTATTTTAAATACCTAAAAACTAAAACTATGCCTATTTTTCTAAATCTTTTTAATAACTCCATAAAAACATTTTTAATTTTCATATTATATGGAATTATACAATTGTTATATACACAGAAATATCCTCGCCAATTTTGATCAGCATTACGTGACAAAATCAAAACCATTTCCTAAAAGAAAGTCGTTGAATATAGCATGTCTGTGTTATATCGTGTTTTAAATTAAAAATAGATATTCATTCCAGCTTTACTTGTTTTGTGTTTTATGGCATAAAGACAGCAAAAATCGTGTTAGGATCTACTATCTCCCGAAAGGTCAAAATCTGTTTGCCTACGAACTCAAATCCTGAAATATGGATTAATAGGAAACTGGCAAGTAATCAGTATTAGTAGGATATAAACAAGGATTTTTCTATACATTTGTCGGGGCTCACATTTACGTTGGAGGAAAAAATTCCCTAACTTTTCCAGGCAAATCCCCTGGCCAATTACAAACAAAACTTTCAACTGAACTTTAATTGCAGGGAAAACGGCTTCACATTTGTGGAAAATTTAGCAAAAAATATCACCCCCCACCCCCACGACTTTCATGGGCCATTTGGAATTCCCTGAAAATGCCAGGTTTTCCACATGTGTGGAAGTCCTGTCTATGAACACTTAACCTTTGTGCATAGATTAAAAATAGCTTTTGAATTATATACATTGATTGCTTGTATTCCATTGTGCAAGAAATGCTAAAATCGTATTGCAGTAGTGCCTGTTATTTCTCAAGGGATCTGAATACCTGTTATCTAAGGAATCAAACCCTAAAGTACAGATTAGTAGAAAAACAGCAAGTGAATGGTATTAACGGGATTCATGCCCAGATTTTCCACGTAGCAGATACACATGTTACCTCTCTGTCACGAATATAAAATCCTTATAAATGTGATAGTATACCCAGGTAATGTTCCAGAAACCGATAGCTGTTAAATAAATGTATGTTTCAAAAATGCATTATAACTAAATTATGAACTCTAAGGAGACTGTTTGATAGGAATGGAAAACTGGCATGTAAATGAAAAGTTAAATTTTGTAGCATTTACTAAAATTTTATAATGAAGTTCTTGATTGCTTGAAATAAGCAAGAACACTTTACCTTGTGGCACATGTAAGAACCACCTTTTTTCACCTTGTCTTTCCCAGAAGGTGGTCCAACCTTTTTTTGGAAAAAAAAAAGAATACGGATTACATAAGTGAAAGGTTAAGAACACCAAAACGTATATATATATATTTATATATATTTTATATAACATGATGGGCAAAGTTTTAGGTAGACAATATTCATTAACCTTTATTTATTGTACTAATGATTCTATGCCATACAATGGTCAACACACAAAGCAACCGGGGTGAATTTTCATGGGAGAATTTATTTTTCACTTAATAGTTTTCGACACCCATGTAGAAATAAACTTAAACTAGAGCTGTTTTTTGTTTAGGAGAAAAAGAGACGCTTTCCTCATCCTGGATTCGACCCAGGGTCCCTGCGTTGAGCCCGGAGTGTCTTGACCTACTAGACGAACGAGGACAAGAACAAACGCCTTTTTTTTTCCATATATAAGATATTATTACCCTTCACAGGGATAACACAATTGCCAAATAATGGTCAACACACAAAGCCACCATGGCAAGTTTTTTGTGGGGGATTTTTTATTACTAATAAATTTGACACCCATGTTTAAAGCTAATACTACAGCTTTCTTTTTTTTTAGTATAGGAGAAAAGGAGACGCCATCCCCTGAATAATAGGGATTCCAAGTTCTGTACCTTTTCACATACACGGCACTAAATATGTTCACTGCCATGAATACCGAACGTAGAGTAGTACTAAATATTGAACGTATATGCCTACTTTTAAACAAGCATTTATGAACCAATAGGATAACTTTGGACTGAGTATTTCCAATTCACAGAACATAACCTCAGTTTTTATGATGCTTTATGCTCAAAGAATACAAATGCAGTTCTTCCACTGATTCAGTCATCAGTATCTTGTAATTTAGAAAGCAGTAAAAGACGTAAAGGGAAAATGTTAATGACCTAGTAGCAGTTAGATTCTGGCATCAAGTTTTTCTACTCATCTCTTTCAAAACAATGCAAAAACCATGTGAACTCATTCAATATCATAAAAAACAATTTAGCAGGTTCATTAATCATCCCATTTCACGTCCATTATGTGAACCGTGTCAACATAAATGTTAAAAGGGTACAATTAATGTTTAAACAATTAATTAATAACTAATAATTCGTAACAATAATTACTAATAACAATTCGTAACAATTAATGTTTAGATACGAAACTGGTCACTTGATAAACAAAGGTAGGTATTAGCTAAAAATTAGTCAACAGTGCAATCTTAAATGATTTTAAATTAATGAGGTTATCAAAGCACCATTTTGGGATTTGAAAATGCACATCTAAAGCACATAGAAATGGAAATACGGGGGGGAAAAATGAGGCTTATATTAAACTTGTTTTTGCTCTCTTATTTAAGACTATGGCCTTTTTTCAGAAAAGAAAAAAAAAAACTTACTGGATTATGTTCAGCCTTGGATGTGTGGCGATCTACCCACCAATCGCTTGTCCATTCCCAAACATTTCCAACTATATTTTTTAGACCAAATTTATTGCTGGGAAAAGAAGTGACCTATAAAATACTTTCGTTTAATTTTTACATCAGCCACAGAGATGGCAATGAACACAACACTTAATATTATACTCACTGGTGCTGTGCTTACGTAACCATCTTCAGCCGTGTTGTTAATTGGAAATTCCCCTTGCCATATATTAGCATAGTGTTTTCCATGGGGCAATAAATTATTACCCCACGGGAATAACCTTAAATGTAAAAAAAAAAAAAATGCAAAATATTACTCAACATTTGGAATGGATTACATAGCAGTTAAAACACAATGATTTCTGTTTTTGTATAAAAGACAGCAAGCTCTATTTTAAAGACAACAAATATATCACATCCTGTTTTATGATTGTCAGGTTCATGGATGTTTGGTTTTATAACAATGTGCAGACAGGGCCAGCCTGATCAGGTGTCAAGGAACACAGTTTGAGTCAGAACTCTTCAGGGGCAGCTGGAGGTTCAATCTGAACCCGGACGGTCTGGCACGGATTGTTTTTTGGCACCCCCACCCCTCTGGCGAAAATATAATATTTTCACAGATGCACAGTGAGCCATATACCCTATAAAAGTGACCAAAATTCTCTGAAAGAATTCCTCTAAAGATATAATTTTTTTTAACACATGGCTTCCCTAAACAAAGTCACATGCTTGATCAAAACCTTACAGATGTAGCGCATTCATTCTTTCTTTTCTTGAGTTGTTTTTGAAAGCCTTTTTAGGATCCACAGTTGATTTGTCTTGTGACTCATAGTCAAATCGACGCTTAATTTTTCTGGGGTGGACTAGTGGTTTAGCTAAAAACTCTGGCTCAATGTCAAGAGTTTCAGCGATTTCCTTTGCATCAACAAGTGTCTCTTCAAAACCTTTATCTGACTGCATTTTTTCCAGGAAACTTTTATTTTTGCAATTAGATGGTTCCCACTCTCTTGTCCTGTTTTTTATGAAATTCAAGAATTTTTTGAGGAATTTTCAAGGACCAAATGACGTTTTTCAAAGACCTCACATTGTCAATCGCAATGTACATAAAAATTAAAAATGCAAGACATTATAAGCATAACACTGAAATTAGAGTGTTTAATTATGTTGTTCCTTTCAACTTAACACACTGCCATCAAAAGCTACCCTTTTTGCATCCCTTATATTTCGCCATGTTCAGTGGGCGGGGAGGAAGGGGGTGTGTCCGAATCACTACTGGCTTTGTTCTGGAAATACGGAGAAACCTTTTTTTTTTTCTTTTGCCAAAACTTGAGAAAATATTTTTGAGAAAAGTTCGACCAACCACATTTTTGGCAGTTTTCAAGTACTTTTCAAGGGCCCCGACTTGGCAAAAAAAAATTCAAGGACCATGAGAATCATGAATTAGATGAACTGTTTTTGGAACATTCATATTTTGCGTTCACAACAGTTTGCTGACCTTGTTTATTCTGTGGAGAATTGAATGCCAAACAATTAAACAACACACAATGGTGCAATTTTTTGGTTAAGCTTAATGCAGTGTTCTTTCCAAATGCATTGACCTTTGTATCGACTGATAATTTGAATAATGAATCGTAAATTTCACCAATCTGGTAGCGAAATGAAGTCACAGCATCAATACGACTTTCCCATCGAGTTATGTTAAGGAGTTTCACAAGGCCCGTAGCCAGAATGAAAGGGCAACTGGGGCAAGGCAAAGGGCAACCGGGGATTGTTCTACATATATGTAAATTGTTTGATAGGGAAACTGGGCCACAAGTATGGGGCAACTGGCCCCGTCCCTGGTGGACCTGGCTTGGTCAGGGTTTCAGGCTTAAAGCTGACACGTATTTATGCAACACAGATCATCTACGAGTAGAGGTAGAAAAATAAACACTTCTTGTACAATGCTAAAGAAAGCCACAGCTTCGTTGTAGGAGAGAGAGCAGAGTCATTTATCGCAAAATTAAGGGAGTGAGTACATGGTATTAAAAACGCCCGAAAAAGAGTGCAAATTGAAAAAATTTTATGCACCAATGAAATTGGCTTACAGAAGGATCTACCGCATAACATCGGCAATATGCCTTTTAACTGCTAGGGTGGATGCTACTTTTCCAGGGCCTTTTTCTGCTGTCTTCTTCTTCTGGGGAGATTTTGTACATTTTGGTCAATTAAAAAAAAGTTGAACTTGACTTCAGTTTGGTGCCCTCATCCAAACGGGGCTTTGGATGGCCCTTAAGCCACCCCTGGAACTCTTCCATGAACTTTCCAAATTACTTATCTCTAAACGAACACAGCCATATCACCCACGAGAAAATGGTTTACTCGAAAGATGGCATCACACATTGGAAACCGCAATTATGTGCCACAACAATAAAGATTGGGAACAAAGTTTACCAATCATCCTTATGGATTTAAAAATCATCATTCAAAATGAATTTAAAACTCCTTCCTAAATAGCATATGGAGAAAATATTCATTTACCCACTGAATTTATTCAACCAACAAAATTTTCTCTACAAACAACTTTCGTTCAAGAAATGAAGTCATTAATTTCTAAAATCAAACCTATTCCACTGTCACACAACACCAATAACAGCATTTTCAAAGTCTTAAAAGTATTGTTATTCTGATATCAGGAGGCTGTCACCACGAACCGTGCATACATATAAAATAAAAAAGAAAAGGTTTACCCTTCCACAAAGCGATTCAGCCCCATTGGTCAAATCTGCTGTATACTAGCCCTGCATGTAGAAGTACTTGTTGCACTCTTTCAAGTGAATTTAGTACATTTTATATTATGCAGCATTTTTGCAAACAGAACTTTTAATTTATAACACTGGCAGGGTTCCCAAACTTTTTCCAAACTAAAAAATAAGGGCTTTCTAACGACCTACACAATCTTTTCCAAGGACCAATTGCGGTATATCAAAAACCATATTTCACCCTCACCACATCACGATCGACTAAGTCAGTAGTTCTCAAATTTCTAACCCTTGCACCCCCTTCACACATACATACGGATGTTGCCCCCTTTAACTTACATGTGAATGGCATGTGCCCAATTCCTGTTCCACCTAATATACCAATAAAAACACTTTGTTTACTTAGACAATGTATTTTTGCACATATGTATAGTTTAACCATAAAAAATGAACCTATCGTTCAGAAATTATGTTTTATTTAAATAAACTCAACATCTAATTCAACACAAAACAGTTTAGCTTTTAAATACATTGGTGTTTTGTTTCTATTAAAAAGAACTTGATCTTGTATTCAACAAAAAGAGTAATCATCATTAGAATTTATATCCTGATGGTTGACAGCAATCCACCAGACTATTAAATGACAATGGTCTTTTGCCTTTATGTGCTATAGTTTATTTTAAATTGTCTGTGTTTGTGTATATAAATATTCAATAACCTACATATCAGCATGTAACGTAGAAAATCATGATCGAATCGTCCCGTCAATCGCATTCTGATTTCACGAAAACTAAGGAGTTTTAAGGATTGTTAACAAAAACTAAGGAGTTTTAAGGACTGTTAATGAAAACTAAGTACTTTTAAGAGCTCTTAAAAATGAAAACCAAAAATAAGAAGTTCTTAAGGACTTTTAAGGACCCATGAGAACCCTAAATAGGCATTTATCATATGAGGATTTTCATTTAACAAATATCATACATTTGTATCTTGTAGTGCGAGGACAGACAAAGATTATTATGCACCAGGACTCAGTTTTCTCGAGGAAACAATAAACCTCCTTCACCTATGGAATTGAAACCAAGATCTGCAGGAAACAAAATGGTACGTGTTGAATACCTGCTGGTCTCGAACTCGGATCATGCATATTGCAGACAACCGTGGTAGAACTGTGCCACCACAGGGGACGAATGTTATTGAAGATTCAATTAGGCCATAAACAAATGGAAATCTCCTACACATCGTTTGATAGGTTTGGCACAACCCTAATTTGACAAAATATGCAACCTTCATTTCAAAATTTTACTACCCTGCATTGATAAATTAAAGCCATCTTTTCAAAAATTTTACAACACTAATTTGATAAATTTTACTACTCTGTATCTAGGACTATCAATACAGTCATAAAGGCATTCTACAATTATGGAAGTTCTAAATGTAATTGAAACATACACCTAAAATAGTCATAATGCAAGGAAAAAGCACATATAAAATATGTAATTTTTAAAAATGGCTGTTTCAGAAAAAAAAAAATCAAGCAGTAAATAAACATTCCACGATTAAATATGTGCTTGATCTAGAAACAATGCATTATATGGTTTGGGATAAAAGATATATGATGTGGGTTAATGTAGTTGCCTCTGGTGTATATAACAAGCCTTTAACTTGTAAAAAAACTTGTAATTTGTACAAAACTTGACAGAGGATAAATAGTTATGATGGTTGGTTCAATTGCATAGTACGAAGACAGCAAAGTTTGTACCCCCAAAGCAGAATGTTTTACTATGTTCTGCATCAAGCCTTCGGCTGATCAAAAATGGTTGGAGCTGCATAAACATTACCTACTGAATTTTTTTCCAATATTACCAAAAACGACCTGCCACCATGTTATTTATGGTGTTTTTTGGGCCCTGCAATTTTCCTGATTCAATGAAAGGAATGTATAAGTGAATGGGAAGTGGGGGAGACATCCCACACCCCCAGCTTCAAGCTGATGCACTCACTGCTCATTTGGATAGTCTTCGAATACCCGTGAATCAGTAAAATGTTGAATCACAAAAATCCTGTGAAAGTCAGGAAAGTAAAAAGACAGTACTCACATAGTTTGTGGGATGTTTGTGGCGGGAAAATGGTCTTAACTGCATTCATAATCCATAAAACAGAAGAGACTTGGTTGGTTGCTTTTTGGTTTTACGGCTCAAAGACTACAGTGGTCATGCTGCGCCGGGACCTACTGTTTTCCGAGGAATCCGAACCTCTTAAGGCCTAGGGAACCAAACCCCGGACTACAGTGAGCAGTGCGATCTTTATGAGATCTCTGAGTAAGCGTTCTTTTTGCACTGCTGGGAGTCGAACCCGGATTAGCGGCGCACTAGGAGAACGCGTTACCACACTGCGCCACCGCAGGGCTAGAAGAGACTCGGACGTTCTGACATTTTTGCTGCAACGAACAAAACACAGCGAACGTGAAGCAAAAAAGAAAATGGCTTATCACACCAGTTCTCACTACACCACACAGACGTATACGACGTCAGAGAGTGTGTGACGTCACAAGCTGAACTACTGAAATTTAGAACAATTTCAAGAGGACAGAGAAGGAGGTAACGTGTTCTGCGGGAAATGCATATATATATTATATACATTTTTAAATTCTATAAAACAATTTCTTTTTTAATAGATATGCAGAAAATATTTGTATGACTGATTTTTTTTTTTTTTTAATTTATTTATTTTAAGACAAAAAAAAAATTATTCACCCCACGACTGTTTTGCAGTGAAGCTGTTTGTTCTGCAACGTGCATCACACTTTTAAGCACATTCTGCTTTTGGGGTTTGTACTGCGTCAAACAAAATAATTTGAGATGAAATTTACCTGTCCTTCAAACCTCCTCGACAAGCATATTCCCACTCTGCTTCTGTTGGCAATCGCTTTCCTTCCCAAGAACAATAAGCAACAGCATCATTCCAAGACACGTGAATCACTGGATGATCTTTTCTGGAAAAGACCAAACAAAATAACGAATTTCAAGTGCATTTTATGCCCCAAAACTATGTTATGAATGATCTGGGAAATGACTTTATTATGAGTGCTATGTTATTATTTATCAAGGTAAATCACTGCAAGTTAGATGAAAATAATCTTCTCACTTTTGTTCGTAAGTAGAACCTGGACCTTCCGGATGCCTCCAGTCAGTTCCTTTGACGGATAACCACCACGGTGCAGCCACAACCTATTAAAATGAAAGATCATGTTAATATGTCATACTATATCAAAAATATAGAGATTTCATTTATTTACATTTAATTTTTAAACAATAAACAGAACACAATAGGGCGGAGCCAGGATCACCTGCGAGACAATTGAACTCAAACTTATCAATATTGCATTGTTTCAGAATTTATATTATTATTAGGAGAAAAAAATTTATTTAGTACTATCGTAGGGATTATGAGGAACAGTATATTAATATTTTTTTATTAAAAAGATAGGCTTTATTATTTTTCTGGAACCTTTTATAATTGTATCACCTGTGTGACCTATTTGTCACTTTTTCTGGCTTCGCCCACAATAGCTTTATATAGTGAAAAAAAAGTAAGGATTGGATACCTTTAATTATACACTTTAAATACAGTGGAACCTGGCAAAGTGACCTCCTTGGTAAATTGACAACCTAAATAAAGTGACATTATAAGAGAGAACTGGTCGGGAATTAGTCGTGCATGTATACCAAAGTCAGTCATGTACAGTGGACACCTGTCCATTGCAATCCAGTCCCAAAGGTGGCCACTTTAGGCAGGTTCTACTGCACTTGTTACAGATGTTAAAAATAACTTACCGATTTTGTTGAACTAGTATCGATTTCTTCAGTTACGAGGGTTTCCAAAATGAAACTATCACCGAATGTTTCAGCCTAAGAAAAAGAGTTTTTAAAAATTGCAATGAAACAATTATTTGCCATATAACTACAATACAAATTTTATTTGGGTAGATATAATTTGTAGTTACATGAGCAGTTAACACATTAGTTCATATTAATAATTAATATTAGTTACGTTAATGGCTAATATTACAACATTAAGCTTCACATTACATTTTAGATGTTAGGTCACCATTTAAAGCAAAAGGATAAGGTAACGATGAATAAGGTTCTATTAACCTGTATCACGAAGAAAATTTCACTATCATTTCATACATTTTTATTGTTTTTTAAAATTGGAATCCATGCCTTAAAAAAACCAAGACATCGCGATATGTGTAAGCAAGGATGATTTTTTTTTTTTTTTTTATGGTGCAAAAATAGCAAGTGTCATTCTGCGTCAATAAAGGTACAGGTAGGGATGTAGTCACTATATAGCAAAAGTGGACAAGACCTACAAGTCCTAGCCAATTGTCCCTAACCTCATTTCATATCGGGGCCGTTTATTTTAACAAAAACAGGGGGAGGAACACCCAAGAAACACTTTTTACACAAGGGCTAAAAAATTAGCTACAGTATTGCATGCAGGTAACACATATAATTAGTATAAATATAAATAATATGACATTTGGTTTAGTGCGGCTTATAAAATAACACCAGATTGCATTTAATTTAAGGTAAGATCCAGAATAGTGATCAACAGAAAAAAATGGCACAAAAATAAGTACAACCATATGATGACATTTTTCTTTGTACTTTTATTTAAATAACTGGAATAACCAGTGATGCAGAAAAGAGAGGGGCTCAAGCCCCCCCTCCCATTATATAACAAATTACATTGTTCCACTTAATGTTGAATCACTAAAGTCTTCTTAAAGATACCTGAGCTCTCCCCTCTATAATTGTTGAATTGGTACACCTTATGGAACATCTAACAGATACAAAATATTTAAACAAAATGTATCTAATGATGTATATAAAAAATAAACTCACACATACAGGGACAGATACAGAGAAGGATTTGTAGAGGGTGTAAAATACAGTAGGACCCACTTAACACTACAAGCCCTGTTAGGGTCATTTTGACCTTTTTTTCCAATTTCCCATGATTTATTTCAGCATCGGAGCTCATATTTTTTTACTTTTCTTAAAATGCTTCCAGCTGTACTCTCGCAATTTTTCATATCTATATGTTAATTATTAAAATTAATAATCATAGAAATACCTAGAACAGCCAACAGGGGTCATTTTGACCCTTATGAGAAAAATTACCGATTTTCAAGTGAATGACTGTTTTCGTATTCCCAATGCCTCATTTTTTGTTTTCCACAAAATTTTCTACAATGTCGCGCAATTGGTTCCGTGAAATCATGCGGTATCTCAGATTCGATGTCCGAAGCAGCAGAGCTGAGCTTCTGGCCAGTAACAAATGTGCTCTCGCTTCTGATACCTGGTACAAGCTGATGGAAAACTGTTATTTATGCTATAATCTTGAACAAGAAATAACTGTTGATGAACAGTTGTTGCAATGTAAATAAAGATGCAGATTTATCCAATACATGGTAAATAAGCCGAACAATTTTGGCATCAAGTTCTGGCTAGCAACTGATGAAAAATCCAAATATGTTTTGAATGGCTATCCGTATTTGGA
Source organism: Dysdera silvatica (assembly GCA_006491805.2). NCBI lineage: Eukaryota > Metazoa > Arthropoda > Arachnida > Araneae > Dysderidae > Dysdera > Dysdera silvatica. The sequence continues at coordinate 63,717,721 of QLNU02003225.1, read as the reverse complement.
CAAGGGTGAAGAGCGACCAACTGATTTACAACTTGTGTAAAATGTAGTGCTCAAATCACTGCAACCACATCTAAACTCCAGACTCAACATCACTACTGACAATTTTTTTTACTTCTGTGAAACTTGCAAATGAACTTTCTGCAAAGAAAACCACAATTGGGATGCTGTGTCTCAATAAGCAAGAATTATCTCCTACTGCATGCGGTGCTTTTTTCTACAATATTTATCTTCTGTACTGAAAAATGCAAACAAAATGCTCACCATATATATATATATATATATATGTGCCAGAACAGAAAGGATGTCATGATTCTTAGCTAGCACCATGTGCACGAATGTATTTGCAGACGACAGCGCAAAGAAGAAGCCAAACACTCTTACTCACTACAATCATACTAAATGTGCCACAGATGTAGCAGATCAGATGCTAAGAAAATATATTACAAGATGTGGAACTTGCAGGTGGCCTGTTCATGTTTTTTACAACGTCTTTAACATTGCTGCACTCAATCTTGGATAATTTTCAAGGAATCTTCGAGCTCCAAAATTCACGTCAATAATTTATTTTGCACTCGTGAAAAAATAACAAACCGGTGCTTTGCATATCAGATGCCCCCAATTGTTTGAGTACAGACCTCAAAACGAAAGAAATGTGCCTTTCAAGTTTGCTAGGGACACGATAAGACTTCTGCCAGCTGTGAGGGATGCCAGAAACCGATTTGTGGTAAATGTGTTACAGTCATTGTCAAGCATGCATATTGTTCCACCTGCGTTAATGTTTAACGAACATAAGAACATATTTATTCATAGTTATGTATATTCATAGTATGTTTATTCATAATTTATGTTTTTTGTAATCTCACTTTGAGATGTGTTGCATGCTAATTTGTATTATTTTCATTTGTATCTTTTGTTTGTTTTCTTATCACTTGTACTCTTGCGAAAGAATATTGTGTAATATATACATTACACATTGTAATTATACATTACATTATACAGGGTATCCCATAAAGAACGCAACTTTTGAAACACCCGCCATTTCTGTTCTAGTAAGTTGACAGCACTGAACATTACACGATTTTCATCTGTTGTCTTTGTAGTTAGTAGTCACGGAGCGCTGAACAGCCAGTGGATGATCGTCATCTGTTTTCTGTACGGGTAGGAATGGAGCGCTTCACGGCGGAACAGCGTGTTGTCATAGTGAAAACTTATTATAAATGTGGTAAATGTTGTGCAGAGACTGTTCGCGAACTCCATGGAATGTTTGGTTAACATAATGCACCAAATAAGTTGACTGTGATGAGACTGACTGCTAAATTTGAGAAAACCGGTTTGGTTGTGGACATTAACAAACCTTGTCACACCTTGGGGCATCCCCATGTTAGTCATTCTGCGATTTCATACATAACCACAGGTAGCATACACTGCAAAAATATGCAAATTACTTAATTTCATAAATAAATTTGTATGTTATTATGCACGCAAAAGTTGCATTCTTTATGGGACAACCTATATATTGTTACTTAAAAAAAGCAAAAAAACTCTTATATATTGTCATTTCAACATTTATCAATAAAAAAAATGATTTACTTCAGTATGATTCACATTTCTTATGAGGGTCAATTTGACCCTCAATGGCAATTTTAGGTTAGTCTAAAATCCGGCTGTTTTAATGTTAAACAAGTTAGCATTTAGTAACTTTCTGGTTATAATAAGGAAAACAAGGATTTTGTTCTTTTAGAAATCATACTTTTTTCAAAAATTCCATCGTTATATGAGGTTGGTCGTTATAACCGATTTCCACCGTATTTTTATCCCTACATTACACAATTCCACCCAACAGTGGATCTGCCACTCCCTCCTAGTCTTTGACCTTATGTGCAGACATGCCAGTAGCACGGGCAGGGGGGGGGGGAGAAGAAGAAACCAAGACCGTGGCCAGGATTTAATTTCAGGGGAGGGTCTCAAACATTTTTACAGCATATATCAATACAATCACAGCATGTAAGACTGTAGCCAAGTCCCGTTAAAAAAATTTTCAGGGGTACCAGTCCCTAAGGTCCACCACCCCCACCCAATCTGGATATGGGCATGGGAGAAACAATTCCGAACATGTAAAGACATCAGTAGCAGTGAAAGGGTTAAAAAGAATAAAAACAATATGGTGGCTTAATAATTTCTAATGTTGAAACATTTTTTAGTAATAGTTCAGAACACATCCCCTAGTGTCTCTCTCCTCTTGAAATGAATAGAAAAGTCACTAGATTTACTACACAAGGTTGTGACATCACACATACGGGCATTTGGGCGTCTATGGATATTTGCACATGCTTTGTCATTCTTTTGGCAGTGATTTTTATTATCTCTGGAAGGTTGATATTGTTTTTTTGTGGAATTACAGTTGAGAGGGAATAGATCTGTGCTGGTATAGGTTCGAATAGAAGAATTTTTTTCATCCGGATATGAGTGCGAGACAGTGTTGTGGGCTAGGCCTCGTTTGAATGACGCTTTCCAGTGCCGTTTTAAGAAAGTGTGATTGGGAGGAGGAGGAGAAGAAAAGAAAGAGGAGGGAGGAGTTAGGTAGGGATGGAGTGGCGGAGAAAGATGGTTTGAGGAGGCTCAGAAGGGGGAAAGAAAAGGAGGTGGAAGTTGGGAACAGAAGAGGGGCAGAGAAGAAAAGGAAGAGTAGAGGCGAAGGAAGGGATGGTGACGGAGAAAGATGATTTGAGGAAGCCCACAAGGGGGGTGGGGGGGGAAGTAAAGGCAGCAGAGGTAAGAAACAGAAGAGGGATGGTGAGTGAGGTAGAAGGGGAGGGATTAGTGGGGGGAGGCAGCATTGGGGCTTTAGAGGAGGCAGTGTGAAGGGGTTAGAGTAGGTGGCAGAGAGAGAAGAAAGAAGAGGTGACGGAGAATAGCAGAGGTGACAGCAAGGGGAGGGAAGAAGTGGAGGCAGGAGAAAGAAGGAAGTATGGGAAAACAGTAGTCGCAAACAAGAAATTGTTGAATGCTGCAGCGCCAGCCCACAAAAAGGCCAGAATATTTGTTTTCCACATTTTTAAACGCCACAAAAACTACACACATCCGACGAAGAAGACCAATAAAGGTTAGTACTTGTGTTTTTTTAACTTCACTGAATCGAGACGGCCATGTTATGATATAAACAACATGGCAGCAAATCAGTGGCATAACTGTCATGCGTGTTAGAAACACTTCCCACTAAAAATCGCTACAGGACGTTTTGTGCACTAGAGCGTGTTTTTTTTCTCCTTTGTATTAACTAATAAATTCTGGTATTTCTAGACTCCTCTAATTATAGGAGAACAGTGCAGAAGAAAGGTTTGCAACCAAAACCCACCGTATACTCTTAAAATGAGATTGGATTTTTCAAAGTGCAACTCCGGTCACACACCGTGTATGTGTGCATTGGTTTTGCAGTGTTCAGAGGTAGTCTGTGATTTTGTCATTTGACGGAAAACCAGTTTTGGGCATTGGTCATGTGCAGCAGCGAAAGTAAAAATGAGCGAGTGACTGAATTTGTTTTCTTTCATGGGTTTGGAACTTCATGGACGAAAGGCAGTTATTGACTGCAATTTTCCTAAACCAGTGAAGGGTTGGGGGAGGGAGACCCCCCACTTCAGGTCTGGATGCTCAAAGTAATCGTACGTTGGTTGATTGGAGAATGTTTTGTCAACAGGTGAGCATGGAAACATGTGGCGGGAGAAAGACATGCATGGGGTAAAGGATAAAGTTGTGGAAGTAGACAAGAGTATATTCAGCAAAAAAGAAGTATAACAAAGGAAATCGGGTGAATGGAGAGTGGGTGTTTGGAGGAGTGAGGAGACAGTGTTTAGAGAAGTGGGGGGAAGAGTGCTTGGAGGAGTGGGGGAAAATGGATAGGGCAGAAGAAAAAGACATGCAGACAAGCCAGAAAAAAATGTTCCCGGCATTTCAAGCTGCTGCGAAAAGGATGTTCTCTCCCAAAAACTCCGATGCGGATATGCAAGGAAGTACCTTAAAATAACGATTTTTAAAAATTCAGACCGGTCTCTCAGATTATTACTGATGATGACGCGGTTTCAAACCCGAAAAGGAAGTTGGCGCGATTGGCGACAAAGACAAGCTTTTCTTCTGCACTCATGCCAATTATGGAATGATTAAGTATTGACTACCTCTGTTACGTGTCCGGTAGCCTCAACGAATTTCTCAAAATCAGAATTGCTGACTTCATGCACGTCCATATAAAAATCATTTACGGTAACAGTTCGTGCAGGTCCTTCACCGTCCGCTACGAAAACTGGTTTATCTGTACCCATGGTAAATTCTCCGCCTCCAGATTAACAGCTTCTCAGTTTAGGGCAAAGGCTCGGTTCTTCTGAATGTTTTGTTTGTCAACACCATTTGGTGAACCAACTTTTTCAGTTTCCTTGACATGCCGTCCCGTGAGGCAGACCACAACCACGAATTATTCTTTTCACATGTTTGATCTGCCGTTAATGCTAAATTGGTATAAACAAATACGATAAAACCTTACAAAATGCAGATAAACATAAGAACGGGTGATAACAGCCATTTACAACACTTTTCTTCATCACATGCCACTTGTGTATGCAAATTATATCCAGATGTTTACTGGAAAAAGGTGATTGAAAAAGTTCACGGCTCGGAGGAAAAAAAAACAATCCCTCGATATAATAGCCGGCAATTACACTAGCATCTATATCCTGACATGAATCCCACGAAAATGATGCATTGCGCATGCCCACGGACTCCAGCTTCTAAGTCTTTCCTTACGGGTGGTATAAGTATTGAGGAAACGCTGTACTTCGACAAATACGTTACGACTATAATCGTAAATAGAGAAAGAATCGTATATTAGTGATGACGTTTCACTCCTGCTATGGATCCCAACGTAACACTTTTTGCTAAGGAGTGCTAGTGTGAAAGTTATTGTGTGATTATGATGTGACTGAAAACGTAAGTAGATTCCCGTGATGTTTACAACTAAGAGTTAAATATAGCATAAATACGATTTTGCCTCTTTTAAAAAAAAAAAGTGGAGGGGCGAAGTGCCCCATGGAATTATGCATGTGTTTCTGTGAATATGTTTCTTAGGACCGTGAAAATCATAAAAATTAACGTGAGTAGTTACCGAGTTTTTCTGCTATTGTAGATGCATGCCTCCGTAGATTTTTCCTCTTTTCTAAAAAAACTGCGGATGGGGGTGGGGGGTGGGATGATCTCCTACCAGAGTACGCCAATATCCTAAGGTACGTATTCAATGGAATGCATTTACAAATTCAGTCACATCGTAACACTCATTTAAAAAAAAAAAAAAAGAAGGAAAATGCCTAACACATGGATCCATAGCAGGATAAAACGTCAACACTAATTTACTATTCTTCTCTGTTTACGATTATAGTCGTAACGTATTTATCAAAGAACAGGGTTTCCGCAATCCTTATACCACCCACTAGAGAAAGGCTCATGAGCATTGGCATCGAGTCCGTGGGCATGCGCAATGCGTCATTTTCCTGGAATTCATGTCAGGATATAGATGCTAGTGGCAAATACCGTAAGGCATGATGCAAGATAAACAGGTGAACCAACTCCTCTTTTCAATTATGATAAAGGAGTGGTTCAATAAATGTCATGCAGATATTTGTATCGATAGATGGAGCTACCAACTGCGGGTCTAAAGAATGAACCTTTCTAGTTATACCTGTCTGTTTATATTTTTTCGTTTTGCTTTGTTTAAATTGCTTGCTATTGGTTATAATTTCCTTTTTTTTTCCAATATTTCATTATGAATAAACTTGTTTTTGTTTTTCATTCATGAATTGTGTTTAAAAAGAAATGGGAAGAAAATGTTGCTTTTCGAATTGCAATTTAGATCATAAATCGGATGATAAATATGTAGCTTTATTTAAAATTCCAGAAGAAAAAAATAATTGAAAAATGTAGGAAGTCAATCCCTCGTAAAGATCGTATACTTACGCAAAAAGACCATGTGCGTGAAAAACACTTTTTGAAAACGCAATGATAAAAAATTGACTACTTGTTTTTGTTCGTTTCATAATATTTTTTGAGATTGTGAAATTCAACTTCGTGTATGTTCGTTTTGGAAAAAATCCATTATTCCCTTTTCTTACACAAGATTTGTTAACCCTATTTTCAGCAGTTTTAATAATTGTAATAATCTCAAGCTAGGCAATACTTGTATGATGTATAAATTAAATTATTAAATTTATTTTTTTATATATTAAAGTTACAACACTATAATATTAATTTAGAGACGGATTTAGGCAATATGGCCCACGGTATGAGCTCAAAATTTGGCGCCCCTCCCTTTTTTTGTGTATTGCCAATGAGAGAGATATCATCAGTGTTCAAATGATCATTATCCTTGGATATTTTAATATTCTTTAATGCGTTTTTTTTTATTATTATTTTTATGAACTTTTTTTTAGAACTTTATCCATTGCAAAAGTTTAGAAAAAGATTTTCAAACTTCACATACGTATTAAATTTTGCTACAGAGAACATGTAAACTATTTTATTCAACATTTAGTAGTTGAGTTTAAATTCTAAAATGCGAATTACGCTCGTGGAGCTGAAATATTCGGTGATTATGAGACGATAAGCCACGGTGCATATTATCTTTTATCGTGGAATAGGCCCGCAGTCGCGAGCGCAATCTATTGGGAAGTGACACTTGAGAGTCCGATGGTTTCTTGGAGTTGGCTCACCTGAGTGTCTTGCATCATGCCGTAAGGGAAGAACAAGTAAACAGATAAAATAAACAAACGAATGAGCACTGAGGAATACTGCCTAGAATGGGCAGTGTTGGAATTACCGCAAAAACCAGTTCCCAAACTTTAAACCTTCGGTAGATGACGCTCTCAACAGTCTACTTGCCAAGTTTCTCTCTTTAAAGTATGAGATTTTACAATTAAACATAGCAAAGATGATTGCGACTGTGAAAACCCCGGAAATTTAATGATACAAAGTGAAAAACACAAATATTTAACGATGCAAAATGAAAAAAAACTGAAAATTCCCAATTGGAAAAACCCTACTTTAACTTTTATTTTAATGGTTACATTGAATTAAAGGACATAGGGGGCCGCTACGAGTTTCGTGGTTGATCAATGCGGAGGGATTCTTCGCTGGGGCTCGGGAGCTCTGTGGTTATTTTTTTAATAAAACTATGAAATTAGACAAAAAAAAAATAGTATAAAAAAGTAAGAGAAAACGAGAATCAAAGTAAAAAAAATCAATATAAACAAAAAATCGCCAAGACGGAAGTGGTTATCGTATTGTAAAAGAGCGCCCAAATGTTTACAGATTGCGAATTTAGATAATTTTAATCATAGTTGAATATAGCTATGTTTATTTTTTTAATGTGGTGTTTTCCAAAATGAAACAAAGAGCCATTAAAAAGGAAAGGGATAGATAATTATTATATTACGTTTAAATTCTGAAAGGAATAATAGGGTTGAAAAGTATCTCTAAATCACACACGGGGAGAGATGACAAGTAATTTTTGTCAATGAAGTATTTGCGTAATTACTTCGTGAATATTTTGGCAAGCTGCGCAGAGATATACAATTACTTTCTAGACATACATTATATTTGACTTTAATTAACAAAAAAATTAATTTGCCTTGCAATTAAAAATTCACACACAGCAGATGTAACATGGGAAAAGTAAGCAAATAGACTCCCCGCAGTGCCACCTGCCGGAAGTTAATTTCTTTTTCTATTTGTACCTTTAGCTCAATGAGCAGTCGACACAAGAACCATATTATAATGAGAGTTCTGTCATGTATTGTTGTCGAGCTCAGGCTGCTTGATTGGTTAACTGATGGGCACCGACAGATAGCGGCCATTATGGCTCCTATCTGTGATTACAGCGTCGCCTCTGGCGGCCACCCTTCCCCATGAAATCCTTGTACAATTCCTCCTCCTCCTCCTCTTTCTCCGTCATTATGGCACTCGGTCATTATGGCTCTTCAGAACTATTTTATCATACTCTTGGCTGGTAGAGTTAATGAGTGTTTTAATATTCAATATAATTGGAGGCTATTCATTGTGAAAAATGGTTATTTGTTGCACTGTAAATTGTAAGAATCGAAGTGGTCAAGGAGTAAAATTATTTCACATTCCAAATGGAAAAAATGATCAAGAACGGCGCAAAATTTGGTTAGCCAAAATAAAACAAAAAGATTTTGACTTCGTGAAAAGTGCCTGTTTGTATAAAGCAAGTACTTTGTGTGTGTGTGTGTGTGTGTGTGTGCACCACATAGTGACGGAAAGGCACTTTCATGGTGTACAACCATCAAACTGCCTTCTATGCAAAGCTTCCTACTATGCACTACTGCCCCATACATAGTTGAAAGGGCACTTTTACTGTTAACGATTATCAAACATCTTGTTCTCTTAATTTGGGTTTCTGGTCAATAAAATTAGATAAATTTTATTTGTACTTAAGGAAATCGATTGGGTATTTTGCGGCGCAAAGGTCATCCTCAGCCGCATTGGCATATGCAGGGGGGGGGGGTGTTGATGGTAACCATGGGCACCGTTAGTGGGAAGAACCCACCTCCCTCAATATTGGTATTAGGGTTCCATATCCCCCTCCAATTTCAAACAAAATGCCTTCTACTGGTATATTGTCCCCTCCTCCAATAATTTTACGCCGTCGGAGCCCACAATGGTACCCCCTCCCCCTCATTACAACGAAATTTTGTATATTTAATTTTTACATAGAAATATGTGAATTGTAGCTCTATAGCCCCCATTGAGCCTATGCCCCCCACCCTTATGAACTCTTTGCATATGCCTACATTCAGCCGGGACCTAGTATTCTGAACTTCTTAAACCCTTAGAAACCAACCCCAGGACTACGATGAGCAGTTAGCCGCAAAAACTTTTTTATGGGGGAGGGGGGGGACACAGTTAGCTGTCGAAGCCGGGGTAACTACAAGCGTTACCAGTGTAGGACATTCTTGAGAAAATAGAAAACGATGTTCGTAATTACTTAGCTATTAACAATTCCTCAAGTGTTTCTAGCTTATTACATAATATCCTTCTTACTTTTCATGGCGAATAGTTTCAGTTGCCACAGCAAGACTTTCGTTTTTGGCACCCCAAGTTGGGATGAACTGTCAAAAAAAAAAAGCTTCCTCAGGATCAAACTCATGTTCCTATATAGTGAACAAAAGTCAATTTCGTTGTTAATATGACCGTCAAACTGCCAGTTATTAAACGTCTTGTTCTTCTATTTTAGCATCTGCCCGGCATGTCCAAGTTTAGATTTCTTTTGACGGCGAATGGTTGCATTTGCCTCTTGGCAAAACCATTTTTTGTAAAAAAAAAAGGCCATACTCCCGGAATTGATGCAGTGCCAATAAACTATTTTCATCATCAATTACAATCAAATAGTGAGCTCCTAAGTATCTTATTCTTTTACTTTAGTATGCCTTGTCAATTACCAGTGGAAGAATTTCATTTTCAATGTAAACAAAATAGTTACAAATTTCTGTTGTTTGACATTTCAGATGGTGGTGTGCATATCCTCACTAAAAAACTCAAGATATTCATATCATAATGCAAAGTACAGTAAAGTATACTATCAAAAAAAAAATTGCATTTAAATAAATGGTCAATAGATTTTGATAATCGAACAACAAACCACAAAGAAATGAGAATATATGCAACATATAAACATCATCTTTATCAACAAACATAAACAGAAAAAACATAATATCCGTTATATTACATGACTATTACCAAACCTTCATACTGTAAAGACATACTGACTGAACAAATAATCCCTCAACCAGCTGCAAATTTAGAACAGAATAGAAAATATCAAAGTGGTGATGTAAAAGATTTAACCCAAAAAAAAACCAGAGTACTATACGGAACCAATGCATTGATGACGTAGTCCTACACTACGTTTCTAATAAGCAGATATGTATTGTGTACATGGTCACAGTTAGTCAGTGCTTGCGGTAAAATTTCTAAATAATGGACACCTTGGGACTATATTTTTATCTGTTATCTGGGAGGGTTGGAGGATAACTGGGACTGGAGAATTGAGAAAACACCCATTAAATAGAGGTCTGTTATTCGGGAATGGAGTTCATCAAGGAAGTTTTCTTATAGACATGGGCTTTATTTTATGTTGCATAACTTCGTTTGAGTTTTATGGTACAAGGACAGCAAGGGTCATGCTGCGTTGGGACCTACAGTTTTCTATGGAATCTGACTCTTTAAAGGTCTAGGTGAGAATTAGTAAGCATTCTTTTTTGGAGCAGTTGGGAGTCGAATCCAGGATAATCGAAAGATAGGCGAATGGATTACCATTGCACCATCATGAGGCCAAGTAACTTTGTACATATCTCCATAGCAACAATTAATAATACAACAATGTTAGATGCTGTGTCAGGGCAACAAATAATAAGTAAGTACACAATTAAACTGCAGTGTCAACAATTCTGGGCAGCATGGGCTTTGTCAAACCCAGCAGTCTTTACCCTTTGTTGCTCGGATAGATAAACTTAATTAATAAATTGTAAATCATTCATGTAAATAATTGCATCTATCTGACTAAAGTTTTAATTAAGATCTTAAAACTAAACTCTAATCGTAACAGCATTTACTACGGTCTGTTTATATTGTTCACCAAATGTAACCGTATAGGAAAAAACAAGAGACAAATAGTGGGATATATGCCAAAATTTATAAATAGCGGATACTTTGGGACTTACCTGTCCGTTATTTAGGACGGTTGCGGGATAACAAGCTTTGGAATTGGAAAAGTGTTTATTAAATAGAGGTGTGTGTTATTCAGGAGTGCCTGTTAAGGAGGTTTTACTGTATCCATTACAAAAATAGGAATGTGCTCTCAAAACTGAATCTTCATATTAAGTACCTATATGATTCCTTAAAAAAGGACCAGGACTCATAGCTTGAAGCTTAGAAGTTCGTAACTGTAAAGGTGGTTCTCCGAATTTAAAATAAATTGTACGTACTATAACTGTACTACATACTGCATTTTTAATCAAGTTCTAATCACATTTGGTCTTCACCAAAAAAGTACCATTTAAGCTGAATAATCAACATTTATTGTAACAACTAGCAATAAGATATTCTGTTTTCCGATGCCTTATTTTGAAAGCTTTTGAGGATGTGGGAGTTGCAAGCATTTGCAAATGTTGGTGGCTTCTGTGATCTCATTAAATGACATAATTCCGATGGTGGCTATTAAAATTAGTAACTGTTGTCTGGAATCGCCAATGAAATGATTACACAAAAATGAAGGAAGGCCATTATATCCATTTTTCATAGTAAACAAAGGTACTCGCAGCAATCCAAAAGTCTATGGAGAAAAATACAAATAAATTACATATCCAATAAAAATGCAAATTAAAATGATAGTTCATCTTTGATTAATCTACTGATGGCTAAAACCAGCTTATGCTACTCATTGGCGAGATTTATGGAAGTTGCGTGAAGCCAATTCACAAAAATCCAAGGTTACTATAAATTTCTTTCTTATTTACTGAATGAGGTAAAAACCGGTTTCTTAGCGAATATAGACCATAAATTAATATGTCTTGTTGAATTAACGTCATGTAACCTCCCTTAAATCTCACCATGGGCTGCCACTGATGCTACCTTATCACTCACTTACAAAATAGAATCATTGTAATCATGCAATCAAAAAAAAATCAATACTACTATTCATTACTGCCGCAATATATTCTTTGCAATACCATAGGTCTAACTTGGGGGTTAAATTTAGCATAAACTAGGTAGGGGAGGGGGCAAAAAACAAAAACCCGAAATTCTATGCGAAAAAGCACAATTTTGCCTCTTTTCTAAAAACAGGAGGGGATGCCTCCACTTGCCCAGATTATGCCTATGGCTGATACGGTCTATTCATTGTGATGATATAAAGCATATGATCTTTTGGATATAACTTGATGGTTTTTCGGCTCTCTAAATGTATCAGTTATCGTCATGGGTGGATTTACGATTTTGCCAGCTGTAGTCTCGGACATATTTTGCTACCTAATCTTACTAAACGTAACTATGGAGGCATAACGGAGATTTTGGCAATTTCTCAAAATCTCGCCCCGGAGGCTTTCTTGTGTTGACCATATTTGGCAATTGTGTTATCCCTGCGGAGGGTAATAATACCTTAACATCTTTACATACGGAGAAAGAGAGCGTTGTTTCCTGTCCTCATTCGTCTAGCGGTCCAAGACACTCCGGGCTAAACGGAGGGACCCTGGTTCGAATCCAGGATGGGGAAAGCGTCTCTTTTTCTCCAAAATTACATAAGCTCTAGTTTGAGCTGTAATTAAAACGTGGGTGGCAAAAATTATAGTATAATAAATTCCCCCACGAAAACTCACAAAATTCTCGCCCCGGAGGCTTTCTTGTGTTGACCATATTTGGCAATTGTGTTATCCCTGC
>QLNU02003225.1:63682922-63705132 GCA_006491805.2 Dysdera silvatica | reverse complement strand
GATCCAAGACGAACTTGGAAAGTACAATCAGTGAGAAAATTTTGAATAAAAAATGCCATGTTTCCTTTGAGGCCACATTCCTGAAGGTCACAAAGCATTCCATGACGCCAAGTTCTATCATAGGCTTTCTCTATGTCAAAGAAAATAGAGACTAGATGTTCTCATTTGACAAATGCTTCTCGGACTCTTGTTTCAAGCAGAAGAAGGTTATCTGTAGTAGAGCGTATGCGGCGGAAGCCATTTTGAGAAGTCATTATGCAGTTATTGGATTCCAAGGAATATGAAAGACGCTGATTTACCATCCTCTCCATTAATTTGCATAGACATCTTGTTAATGCTATTGGCCGATGGTTAGTTGGATTTTTTGGGTCTTTACCTGGCTTTGGGAAAGGGATAGTAATTGCTCTTCGCTAAGAATCTGGAAATCAATGTTCTATCCAGATTCTATTGTACAGGCAAAGTAGATTTTCCTTTGACCTTTGAGACAAGTGTCTAAGCATGGAGTAATGGATGTTATCATGACCAGGAGCACTATTTCTTGAAGTTTGCAAAGCACTCATGAGTTCATACATTGTGAAAGGAGAATTATAAGGCTCATTTGTGCTGGAGTGGAATTTGAGTGGAATTTTTTCAATCCTGTTTTGAATTACGTAAAAATTTGGATCATAGGTATTATTGCTGGATGTTTGGGAGATAGTCTTTCCCAGTAGGTTTGCAATATCTGGAAGATTGTTTGCAACAATCCCATTGCTATTGAGGGTGGAGGTTGGATAAGACGTATCGTTTCCATTAATTTTTTTTATTTTATTCCAAATGATTTTTGGGTTTGTGGAAGATTTAATGCTAGAAACATACTGTTTCCAGGACTCCCTTTTTGCTTCCCATCGGATACGTCTACATTTTGCTCTTGCTTTTTTGAACTCAATAAAATTATCGTTTGTTGGGTACCGTCTAAATCTATTCCAAGCCTTTTTTTGTTCTTTATAAGCAACGCTACAATCAGAGTTCCACCATGGTTTTGGAAATTTGGGGTACTTTGTTGATGTTTTAGGTATTGCTTGATGGGCTGCTTGCATTATTGTCTGTGTAACAGATAATGTGGCTTCATTGATATTTCCTTTCAAGACCAAATTTTCTGTAAGTATGGCATTTATACAGAAACTGTCCCAGTCTGCTCTTTCAATTTTCCATCTTGGAAGTCTAGTGGTGGTACATGGAGAGTTCTGATTATCGATCAAGATGATTGAGAAGTGATCACTACCGAAAGGGTTATCCAAAACATTAAAAGAAAAATTTGGCATGATATTAGGTGAACAAATGGAGAGGTCAATCACTGAAAAGCCGCATGATGCAGGATGGCAGTATGTGTAAGAGCCATTGTTAAGACATGCCAAACTGTGACGGATTAAAAGGTTTTCTATTATTCTGCCACGAGAATTTGTATTATTACACCCCCAAAGCTGATTATGGCTATTGAAATCATCCAAGAGGAGGAAAGAAGGTGAAAGTTGTGTGATCAAAAGAGATAGTTGATTAATATTAATGGGTTCGTTTGGAGGCAAATGTATTGAGCAGATAGTATGAGATGCATGAGTATACATGCGAATTGCAGTAGCTTGTAGTGTTGTGTTGAGTTGGAGAGCAGAAGCAGGAATACTATTGGGGACTATGAGGGCAACCCCTCCACAAGCCCTGTCACCAACTTCATTATCTTTACGGAATATAACATGGTTCCGAAGTGTGGGATCACGGTTAGGAGTTAAGAAGGTTTCTTGGAGAGCAACACAGATAGGTGAGTAAGTGTTAATAAGGTGTTTAATATCATCAATGTTAACTTGGAAACCGCGGCAATTCCATTGGAGAATGGAAGAACGCGCCATTAAGGGAAGTGGATAGGACTCTTGGTCCTATTAATTTGTGTGTCTTCATTGTGAATACCAGAGGTATCTATCCCATCTTCCTGGAGACAGGAGAAGGCATTAGAAATTTCAATATCAGATGCATAATCAGTGATGTCATTTTCGGCTTCTTTAATTTTTTTGCTTTTCTGTTTGGACTCTTTTAAAAAGTCCTTGGCTGAAAGGTGTTTGAAGTTTGGTGCCGATCGGAAGTTGGCCAACCTAATTTGTTTTTTTGAAGAACTTTGGGTTTTTAAATTTATTTTCATCTTTGGTTTGCTGAGTCTATTTGCTTCCGAGGAAGTACGTTTTATGAAGTTGGTTTTTATTGGTGTGCTGGTTTGAACAGAGTTAGCTGTACAACTACTATTATGAGGGAGTGTCTGGACTGCAACACTCACCATTGAGGGTTGTTTATTTGTTTGGACAGCTGCTGAAAAATTAAGGCTATTGGGGGGTTTGTTAATGTTTAACTGATTTTTTGCTTCAGTATAGCTGATATTATTAGTGACCTTAATTTCAAGAATGCGTTTCTCCTCTTTCCATTTAGGGCACGATTTTGCATTTGATGGATACTCACCCTTACAATTTGTGCATTTAGGAGAAGTGTTTGAGCAGTTGTTGTCATCATGGTCGTGGGTTCCACATTTAGCACAAGTTAGTTTACCTCTGCAAGAGATCTTGGAATGGCCAAATTTTTGACAGTTAAAGCATCTAGTTGGGTTAGTGATGTATTCACGGACTTTACAGATCAGGTAACCTGCTTTGATGATGCTAGGGATTTTAAGTCTATTGAAAGAAAGAATTACATGTTTTGTTTTGATGATATTGCCATCCTTTTTTATTGTAATGCGCCTTGCGGCGGTGATTCGCTGGTCCGCAAGTTCGTTCATAAAGTCTTGCTCGTCGACATCAATCAAATCCGTCTCTGATATTACACCACGAGAGCTATTTAAAGTTTTATGGGGACTGATTTGTACCGGAATAGAAAGAAAATTTGTGCATTGTAGAAGAGAAGAGGATTGATTTGGTGTGGCCGTTTCTATAAGCAGGTCGCGTGATTTCAAACGTTTTATATTTTTAAACATTCCAGCAACGCTTTTAACGGTTTTATCGATAACGAACGGTGACAGGTTTTTGAATCGTTCATCATTAGATGAAACAATTAAGAATGATGGTTAAACGGTTGTCAGACTAGGTGTATCAAAACGTGCTCTTTTGGTCATTGGTTCGACATTCGGTGAAGAAGTTTTTTTTTTTAATTATCCATAGAGAATTAGAATAAGATTCAGGCCCCACCGGCCCCACCCACCACGGAGCCCTACAAGGGGACATTGCAATAATGCCAGAGCTAACCAGGACCTATACCCTTTCGGTTATCCCCTAAGCCGTGAGGTACGAGTGGTCAGAGGAGCAAAATCGATCTCAAGAAAAAAGGAACTATTATCTTGGATCATTCGACTGACGTTTCAACTGAGACAGAGTAGTAGTAGGACCAGTAAAAGGAAAACCAATAGAAAAGAAAAAAGTAAGAGTAAAGTAAATCAAATGAGGCATGTCACAGTAACAGTGTGTTAGAAGAAAAACAAAAAAAACGAAGGAAGATAAGAAAGAACGAAACAGATTTTGAGGTCTCTAATGCTCCTAACACCAGTAGCACTCGCGACCAGCTGATTGGTCGATACCGGGGACAGGCCGACCTCCCGTTTACCAGGAGCAGGGGCCAAAGTAGCGTGTTGGGGACAGTACCTCGCCCCTCAGCCACCAAGATCCCCCTTTGCTTGGACAAGGGTCTCCACGCACGGCAAATACGTGGGTGCTACACCAAAAGGGAGCACATAAGTTTCCCATAAGTTAAGTAGATAACGAAAGCAGACGGGGGAAATATCCCGGAATATATGCCACAAAATCTCGGCGCAATTCACACGCTATTTTTTAAAGTATCATAACGAAAATTTTCTGAACTTTTAATAAAATGCTGCGAGTAAAAAGTTATTCAAAATATGGTAAAACTGCGAGTTCACATAAAAATTTAAAAACTTTCGATGCTTTGTAAAACAGCCATTCCTTACTACATATCATGATACACTTGCCTATAAAGTTTTGTCTGCCGAATTTTTTTTTTTTTTTTTTCTACAGCTGTTCCACAATCATGGCTGCATTTCATTTCGTTGTTTTAATCCAAATTTGAAGCAAGTTTCACATACAAAGCTGGACGTAAAAAATAAGAGAAACAAGTATACGAGCCGGAAACGTCGCGTCCAAACGTAAAGGCGCGAGCCATCTAGAAAGTGCGTTGTTGTTTTTACCAAAAAACCATAAAAAATGTGGATTTTTGTGAGGCTAATAGAAAATTGTACGTGAGGGCCTTGAATGAGATTTTCCTTAGTTTTCATGGTGTCGACCGTAATACAGTAAGGTGGAGTTAAAATCCGTACACGTCGGCATCTCTCTGGACGCGGAAACGCAGAAATGCGACAGGAAAAGCTATTTTCTCCTGTCACCTGAGGCTAGTGTTTTCTAGTCAAGCAAATATTATGGAATGGAAACAGTGGTAGGAATTTTTCGCAGTCCATGCACATGCGCAGAAGGCGGAAATGGTACTGTCTATAGACGCTAGTAGCAAATAACCAGTTCATAAAAGCAATTCATGCCAGTATGCCTGGGTTCAAAATCAACCTCGAGCCACCCCTGGCTGCGAGAGATTCTCCTGAAATTTTTCATTTTAGTTTTTCAAGGATTTTCCATGAATAAATATTTCATAGTTGAAATATTTTT
This sequence comes from Dysdera silvatica, assembly GCA_006491805.2. NCBI lineage: Eukaryota > Metazoa > Arthropoda > Arachnida > Araneae > Dysderidae > Dysdera > Dysdera silvatica. The sequence goes on along the minus strand of QLNU02003225.1, from coordinate 63,700,456 downwards.
AGGGGAATAATAGTTGTGAATACACTGAAAAGCTCAAATCCAGAACGCCTAAATAACATTTGTGAAGCAAATGCCAATGACGAAGCAGTGTATTATTAAATATGTAAGTATTCATGAACGATCGAAAATTTTCTGACATGGAACACTTTTAGCATTCAAAAAAGGGTATACTGCTCATTATGACCGAACATAAAAATGCCTGCAAGCCCATTATAATAATGTGCAATGCATAATCATCTGTTCTTTACAGATGAACGAAATAACATCAATTGCAAATCTTAGAGATCAATCAGCAAGGAAGTGTATCAACAAGGTGTATATTAATAGAAGGAATGTATTGATACTCCATATGATTATGCCATAATTATTCATATTTATGGTAGTTTAATGTAGGAACTTTAATCGAATGGAAAAGTATTTATTGGTATATTTGTTGGGACCATGCCCTCGTCTTACAAAAAAAGAATTTACCAGGCTGCATAGAGGCTGAGAAGCACTGGTCTAGGAAACCAAACTCTGGACTACGAAGAGCAGGAAAATGGCATGCATTCTAAGGAAGTGGTCGCCAACTAGTGGTCCACAGACCACTGGTAGTCAGCGAAAAAATTTTGGTGGTCCGCAGAAAAATCCGGACATTATTTGCATTTTTAATGTTTTATTAATAATAAAACAAAAATAATATTCTAAGAAATTCTCATATTCTGAATGCAATTTCCACCTTTATATTGCACTAAATTCACGAAATGTGGTCTGCGGGATTTAAAATTATGAATTTAGTGGTTCATGAGGTCCGAAAGGTTGGCGACCACTGTTTTAAGTTACTATTGGAGTCAAAACTGGGTTAATAAAATGACAGACAAATGCGTTGCCACTACACAGCCACAGAGCGATTGAATAAAAACCCATAACCCTGATGATTTCAACGATGGAGGCTGTATGGTTTGCACAGTTGCTGCATTGGTAAATGTGAATGGTTTGGTGCTAGGTGTAATATGTTTGGTAAGGAAATAAAAGCATTACTTCATATCCATATTCTTTGGCATTAAACACATCTTTTTCAATGCTTTCAAATTTCTCCATAGGCAGTTCTAGCTTAAAAAAATGGCAGCACTGTTTCTTTCCAGTATGATATAGAAGTGTGTGCAAATATTGTGGATCGCCCACACCACATTTGGATACATCAAGGTTAATTTCTTCCTTCAATTCTCGTTTTAACCCTTCCATTATACCCTCTCCTTTATCCACGCAACCTCCAGGAAATCCAAGCATGCCATCAAATCTAAACACCATCTACAAAATAAAAATCAGTTCATTAAAACTGTTATAAAACCAGACATGCAGCGAATATAAGCCATTATTGTCTATAACGTTTTTGCTATTTTGTAAAATATACAGTATTTTGTAAAATATACAGTTAATCAGCAGTTTCAAAACTTTCACCACAAAATTATTTACTCATGGAAATGGGAGGGAGTTGAACGTAAGACAGATGGTTTCATATGGATGTCAACAAGCAATCAGGTGCCCACAGTTTAAGCTGTGCAACTGTTTTTCACATTTCTTGAAAGAATATTGCATTTCGTGAAAAAATTTAATCCCATTTTCCCATCTGTTAAAAACAGCTTAACAAATATGAAAATATCATATTGTACTAAATACATAAATAAAATTCAAAACTAAAAAGTATAAATTCCTAAAATTATTAGTGAAAAAATAAATCATAATGCGATGTAATGAATCAGTTTTTTTTTTCTGCAATAGGTTCATTTATTTCATATAGTAAATTTATATATAATGACTATATAATATATATATGTATATATATAATATATATGTGGGCTATTTAGCATTGGCGTACCCAAAGGGAGGGGGGGGTCACTGGTGTACACAGGGCAGAGTTGATGGGGGTTGCAAGCGTTACCAATGTTGAGTGTAAGGGGGGTCACAGGGGTCATGACCCCCTCAAATATATTTTTCACTGTAAAAAATTCCAACTTTCATGATAAATGAAGGGTGTTATTCCAAGACCATGGCAAATTCTGTCAAATTTCTTGACCCCCCCACCCCCACAAATGGAAGTCTGTGTCCGCTACTGGCTGAGCCACTGACGACCTTCAAAAAGCCAAAAGGCTATAGTGAAGAGGCAGCCAGAGCATTATAGGTCTATGATAATTCTAGTTATTAGGTCAACATAATTGGTGATTAATTTTTCTAATACTGCTGAAAGGAGCTAAGAGATTCATATATTATAAATAAAAGTTCATAGTTAATGAAATGTTATTTTTATTTGCTTTACAGTGAAAGGATAGCTAAGGTCATACTGCCCCAGCACTTATAGTTTTCTGAATACAAAATTCTTTAATCCAAAGAACCAAACTTTAGACAATGGCAGACAGAAAAATCGTACACGTTTCATGGTACCATTTGGAACCAAGACCATAGCCAAGATTTAATTTGGCGGTGGGGGGTTAAAAAATTTTTACAAAATAATGTTGAATAAAGATGTGGGTGATAGTACCTAGTGCTTTTTAGCTCTTGAAATGAGTCAAAAGTAGTTGGAAATGGGCTTATGACGTTATGCACTGTGTGACGCCACACATACGGGCATCTGGACCTGCAAGGGCATTTTCATGTGTTCGTTGGAGGAAATTGTATGTGTGAGCGGTTGATGTATTTTTGTGTGGAATTTCGGTTGAAAGAGAAAAGAAATGTGCTGGAGTGGGTTACAAAAAAAGGATTATTTTTGTCCGGATATAAGTGTGGGAAGAAGTTGTAGACTAGGTTTTATTTGAATGACACGTTCCAGTGCTGATCCCAGAAAGCATGATAGGTGAGGAGGGAGGTGGAAAGGGACATGGAGGCCAAAAAGGAGGTGTAGGTTGGGATGTAATGGGGGTGAAGGAGGGGGGAAGAAGGAAGTAGGGAAAAACCATAGTCCTGAAAGAGGAAATGTTCAACACCTACTTTGCGGAATTTGTATGGCGACGCCGGCATCCAAATAAACCAGAAAATTTGTTTCCCGCGTTTATAAATGCAATAAAACCACACACATCCCACGAAGAAGCGCAATAAATAGCGGCAAGTGAGTCACTGTTGGCATGTGTGTTGGAAACACTTTCCGCTAAAAAGCACTAGGGTACATGTTCTGTACTATGGCCAAGATGTGTCATCTTTATAATAAAGAAGAAATATAAATACATTATACAAAAATAAATGAGGAAATACTAATTTTGCCTTCAGACATAATTGTAATTTTTTACTTGTAGTTTTGCCATCAAAATTTAATTTTTTATAATGTCCTCCTTTTAAAGTAAATGGTTTCTATATTTTTTCCGTTGAAGTATTCTCAAATTAGTGGTTTACGTAACGAGATCTTGTGGTCAGAATTTTCATAATTATTCAAGATTGCAGAGGTTTTTTTCCCCAGCTTTTTTACAAGCTTGACAAGTAAATACATATTTTTGAAATTTTTGGGAAACTGTATATTATGTCCTTTTTCACAAAAGCGAAGCTGCGTCACCAAAACTAACATTGTACTCTAGGAACAAAGGGAAGAATTTTTTCTGACATAGCTCTACTCCTATTATGTGCACAGAGTACGCACATGTTCACTAATCGTCTAGATGTAGCATCCACATCGCCATTTTGTCATGGAGCAGTAGAGATTTTGGACATCTGTTGTGTGCTGCAGCGAAAGGAAATGGCGGCAGTAAAAACTATTTTCTTTCTACATATCTCAGACAACAGGAAGTAGATAAGTACCTTAAAAAAAAGTTTTCATTTCAGTTTTATACAAAAGAAAGTTTGTTTGTTTGTTTTTTGGTTTTACGGCTCAAAGACTACAGTGGTCATGCTGCGCCGGGACCTACTGTTTTCCGAGGAATCCGAACCTCTTAAGGCCTAGGGAACCAAACCCCGGACTACAGTGAGCAGTGCGATCTTTATGAGATCTCTGAGTAAGCGTTCTTTTTGCACTGCTGGGAGTCGAACCCGGATTAGCCGCGCAATAGGAGAACGCGTTACCACACTGCGCCACCGCAGGGCACAAAAGAAAGTATGTTTGGTAAAAGTAAGTATAAAAAAGGTAGATGGGTGAATGAGGGATAGGTTTTAGGAGGAGTTGGAGGAAGGAATGAGGGGTAGGTATTAGAAGGAGGTGGAGAAGATGTTTTATATATGTAGGTAAGTTTTTAAAAATGAATAAGAAATATTAAAAAGTCCAAAAATATAAAAGTAGGTCCGTTTGCAAACGATATTCCATCATGGCAACAGGAAATACATGCGAAATGGCAAGTCATGATTACATAATCCAAGAAGGAAGTGGTTGGCACTATTGGTGACAAAAACAAGGACGTAATATGCAGTGTGGCTGAAATTTGAGGATTTTGTTACAAATTTAGTTTTGGGAGGACTGGTCCCTAAGATCACAACCCACTGGATATGGGCATGATTGGAACCGAAACCAGGTTGATGGCACCATAGACGAACGCATTACAACTACATTATAGCTAACAAGCAGGCCCAGATTTAGGATACGAAATGTTGTGGACATGATTTCTTGTGCCCCCCCCACCTCTCCATTGGTATAATTGGGGAAGGCGAACACTCTAGAAAATTTCTACTAAGCATTGAGATATAAGGTTCAGCCCCCTCCCCCCCCCACCAAGAAAAAATAGCCCCCTTAAACTTCAAAGCTAATTATGCCCATGTCCTCCTCACACCGTACCAGCAAAAACAAATAAAATTCTGTCATTCCGTCCCCTCGAATGCGACGAAAAATCATGGAGGATAGGGAAGGGATGACATTTATGATTATCATATGTGCATTATTATATAATACAATAACGATATTTGGCTATACTACACGTGTGTAATTTATCGCCAAGGGTTGGCAACCTCATTCCAGGATTATGTCATCACTCGCTCGCTTCCCGGCCACCATGTTTTTTTAAGGAGTAATTACCTGTTATACTGTTTACTGCTTATTATACTCTTTTCAGATTTTTTTAACAAAAAAAAAAAACTTCTGTCTTTAAGCTTCTGAGCTTTTATGGCTTTTGGAATCATTTCCTCCACTTCCTCTTTGTGACACCGTCTCCACATATACTCTGCGTAGTATGAGTCAAACAGCTTTTCAGAACAAACATTCCAATGCTCCATGTTCCCACCCCCCACACACACCACCTCCCCCCATTTCTTCTGTGCAGTATGAGTCCAACAGCTAGTCAACGCGGATTTGCGAAGTACGAGTCCAATAGCTTTTCATCGCCGACATTGTGATACTCCACAATCCCAACATTTACACCCTACCTCCTCTCCCCTTTTTCCCTCCATACCTCTTCAACCTATACCCCCTCTCCATCCCAAACATACCATCAATTCCAATCTGTTACAAAAATAAATACATTTAAACGGTCGCTCATCCTATCGCTAGAAACCACCACCGCCACGAATGGATGCTATGATACTACAACTACCACGCACATTTTTAACGATTCACAAAACTTTCCCTCCATTTTAAGAGTATAGCATCAGTTTTGGAGACGAGTTGGCGACAAAACAGGGGATTCATCTGTAGTGTCACCCGATATTTTTATATAGTTTATTTGAAGAGGAATTTTTTTTTCGGTACTTAATCGGGGTAATGTGGTTAGATTAACCTTTTTTTTATTAGAATTTCGAATAAAGACAAAAGGTGTGAAGGGGCGCTTTCATAGGAAGTGCAGATTGATGCAATTTTATGATAGATTGTGATTAAAAGAAAGGTGAAGTTCGCCACTTTCTGCGTCCCTACAAATTTGGTGCCCCATCCATTTGGTATTTTTCTATGAATAAATTAATTTTATTTGACGACGACTGTTTGGATTTTTTTGGATATTGGGGAAAGGGGGGAAAAGACAGGATGCAGAACAAAATTTCAGTGAGGGCGCAAAGCTTGAAAATTCACTTGTAAGTTTAGTTTTATTTTTTATTTGAAAATAATTATTTTTAATGTAAATTTATTATTCTTAGTGGAGTGCATGCCCCTTTGCTGATCTGCCATGAGGGAGAGGTTATTTCATATAATTTTTCAGAATTAGAAAAAAAGATGGAGGACGCCTTCTCAGGGAAAGCTGATCACCAGAATTCTATTGTAAATAAATTGCAATTAAAAAAAAAAAATCTTTCACCTTTTGTGCTGTATGAAATTTGGCGCCCTGGGCAAGTGCCCATTTATAAATCGGCACTGTTAACAAGACATAATAAAAATAAAAAATAGTTACCATAATAGCAGCTTTCGTAGCATATTGTCCATGTTCTATTAAATGGGAGCTGAGTGAATAAATACCACAATGTGCGACGTGCCTATATCCTTCCAGACTTAATGAATCGGCGTATGATATCAATTCATAATTTCCACCTAAACATATTTTACGAATATTCTCCACCATGTCCATAATCGCGAGTATATATGATTTAACTGATTTCTCGAAACTAAGCGGAACTCCGATAAACCTTTCGCTCTAGTAAACTTCAGTGACGATAACTCAAGTCACGTTTCATGAAAATTGTTGGCATTTTGATTTAATCAATATTTCTCATAAAGTAGAAATTATGCAATTGTAATCTACTGTTTTGTTTGAACCTTGATCCTAACATGTACGAGTGTTGTAAAAGCGAAACTGGGAAGAAAGGATAAACATATACTCCTTATATAAATCAAGGCCAACTAGATTTACTTGCAGTAAATCTAAAAGACGCTGGAAGGAGTTCCGACTGTCCAGAAATTGGCAAAACGGCAATACAGTGTCTAAAAGGGATAGTGTGTCGTTCGACGATCGTAAATTGGTTCAAAATTTCAAGACACCACTAGATGGCGCTTCGGTAGGGAAGCACGTCGGAATAACACATACTCCGTTTCAGTTAGGTTAGAGTAGTTACGTTTTCAACAGTTTTTTTTTATTAATGAATTTTTTTTTGGTTTGTTTGTTTATTTAGAACTAATAAAAATTATCCACTTTCAATTTCTTTTATATATATATTTAAACCCTTTCAGGACCAACGTGACATATAGTGGCTATGATTATTTATACTTTTATTATTTTTGTGCTTTTTAGCACGTTTTTCTCTAGGAAGTGCGAAATATGGAATTTTTTGTGGGGTGGGGGGCTTTTGATAATTCGGTCTTCAAAGGGTTAAGAACAAATTCAAGGGAAAAGTTTTCCTAAAATATATTACCTGCCCAATAAATGTATCTGTCATTATCACAATACAATATAAATAATTAAGGAATTACGTTTTAAAACATTTGACTTTAAACCGACGAGATATTTGTATAAAACAGCTAATTTTTCGTTCATATTCCTCAAAATGATTCGCTGTTATAAATATTTTTTTTAATACATAATATCATTTATTCTGTGATTTTACAATTTCTAATTTTTGTTTTTATGATGACCAAATTTAACATTGATTTTCTATTTTTGCCATGTTAACATACTTTTGATTCTAACTGCGTATCAATGGAAAAGATAAAATTGTGTCAGTAATCCTGATGAACATTAAGTATTACAAGACAGATGCAAGTTAAATTATACAAATTATGAACTTATACACACCGAAATAAATACAAATAGGTAATTTCAGAGATTTATAATTCATTACTTGATTTATAATTTATAATGGTCATGAATTATAATTTATAAGTTATAAAAAAATTTCATTTTTATGGTGCATAACGTAATGCACATTATGAAAGTTATAAAATGAGTAGCAGCTAAACTAAATTACATAAATCCCAAAAATTTTCAAAAAAAAACTAAAAGATACCTGTAATTCATAGATTTAAGAACATTACGTATCTAAGTTTGGTTAGATTCGTATTTATTTACAAAATCTTAATTTTATGCATTTCTCGGTAAATAATTGTGTAACGTATCAAATTGAACATGTATAAATTAACAACAAAATAGATAGAACCTATTTAATAAATACATAATTGTCCAATAGTTTATCTGCTTTAGATATGGCCTTTCCCCACTTTGTGAGCATTTCTTGATCCTTAGGAACCAAAAGCAAAGATAATTTGTTTTTATTTGATTTATAACCAAGTGTGCATCCAGGCACAAAACAGTGACTCTGTTTTCGGCGTTTTCCTTCACTATTCATTCTGAATAGTTAAAGAAAATTAAATCTTAATGATTTAATGGTCTTGAAAAAGACTTTTAATTAAATTTAGTACAAAAAAATACGACGAAGAATGGAATAAAATCAGAAAACAAATAAAACGTACCACTACGAAATGCAAAGTGATGGTAAATAAACGTGCTCTGCACAGGTAGCGCCCTCATGCGGTGTCATGAAATTTTGGAACAAAATAATTATTCGCTTTCTATGCTGAACGACACACTATCCCTCTTAGCCACTGTAACGGCAGACTCGTGATTCTGCTGACTGAAGTGAGGGAAACTTCTGCGCATGTGCGTGGATTCGTAAACGCTCTTAGGTACTAGTAATGCCGAAACACGGGCTTTTCTTCCATAACAGTGGCAAAAGACGCCAATACGCAAATACTATGCGTTTCTCGCCAAATTAGTCGCCAGGTGCCACCCGTCACGGAAAGTAGGCAGGGTCTTAACAGACGTATTGGAATTTGCTCCTCCCCGTGGTTTTCTGGTAGGCGGAGTTACACTAGGGGGAGGATACGTTAGCGAGGAAAATGGCTTTTTTTTTTAACTAACTATTTTTGAGTACATAATTGTTTACGCAGTGTATGGCTATATCATTTATTTATTATCAAAGTCTGAGATCTCAAAACAAAAGAGATATCATAATGCATATTTTACGGGGTTTCAGTAATTTTAAGACTTATTATTAATCCTTGTTTTCAGTTTCATCGCAAATGGGGGGGGGGGGTTTACAATCATAATCGACCCCTCTTGCGTATGCCAGTGCCACCCACTTCTTAAATAAAAACGTTCATTATTAACCAGAACGAAAAGTCACTCATGTAGACTTTATCAATTCATGGATAAACCCACCGCAAGGGAGATTATCTTTATACAAGGGAATCATTACCTTTACAAGGGAGGTACTTTATCGTTACAATTTAAGCTTACATAATAGACTTTTTGTATGAAATTGGCATGTATAGTTAGCATGAAATTTTGCACCATATTGATCGTAACTACTAAAACCACAAAATAGTGCAAAAATTAAAATTAATAAAAATAAAATGCAGTGATAAAATAAATATTTTTATCAAAAGGAAAATAAATATAATCTTAAAGTTCGCAAGATAAGACAAAGAAAAAAAATAGCACATGCAGTCATCTCTTACCACTGAATTTAACTATGTATGTATGCCAACCTCCATAAGGCGGAAACCTTATGGAGTAATATAATATATAATAATGCAATATATTGCTTCACTCGCATGCACAAAGATGCGGCAGGAGTAGCTATTTTCTCCTGTTTTTCTAGCCAAGTAAATGGAAACACTTATAGGAATCCCCCAGTCCAGGCACATGCCAAGGCCAACTAGATTACTACAGGCTGCTCACGTGAATTTCAAGGGTGTCCCCACTTTCTTTTGGAGTAATTACTGGGGTTGTTCATAGGGGACGCCAAATCACAGGTACAAACATGCCATATGCTTTCATGTGTTTGCAGCAGTTAACCGAAGATTAAAAAGGGTTTCTGGGTTTTCTATAATTTTTACATGATATTTATTTGTGATAATAATGATAGTTTCTTGTTGTGTTCCATTTAGCCTATTTATATCTGCAGTATTAAGGACACAGTAAGTGTTTATTCTGTATTTTGTTTTTTGGTGACATGCTGTTCTATTATGTAGTTTGTGTTTCCAAGTAAAATTATTTTGGAAAGAATTGCTATTCATGAATACCTGATTCTTTATTTTTATTATGTGATGTATTAAAAATTTGGCTTGTGTCAAAAGTTATTAGAAATCATGTATTCAATATTATACATTGTATTTAATATATACAATATTATACAATGTATAAAATATTATACATTGTGTAGTTATATCATCAGTTTATTGTAAATTCATGTGTCAATTTCATTAACTTTCCATTAAAGTCTTTCCAAACAGGTATCAAGCCTTCTAATTAATTCTTTATTTTATAATTAATTATAATAAAAATAATTAAATTATTAATTAGTTGATTTAAATTCTATATAATTCTTTGCTTTATTAACCATTAAAATAAAGTCTGCTTTTATATGCATTTTTCAATTTAGCTTTCAGTGTAAACTATCAATTCATTACCAGTTATTCAACATGCCTGAGAAATCATTTCATCCAATAAACCGCCTTCAGTGTAAATAAAAGAGTAGAAAAAGGTATGTAAGATTTAAATTTTAGTTTAAAATTTGTTACGAAAGTTTGTCATATCACGATATCATCATCGTCGTTGGAAAATAAAATACGATAACTTTTTGAGCAAAAAGCAATATATTTCTGTATGTAATCAGAAACTGGGCTATTAATTGGCATTTATAGTCTGTTAAATTGGGAATGTTTTCCTATGCAGCAGGCGCCCTCTGTCGGAGAAAAACTACGTGCGAGAATCGCCACTGCGAAAATTTGGGGACAGGTTTTCTGTAGCGTTAGGCTCACGTGAGCAGGCCTGTAGTAAATCTAGTTGGCCTTGGCACAGTCAACTAGATTACTACAGGCCCGCTCACGTGAATTTTAAAGGTGTCCCCACTTTCTTGTTGAATGACGACTTTACGTGAACGTGCATCTATGAATGCCGTGTTGATCGGCAATCCATCTCCTCCTCCTCCTCCCTACTTTCTGTTGGAGTAATTACTAGGGTTGTTCATAGGGGACGCCAAATGACATGGGTAAACATGCCATGTGCTTTCATGTGTTCGCAGCAGTTAACCGAAGAATAAAAAGGGTTTCTGGATTTTCTAGAATTTTTACATGAGACTTATTTGTGCTAATAATGGGAGTATATTGCCATGTTCCATTTTGTAAATCGCAGTCAGGAAAAAGTAATGTATCCTTTCACGAATTTCCAAGTGAAGAAACCCTTCGAATACAATGGATTACAAATATCTCACGTAAAGGTAATTTGTTTCCCCTTCATAATTTTACTCTGTAGTAGCTAAGCTAAGGTGCATTAATTGTTTTAAGTTCATCCAACATATTTATATCTGCAGTATTAGGGACACAGTAAGTGTTTATTCTGTATTTTGTTTTCTGTGACATGCTGTTCTATTATGTAGTTTATATTTTCAAGTAAAATTATTTTGGAAAGAATTGCTATTCATGAATACCTGATGCTTTATTTTTATTATGCAGTGTATTAAAAATCTGGCTTGTGTCAAAAGTTATTAGAAATTATGTATTATACATTGTGTAGTTATATCATCAGTTTATTGTAAATTCATGTGTTAATTTCATTAACATTCCATTAAAGTCTTTCCAAACAGGTGTCAAGCCTTCTAATTAATTCTTTGTTTTATATTTAATTATAATAAAATACAATTAAATTATTAATTAGTTGGTTAAAATTCTATATAGTTGTATTTTATTAACCATTAAAATAAAGTCTGCTTTTATATGCATTTTGCAATTTAGCTTTCAGTGTAAACTATCAATTCATTATCAGTTATTAATCATGCCTGAGAAATCAGTTCATCTAATAAACCGTGTGGAAAGCTGACGATGCAAGAGACCGTAGTCGGAGACATTTCCATTGCGCCATCGTCAGTGCTCAAAGAAACTGTTACAGTTATAGTGAAGTTTGTGTTAAGTTTTGGTTCTGGTTAAGTCATGAGCACGCTAAGATGCCACGAGGTGTGGCTCTCTTGTTTTTTCTGTATTTTAGAATTCGATTAGTAGTTTATATGAATGTGGGTGTTCGTAAAATTGTAAATAAAGGTATGTTTACCCGTGTTAAATTTGGTGAGCTGTGCTAGTGGTTAAACTGCCATCATCAATTTTACGAAAGCGGAGTTGAAGTGGGTGATTTGTAATTTCATATCCCGAACACCGACGAAAAAGATAAGTACACTTTGATAATTTCTAGTGTAATTTTTGATATCTTTTAACATTTGGCATCCCTGCCGGGATAACGACAGCATAATTTGCTGATATTATGGATCTCCTGAAACATACTAGAACTCCGCTTAGAGGTGGTTTTTCTAAAGCAGCTACTAAGCTTGAAGAACTAATCAAGTCGCCCGAACCTAATTCGGAAGAATTAGCTGTTTCAGTTTCACAGTTGAGTGAAAAGTTCAACAGATTAGAAAGTATAGACGAGAAAATTATTGAATGTTTACAAACGGATGAGACTTTGAAGGCTACTGAAGATGATTTCTGTGCTGAAATCGAGTCAGTTGAGACGTATAGAGATAGATTTATTAATCTAAAAACGAAAGCTGAGAGATTGGTACAGCGAATTGATTGTAAACATACGCGGTCTGAAAACAGCGATAACGCTATTTCTAAACGGAAGTTTAAGTTGCCAAAAATTGAATTGAAGAAATTTAACGGGGAAATAACTGAATGGCTTGATTTTTGGGGGCAATTTAAGAAAATTCACGATGACTCCGAAATCGACCCTGAAGATAAATTTCAATATTTAATACAATCTACCGAAGTTGGGTCTCGGGCAAGGGATTTGGTAGAAAGTTTCCCACCCACGTCAGCTAATTATCCCAAGGCCATAGAATACTTAAAATCACGATTTGGAAAAGATGAAATGCTTGTCGAGGTATATGTTAGAGAATTGCTAAGTCTTGTACTCAGTAATAATATGAATACATATAACAGATCATCTTTATCTCAGTTGTATGATAAAATTGAAACGCATTTAAGGGCACTCGAGACATTGGGTGTGGCTACGGATAAGTATGCCGCCATGTTGTATCCTCTTGTAGAAGCATGCATTCCGGAGGAAGTTATCAGAACATGGGAACGGTCTCGTGGTTCTCTTAGTGCAAGCGAGGATGATGGGACATGTAACAAGCTTCAGCTACTAATGAAATTTTTAAGAAGTGAAGTTGAGGGCGAAGAAAGAATTTCATTGGCTAAGAGTGGTTTCGGTATAGGTAATAGCGTTAACAAACAAAAGGTTATTTCTAAGACGCATCAAATACCAAAATCGAGCATTCCTACCGCAGCCGGCCTGCTGTCAGAAAGTAGAATTCATAAAGGCGAATCTCTGCTTAAAAATTGTATATTTTGTTCACAAACACATGAATCGCAGAATTGTAGATTAGTTGAAAAATGGTCACTTGACGATAAAAAGAAAGTAATCTCCCAGAAAGGATGTTGTTATACATGTTTGAAAAATGGTCACGTTTCGCGAAAATGTTGGAGCAAATTAACTTGCCCGAAATGTCATGGACGACATTATCCTATCATGTGTCCAGAAGTGAGGTCAGAACACACAAACAAGATCCATGACAAAGCAAAAAATGGTTCTGATGAGAATAGTACCAATTTGGCGAATCGTACTTGTACAGAAGAAGTATTGCTGCAAACTTTGATCATACGCTTAAAAGGGAAGGAAGAAAATTTGACAGTTCGGACCATTGTAGATACGGGATCTCAGAGATCCTACATTAGCAAAAATGCAGCAATGTTAATGAAATATGAATCACTGGGTCAAGAAAAAATGACCCATAGCCTTTTTGGTGGTAAAGAGTCGTGTGAAACTCACCAGAAGTACAAAATGTTTTTAAGTAACATAGAGAATGATTACCACTGTAATTTTGATGTGTTTGAGCAACAGGTGATTTGCTCAAATATACCTCGAACCGAAAATGGTCCATGGACTCGAGAATTGAAAAACTTGGGAATAGAAGTTCACGATATTAACTATAAAGGGAATATATCGGACGACATTCAAGTTCTTATAGGCTCAGACGTAGCGGGTAAGCTGTTTACTGGTAGGATATTGGAACTCAAATGTGGGCTGGTAGCCATGGAAACAAGAGTGGGATGGACTTTAATGGGAAAAACAAATAAAAGAAGTTGTAGCGATTCGTCGATGTTAGTCCTCTCCTTACATGTTGCTGAGGAGCAAATCGCTGATTTGTGGAATTCGAATTGTCTTGGAATCTTGGATCCAGCAGAAAAAAGGAATCGTGAAGAACTTCAAGAGGATGCGAAAAATTATTTTTTGAAAACGCTGAGAAGACAGCATGATGGAAGATACGAAGTATCATTGCCATGGGTAGAAGGTCATCGTGAACTCCCTAATAACCGATTATTGGCCGAGAAAAGGTTAAAATCTACTGTGAAATCCCTTATAGCTAAAGATAAATTAGAAGTGTACGAAACCATCCTAAAGGAATGGTTAAGAGAGGGCATTATTGAAGAAGTGAAGATTTCTTGTAATGATGAAGCCAATGTACATTACCTTCCTCATAGGGCAGTTTTCAAGGAAAATGCAACGACAAAAATTAGACCTGTTTTTGATGGGTCGGCAAAGACACAAAACTTCCCTTCATTGAATGACTGTTTGGAAAAGGGTCCGAATCTCGTTGAACTTATACCGTCTATTCTTAATAGATTTCGTCTTGGTAAATTCGGGGTGATTGCAGACATCCGAAAAGCTTTCCTGCAAATTTTGTTGCAGGAAAATGCTAGAAGTTACTTTACGATTTCTATGGTGGAAGGAAGGAAATCCCGAGCATTTTAAGGTTTATAGGTACTGTCGAGTTGTGTTTGGCGTGTCTGCCAGCCCTTTCTTGTTAGGTGCCACATTAGCTTATCATTTGGATAACTTACCTCCTCACCTGGAAGAAACTTCAGACCGATTGAAAAGATCTCTATATGTTGACAATTGTGTTTCAAGTGTAGATAGTGAAATTGAGCTTCAAAAATTCATAAATGAAGCAAAAGAAGTTATGTCTTTGGCAAAATTTGATCTCCGTGGATGGCAGTGGAATTTAACGTATGATTTTTCTTTAACCAGTTCAGACTTTAAACGTGAAAGTCAGTTGTCAAAGGATCTAATGAATGGCTGTGACACTGCTCCTGTACTTGGACTTTCGTGGAATTTAAAGACGGATACTCTTAGCGTTGATCTAAGAGGTCTGGTTGATACGAAGGAAGAAATAATCACAAAAAGGAAAATTCTGTCGACAGCTCATCGAATATTTGATCCAATTGGTTTTACTTGTCCTGTTACGTTACTGTCAAAGATAATGCTACAGAAGTGCTGGCAGTTGAAAATTTCTTGGGACAAAGAGTTGCCTGAGGAAATAAGCAAAGAATACGGCAAATGGAAAAAGGACTTAAAGTTCCTCAAAGATATTAATATACCACGACATGTTTATGGCTGGCTGAAATCTGAAAGCAGTTGCAGTTTACATGTTTTTTGCGACGCCAGTAAGTCTGCATACGCGACTTGTATCTTCCTGCGTGTTGAAACAGCAGTCATGAAGTATACTGTCAGCTGGTTCAAGCGAGAACTAGAGTATCTCCTCTAAAGAAGGTCACCATTCCATGCTTAGAACTGTTAGCTTGTAACATAGGTGCCAGATTATACAACTCATTGAAGACAGATTTGGAGAAAATTCCTACTAAGTTTTGGACTGATTCTGCAGATGCCCTGCACTGGATAAAGAAACCTGATTCGTGGGGTATTTTTGTTGCCAATCGAGTGAAAGAAATTCGTAATTTAACAAATCCTGATTCTTGGAATTTTGTTCCAGGAACTTTGAATCCGGCAGATCTTCCCTCTAGAGGATGTTCAGGTAAACATCTATTGGATTCCCGATGGTGGGAGGGGCCTGAATGGTTAAAGAAGCCATCAGAATTTTGGCCAAAATGTGATTTTCTTGCTGATCCAGAAATTGTTGATTCCGAAAAAAGGAAGACTATTATTTCTGCTTCAGACATGGTTAGGGAAAATACATGTCTGTTTGAGAGGATATCGTCATATAATAAGATAGTTAGGGTGAACGCGTGGATTTTTCGATTTTACAACAACATCAGAGACAAAGGTAATAGAAAATGTGGAAATTTACAAATAGAAGAACTTTCTCGAGCTGAAAGGATTATTTTGAAATATGTTCAGAATCAAGATTTTCGTAAAGATTTTTTGCAGAAATTGTCTATGCCAACGTATATTGATACGGAAGGACTTCTTAGGGTGAAATCGAAAATCAGTTTAAGACAAGATCTTGATGCGTTTCGCTACCCTATCCTTCTTCCGTCCACACATGAAATTGTTTCGAAATTGATTATACAACGGCATTTAGACCTAAATCATGCTGGAGTACATGTATTGATGTCAAATTTGAGAAAAAATTACTGGATCCTTCGGACTAGAAAGACAATTCGTCATGTCATTCATGAATGTATCAGATGCAAGAGGTTTTCTTCCAGTCCTGTTGAAGTAGTGAGCGCCCCTCTACCTGAAGATAGAGTTAGAGATGCCTCTGTTTTTGAAATTGTTGGGATTGACCTCGCCGGACCGTTATATTTAAAGAACGGAACCAAGGCATGGATCGTTATATTTAGTTGTGCAGTTTTCTGAGCTATACGTCTAGAACTCACTATCTCGTTGTCAACCAATAGTTTTCTTCTGGCCTTCAGGCGATTTATATCGCGTAGAGGACGGCCGAACATGGTGTACTCTGACCAAGGTACCAACTTCGTAGGATGTAACAACGAAATCAAATCACTCAATTGGGAAAAACTGCAAGAATATGCTAATGTTAGAAAAATCAAATGGAAATTCAATCCACCATCTGCTCCGTGGTGGGGAGGATTTGGGGAGAGAATGATAAGACTTATCAAAGACATCCTCAAGAGGGTATTAGGAAGGGCCTGTTTAACATACGAAGAACTAAATATTGTTCTCTGAGATGTTGAAAGTATCATTAATTAGAGACCACTCACGTACGTGGCCGAAGACACAAGCAATCTTGTCGCTTTAACTCCATCAGTGTTCCTTCAGGAGATAAGAGAAACTGGAATACCTGACCTAGACCGCATTGAAGAAGTTCGGATGAACAAAAGATTCTCTTACAGACAGAGAATACGTGACGATCTCAGAAAATGCTTCAGAAGTGAATATCTTGGACAGTTACGTCAACACAAAGCTGCTAAAGATGCCTATGAAATTCGACATGGAGACATTGTTTTAGTTGGAAGTGAGAATATTAAACGAATTGAGTGGCCTTTGGCAAGAGTTGTTGAAGTGTATCCAGGGAAAGATGGGTCAGTCCGTCTTGTTAAACTGAAAATGAAAGATGGAGAATATCTTCGTGCTGTACAGACTTTATCCTTTAGAAATAAATGATGAAGCAAGTCTACTGTACAACGATGTTGCTATTTCCAGACATGGTGCCCTCGATGAGAGTACGATTCCACTGGAACTTTCGTCACGAACAGCGGATGTGCCTGAGGTATCAATAAAGACTAGGTGCGGCAGAACTGTTAAATGTCCGAAAAGATTGACTTTGTGATGCATTTAGACTCTCGCAAAATTTTTGGTTTGAGTTAACTATTGAACTATATTTAACTCAAAGGTGGGAGAATGTGGAAAGCTAAC
>QLNU02003225.1:63594290-63682822 GCA_006491805.2 Dysdera silvatica | reverse complement strand
ATAATACATTTCACTGCAATGAAGAAAAACATTGCGCCAAAGAACAGCGAATCATGTGAACATGCTCTTATCACTTTGGAAGACGTGTGTGATATCACAGTGTATGATGTCACAAGCCGATCTACAACTATTTTTGACCCTTTTTAACAGGAAAAAAGCACTAAGGTATGTGTTCTGTACTTCTACCCATTTATCATAACGTTAAAAAGGGTTCGGTTCCATTGGTACCATAGTGTTTGTCTACCCACCTTAGTCTAAAGTTTGATTCCCTAAGTAGGGCAACATGACTTTAGCTGTCTTCATTCCAAGGGTAGACAAAACTAAACAAATTTAGGTGCCAGCCCCCCTTTTCTCAGTAGCCAACAGAACACAATGCATATATGCTGGCGTAATCGAGTCGGCCTCATGGTTCCGAGGCGTTTATTTTTCAGTCCTGTTGCATACAACATACAAGTATTACATAAAGATAAATTGATCTCATGAAAGAGACCGCCAGAGTATTTCTTTTATCAGAGCTACATCACTGTGTATATATATTATACAATATATATTATATATATGTATAATGTATATAGTACAAGATTGGGTTAAAAGTAATTGATTTTTTAATTGGCGCTAACTCAAATAACCATCAGTCAGCGGCCACCCAGCCTTACAAAATTACATTATGTGTCTATTTGATTTTCCACCAAAATACCAACAATCAATGGACTGGGTTGGATCAAAGTCCTTCATTGGAGTCACATTTAAAATGTCATTTGCCTTTTAATTTTGTCTTATAAAGTGATATCGGTACACAAATTCACCTTGATAGTCTACCCTTAAATTTGACTTTTTGCATCAATTATCAACATCGTAAATAAGCTAAAGAAACTGTAACTGTGAACAGTTCTAATCGTGAATATTTACTTAAAAAAAAGAAAATTTTTATAAGTTTTAAAACAACAATTGTAAATGTTAGGAAGCAATCTATAATTTCGTTTGTGAGTCCAGCATTTTGACAATAGGGCCAAAATTTTTGTAAGGGAACTTGAAATATTAAAAAAATATTTTTAGAACTGAATTTAAAAATTCAGGTGCCAAGAAAACATTTTTCAGGTGCCGTGGCGTCCAGGCAGCTTCGATTTGTCGGCCCCTACTTCATTCCGAAAGAAACCTAAAGATGTTACTACCGTGAAATCTGCAAAGTACTGGGGAAAGACAGTTACAGACAATTCGTTGACGACAAGACTGTGTATGAAACTCTATATCTGTCAGAACCCAAGGGAAAATATTGCTATAGACAGTATTGTTATAACAAAAGAACCCAGTGTGTAAGAAGATAGTCTGCAACAATTAGGAAACTGATGTTCCTTTTATCAATTCATTTGATAAAGGGAAGAGTAGTTCCTGAAACGTTGCAGAATCTTTCTTTTATACCTCCGACCAATGATGTAATTTTACTAGTTATAGTATTGTTATAGAGATTTCATTGTATTGGTGCTATTCACTTTTTATGCTCTGTTAACATAAGAGAATGATCGAATGTTTTTTTCCTTAGAATATTGTCAACCACCCTGGATATCCTGAATTCCTTTGCCATGCTTTGAAAACTTTTTTGAAAATATTACAAGATGGAAAACCTCAGTTTATATCTGAACATACTACCCAGGTTTTTATGCCTTCTTTTATTGTTTTTGACTTTATAAAACCCGAAAATAATGTAAATGAAACACTGAAGTTGGTTTCCTTGTTTGTAAATCTCATATTCAAGGCATTCATTTTCAAAATAAATGCAGTATTTTTTGCAAAAAGTTTCTAAATGTATTATACAATGTTTATATTGCTGCTAATGGACTATCCTCCCTCGTATAACAAAAATTAGGGATTTCTGAATGTGAATTATTGTACTTAACTGTTTGGATAAGAATGTGTGTGAGAAATTTCAATCTGTGACCCTCCTCCCCACAATATGTTCACCACTCCTTAAGGTAGTGTTTCTTAAATTTGGTTGCTTATGGACTATTTCAATTATTTCCTTACTTATCATGGATCTCCGGAGTGTCTGGCGGGACTTGCCCTGAGAGACCAGTGTAAAACATTGTCTGAAACCAAAATTGACTAGTTAATATTAGGCCCCGTTAGCCACCATCAGTTGCAGGGTAAATAATTCTATTCTATGCATAATTGCAAATGTTTTATCAGGGTGTCTACCAGGTCATGAAAGTCACGCAAGTCAATGAATAAGAAAAAGGTCACCAAAATCAAGAAAAGATCAGTAAATTGATGTTGTAGGTCACACTTACGTCCATTTTTTCCATTTTATGCTAGTGTTGAATTAAAATGTCATACCAAAATTATTTATTACTGGTTCAGCTATTTTTGTCAAAACTTGGCAATTTTTTGGTGATTTTCAGCTATTTTTATGTAACTATTTTATCAGTTGTAAAAAATAAGGTTGAGGAACTTTTTCTAAGGTCAAGAAATGTATAAAAATAGTCAAGAAAAGGTCAAGGAACTGGGTTTCTTATTTTTAGTAGACACCCTGTTTATTCTAAATCTTATAAATTTAATTAACAATGTTAATGTTTTATTTTAAATGTATTGTAACCGTTTTTATTCAACATTAAAAGCATGTCACTTTCGTATCCTCATATAAATTTAAGAGTATGTAGATAGGGGAGACACACACACACACACACAAGGGAATGTCACTTTTCGAAATGGTCACTATCGATTTTCTATCACTCACTGCAGATGAGAAATGTTTCAAGCTATGTTGTTAAATAATTCATTATTTTTACTTCTGAAATTTTCTGAAGATCCTACGGACTATTTGATAGATTGCTATGAACCATCCTGAGAAATGCTGCCTTGAGCAATGGTTATGAGTATTTTAAGTTACAATTGTGATTTATTAGTTTTTGTTTTTTTTAAGCATGATTCAGTTTAATCACTTAAATTTATTTCTAGTCTACAAAACACATTTATTTTGTATATAACCCATCTCAGTTACACATCGCATATTTTAGTTATCTAAAATAGTGTCAATTTCTTTGCTTCCACCATCACTTGCATAAAAGCATGAAATAATGCAAATTGTAAGAAGCTTGATCGTAAGCCAGATAATGGAATAATAGTGAATAGCAGCTTCTGAATAAAAAAAAACCCAATAGTTAATTTTTGCCTTTGGCATAGGATCAGCTTATTTGATGTCATAATTTGTTATATATCTGACTAAAGTTTGCAATTGGGAAGTGTTTTTTCAGTCCTTTGTAACTATTGACAATTTAATATTTATTTTATGATTTTCATATTCCTTTAATTCAGGTTGTGTAGCTATTAAAACATGCAATTCCCAATTCCACCTTATGGTTTTGGTGTAATTAGTTTCAATCTATTAAAAAACCTTTTATATCCTACTTTGGAAAATTTTGTTAATTATGTAGAAATGTCTATTTTTTGATAGGCTATTAGGAAGCTCCTGTTGGAAATCGTCCATCGTATTCCGACCAACGATCATTTGAAAAACCATGTTAAAATGATACTAAGTTTGATGTTTAAGCTTTTAGAGGTAAGCAATTATTTATTAATTTATGAAAGTTAAAATTGCTTACATTTTTTGAATGACAAATTTTAAAAAATGAAAAAGTTTAAAAATAGATAAATTGTTGGTGCTTTGTTCTGAATACGCATTGGAGATTGTTTGTTAGAGCTGATGCTTGTGTAGCACCGTTCTGGTATCTTTACCTTCATTTGATATAAGCTAAGATAATTTGTAGTAGTTCCCGTGCACTATTGAAATTTTGGTAATTTTTGATTTCATTTAAATTATATCAATTTAATTTGGTTGGAAAGTAGAATTTAAATTTTTTTTTTTTTAAATTTTCATTGCAGCTTGAAAATGAAGAAAATGTCCTTGTGTGCTTACGAATTATAATTGAGCTTCATAAGACCTTCAAACCAGCGTTTACCTCAGAAGTGAGTCGAACACAGACTACCTTTTGTACAGTGTTATTTTACCTGCCTTTCTGCTTAATAATGAAAAGTTTAAACAATGAAACAAGTTATTTATATGTAATTAAGGCCCTGCAGTGGTGGCAAAGTACCGTATTTGCATTTCTCACACCACACTGGAATTCAGAGTTCACAAACAACTTGTGGATATAAATAACGTACAGTATATTGTGAAATTCTGTTAGGTTCCGGGCCACCATGAGCGTGGGTAGAATTTTTTGTAGGGGTAGGCAAAGATTACTTCAGCAGAAATAAAAAACCTTCATTCAAAAATACCATAATTAAATTATTTAAATAAGTATTTAATTTGTTTAACTAAATAATAAGACAATTTAGTTCAAATAGAGTAGAAGTTGCATACTTTTGCCCTTGAGAAAAGAAAAATATTTTTTTTGAAAAAAATCCAGGGAGGGCAAGTGCCCACTCTTGCCCTATGCCTCCAATGCCCATGCGGGCCACGTTGGAACCACCACAATGAACAGGCTGACATTGCTGCAAAAGCAGCAACCTGGGCGTATGACCATTCTATGTCGAGATTTTAACCTTTGTCTCATCCCATCTGTACAAAAAATGGCAGTTGGAATGGGACAAGCAATTTTTTAATAAACTTTACCTCATTAAATCTCATATTGAGGTATGGCAGTCTATCTATAGGAGTGATTGTCGCAGAGGTGTCACTCTGGCTAGACTTCGCATCGGGCACACACGCTTCTCCCATCATCTTTTAAAGGGAGATGTCCTGATGTGTGTCCCAATTTTAATCAGTATCGTTCACTAATTTTTAACCAAAATAATTTTACCCTTTGTGACATTTTAGGTGATATGTTTAATCATGAACTCATTTTTATTTTTTTTGTTTAATATCGACTTCTTCCATCTTTTCTGAGTTTGTTTCATTTGTGACATTTGATACATTGCTTTCAATACATTTTTACCATTTTAGTTTTAATTTATTCTCATTTTAAAGTCGTATGCGTTGTTTCACCTTGTGTAGTGCAGAATGACCCTTGCTGTCCTTGTCTTAAAAATACAACCAACCACATTTTGCATGGCATGCAGTCATCCTGGGTTCGACTCCCACTTGTACCAACAAAAAAAGTAACTGTTCGGCATAGTCTGGTGGTTGGTTCCCTAGGTCTTAAGAAGTTTGGATACCTTGGAAACTGTCTCAGCTCAGTGGAAGGACAACAAGGCTGTGTAAACTCCAACATTAAAAAAAAACAAAAAAAACATGAGTGAATAAGCTAAGCCCTAATCTGTAGATGTGTATCAACTAAATTATATTTGGTAAATGTTGCTTTTCGTTTGAATATTTAAAGTATAATTTCTCTTGACCCTTAACTCAAATGATTAGGACTCTTTATGTAACAGGAAAATTATTTTTTAAAAAATGCTTGCCTTCCAGTAATACAGGGTTCATTTATGCAACCTGTAAAACCTGAAATTGTGAGGGAATTTGAAATCTCCCTTAGAGGTCGGGGGAAAAACAAGGTTTTCTGTCAAAACCAGGAAAAGTCAGGGAAAACTTCCTTAACTTCTATTTTGAATGACTAAATCTCCCACGAATGTGAGGCCATTTTCTCTGTAACCGAAATTTAGTTGAAAGTTCTATGATTGGTCAGGAAATTTTGCTGGAAAAGTCTGGATTTTTGGTGCTCTTTTACAATACGGTACAGGCTTTGGTTTTGGCGAGTGTTTCCTTACCTACATTTTTCTCCTATCCTGATTTTTCCCTCCCCAAACGGCAGATAAACAAAATTAAAGGTGGGCTAACTCAAAAACAAATGTTATGTTTTAATAAGTATTTTAAACTGGTGGCTAATTTTCTCCTGTTATTACAGTTTCAAAATATTTGGGGATTAAGAAAAATTACTTTTTTCAAAATGGTGGAATTGCGATGGGCACATTACGATGGAGAGTTCAGAAAAGTCATACGAAGTTGAATTTGAAGTAGAGAAAAAACCTTATATTGAGCTTAAATTACAGAAGAAAAAAAAACCCAGTTACATTAAAAGGAAAATAAAAAAATGAACTTAAATTAGAAAAAAAAAAAGTTGTATTCAGATTAACGGGGATAATCGATCGGAGATAATCGGCCTCACTAGCACTCGGCAACTCTGTGGTTATCCTTTTATTCAAAAACGATAAAAAAAACTCATTAAAGTAGATGTTTTAACTTACATAACTTACAAAAAAAGTTATTTAAATTATAAACAAGCTGTATTAAAAAAAAAACAAAAAAAAACAGAAAATTGTAATCAAAGGAAGAAAAAATGGAAGGAAACGCTTGCCAAAATGGAAGGCTAGACCGTATTGTAAAAGGGCGCCGAAATTTTTTTCTCCACTATGAGTGGGAACCCTAACAACGTATTTGCCTAGAGTATGGTTATCCTACTTTTGACTTTCAGCTGTGCCTCAACAGCTTAGACCAGTGGTTTCCCAACCTTCTCATACCACAACCTACTTTTAGAGTAGTCAAGTGGTCCACGACCCTCTTTTATAGTAACCAAAAGATCCGCGCTTCCCCTTTGTCCACTGTTGCCACATTTGCATAATAAAAGCATTTTTAACAGAGTAAAGAAAACACATTAAATACAAAATTATATTACATATATTAACCCCTTAGTACAGATTTGTTTGAAAAATTTCTTGCGTTTGGAACGGATCTAATTTGCTGATGCTTGGAATAGTACATGAAGGCAGTAGATATTATTTGTTAATATTAACTTAGTAATTTGTAACTTAGGCAGAACAAGTGCATGGCGCGTCTCAGTTGCCAAATGTACCCAAGGGGTTAAATATACATATATATTTTTTCATGTATATTATAGATAGTTAATAACCATTAGTAGAGTGTTGAAATATAAAAGCGTTGGAAACATTTGGTATGAAATTCCTTATAAAAATAATTGCAACTAAAAATAGTTGCGGCGACCCCCAGGTTGGGAACCACTGGCTTAGGTTAACTACTCACCGTAGTCCTGGGTTTGGATCATTAGGTCCTAACAGATTTGTAGAACTGTTCTCTTCGGAAAGATGTGGGTCCCAGTGCAGTATGACCGTTGCTGTTCTTGAGCCCCAAAACTCACAAAAAATAAATAAATTAATAAATACTCTTTATGATGACAGCGATTACTGATTTGCTCCCTTGTATCTTTTCTAAAAAAAGGATATTTACGGTTGAGCTGCATGATTCCGAGCTGATAAGATCTGAAGAGAGTGTCAATTTCTAACTGGCAATCGAAATATAGTTTGTGAGTGATCATGTTAGAATAAACGACGTATTTAAAGGAAATTATAGTTCTTTAAATATTCTCCAGTGGTGTTGACGACTTCCTTTGGCCTTGTTGAGCTATGGTGGATTGTTAGTATCTGTACCGTTGCTCGGAGGTTACCTCAAACTGTTAGTTATGTCCCTGATGACCTATGGTCTGTCTTGGGATGTGAAATATATAAATTACAATTGCTTTTCTGTTCTCAAATGTGATTTTCGGTACCATGCTCCATACATACTCCCTTCCTTACCATAACTTATACAAAGTTTTTGCCATCGTTTAATTTTGTTGCATTAATCTTGAGTTACGAATTTTGTTTATGAAAACAGGAATTACTAATAAAATTTGGTAGTTTAATATTTTTATTTTATTGTTCAGTTGGTTACAAATATTGTGTATATTCTCTAAAAATGCAGCATAGTAGCATACATCATAATTTAAATTTATAGTTTAGCTCAGTAGCATGCTTGTTATTTATAATTTTCATAATGTAATATCTCTTCAGTGGAAGACGGTTTAATGTGTCACAAAAAGAGATTTTCTTAAAAATTGGCTCTGATAGTTACGTTCTGTTATATTTTATAGATAAAGAATTTCTTGGCATTTGTGAAAAACATATACAGAAAATTACCAAGCCATCTTGATAAGATGTTTGAACCACGTTTGCCGTTAAAACTTAAGGATACAGCTATTGGTAATCTGGATGCCATTTTAAACGAAACTTTCACAACAACCAGTGTTCAGTTTGAAAATGCAGAAAAAAGCATTGTCCAGGTACTCGGTTTAAATTTTTTCATCCTATGCTGTTTTTCAAAGACAGCATGCAAGCCACTTACAGTGAATATTCATCATAGGTAGCAGAAGCAATTTTTCTTTCCCCATGTTTCCCGCAGTCCTCGAAAAGTACTTGATTTTGTGCCAAGTAGGGACCTTCGAAAAGTACTTTAAAACTGTCAAAAATGTGGTTGGTCCTTGAATTTTTCCCAAAACCTTTTTTCAAGTTTTGGCAAAAGGACAAAAAAAAAGGTATTTTGCCTTATTTTGAGGACAAAGTGCTTTAGACACTCCTCTTCCTCCCCACCTGCTGAGTGTAACTGATACAAGGGATGCAAAAAACACACGGTAACATTTGTTGGCAGTGTACTGAGTTGAAAAGGAACAACATAGTTAAACATTAATTTCAGTGTTATGCTTATAATGTCTTGCATTTTAATTATTTATACCACAATTAACAATGTAAAGACCTTGAAAAAATAATTTGGTCCTTGAAAAGTCCTTGAATTTCATCAGGACAAAAGAGTGGGAACCGTCCCCCACAAGGGTTATTAAAGATTCATTTTTCTTTTCATTCTGTATTTAGCAAAATTTTTACAAAATGTCCTTGAAGCTATATTTAAAGGCTTACCATTTTATAGAATGTGATTTCATACTGTTCTTATAGTGGGGGAATTAGAATTAAATTTCCAAACACCTATATCATATGGGGAATAGACTCCCCACCTTGAGCTCTTTTGACCCATTGTTACAAATCAAGATGCTCTTGCGCCATAAAAAATCCAAACAAACAAATCAAGATATTATTAATAAAGAGATCAGACAGGGACTGCTGTGCTTCCATAAGCCTTATTTTGCCACCCCCCTCCCCTTATTTTTCTGCTTGTCTTTCTCATAATATCTCCCTCTTTTACCCTTTCATTATCATTCATATTTCTACTGTATTCTTTATTTTCAAAACAGTGTGGTGCAGATAGAAGAAAAAGGCTAATCTAGTTGATCACTGTACCAGTAATTGTTGGTATATAAATCCCCTCCTTACAGCTTTCTTTAACTTCCCTCTATGTAATGGTAATTATTCAGATACCTAATGTGCATCTGTAATTCCTGATCATGTTGTGTTTTATTTTCTATTTGTAATACATATGCAACCTTTGCAATTATTCCATGTGCCTCTTGAAATTTCAAAACCCCTGTTTGTAATTGTTTCATAAATCCCCCATTCCATCTATCCAAATTGAGACTTTGAATCTGTGAAGGGCTTTTATTGAGTTGAAACTTTTTTTTTTTTTTTTAAAGTTTGAAAAATGTTTTAAATCTAATTGAATCCAAATAAAACTACTGCATTTTCCTGTGGTTTATCAGGTTTGCATTCTTTTAGTATAATTTGCTGCCGAGAGCTGTTCTTTCCCTGAAGGTTCTTGCTGAATTGCCCATTATCGTTGTGTTGATGTACCAGTTATACAAGCAGAACATCCATCAGGAAGTCTCGGAGTTCATACCCCTTATCATGGGTACAATAACGCTCAAACCAGCTGACGAACACAGGTTAGTTTTTTTTTTTCCTTAAAAATTTGCATTGAAAAATTTAATATTTTTATTTTGCATACAATTGCAGTGTTTCTTGTGTGTTTGTGAATTGCAAAGTGTTTACCGTGAATTTAACTTGAAGTTCATTTAAAAAAAGTTTTATCCTAAAAGAGAAATTAGCAACACCTGCTTCAAAAGTTTTAAATCACTAGGGGGATTATTACTTCTGTAATGAACTAATATGACAATGCAAATCAATATACACAATTATATTTCCTTTTTTAACTAAAGCAGATATTGCTGATTGCATAGTGCTATTCAGTTTTTATGCAAATCATAATGTAAATTTTGGTTTATGTAGTAATCTATAAAGATTGAATTTTTTTTTTTCAGAAATAGTGAGAATTTCAACCGTGAAGTTTTCGTTGATTTTATGGCAGCCCAAATAAAAACATTGTCGTTTTTGGCTTATATTGTTCGGATATATCAGGTAATATGCAAATTAATGTAAGCTTTGGAAGTTTTTAGTTATAGAAATCTCTTCTTTTTTCGTAATGCAACATTAGCTCTAATTGCTTAGTTCTAACGTAGTTTCTAAATATTTACATATGAGAATATTAGCATTAATTGTTGTTTTAAAATAGTACGGCTTTTGTTTTTTGTGTTTTGCTAAAACTTCATCGAGGGTGTTCTATTAAATTCTTTGAACTAGTTTGTGTGCAAAATGTTCTACGGTTCCATCACTATGCTTGAATGATCATTGTTCTCAATAACCTGTCGTATAATCATGATGTGTAGGTGTCAATCCTCCCAATTTCCTTCCGAAGGCTTCTGATTTATTCACCCTTCGGTCGGAAAACGATTTCCAATTTTTGGTTATATCGTCTAAAATCCCCAATATTTCTTAAATTTGTTTTTTTAAATACACATTTTTCTTGGTGCATATTTATTTGACTTAATGTTCGTATTTAAATAAACATGAACAGCAAACAAGTGAGAAACATTTGTCTGCTATTGATGGCACATGCATGGAGATAGGCTATAGATTTTTTACTTCCACAAGTTAGCCTTTATATCATGGCATATAAAAAGATATATAAAAAAAAATTCATAAATACAAGCTACTGCATTCAATCTTATATATGCATAAACATTTTTTTACATTAATCAGGTATTTAATGTATTTAAAAAATTGTTGACATAATTGGCTGATCCCTCCCTCCCCGCTCCTCACACACAATTTGTTTTTATTTAAATTAGAGCTTTTTCGACCCTTGTAACTCAGAAAAAGTTTCTAATTTCCTTTTTTCGTAGTGCTTACTAAATGTTGGTAACGTTTCAGGATGTTGTGAAAGAATACTCAGATCAGCTTGCTGCAGGAATGTTAGGACTTCTTTGTCTCTGCCCACAAGAAGTCGCTCATTTACGTAAAGAACTTTTGATTGCTGCACGCCATATACTAGCCACAGATTTGAGAGAAAGTAAGCACTTCTGTTTTTTACCTCAACAGTTTTCTTTATTGAAATATGTTTCGTGTAATGATTGATTGCACATTTTCCCTACTATTACACATACTTGCTATTTCTATGTGTTTTCAATTAAACTTTATCACATGCACACCTTTTTAATAGGAAAGTAATTGCCAAAAAAAAAGTTACTCATTGCCTAGCGTCCCCAATCCCCCCACATACACAAAAGCATCGACCTGCTTTGATAGTTCCGTTAGAGCTGATCTCGTCAGTGTTGGACTGTTTTGATTCCGAGCCCCGGGATTGGTTCCAGGCAATAGCTGGTTTAGATTCCTTGGAAAAAAAAAATAGGTCCTGGCAGTGTACGTTTTCAGCTGTCCTCATCCCATATGACACAAATAAGCTGTTTATGCTATTATAAATCCTCCTAATCAGAAAGCTGTTGTAGTATTGGTACTCGTACGCGGATGATTTTGGCTAACGGTACTAAAATTCCGTAAAGTTATGCAGTTGAAACAGGTCCATAGAACATGGATAATGACCCCTAGATGGTGGAAGATGTCCTGAAAATGTAAAACGATTGATAAAATATACAAATGTGATAGCAACATTCTTATTTCCCATTTCAGAAATACAATCATTTTTATATTCTCATCCCGTTTATTTCATTTTTGTCTATTAAAATCTATTTTTCAGAATTTGTTGATTGCCTGGAAGAACTTTTTGATGAACATATTCTTATTGGCTCCGGGTGGACGGCTTACGAATCACTGAGGTAGTTTATTGAATTTGGTGAATTAAGCTCTATTTCATGATGTAATAGTGTCAAATCAAGTAGCTTCAAATAATTTAAAAAAAAAAAGACGTTCTGTCAGGCCATATCTACAACCCACAAGCCCTTATTTTACTCAAACCACCAGACTCACAAAGGATAGTGTGGAAATAAATTAAGCCTTCTACAAGCTAATTATAAAACCGTTATTTTGCAGTAGGTTCCAGCACATTGTGGTATACATAACAAAGAAATGGACGATCTTCTAGCTAAGAAATGAGTAGCCATTTCACAGTATTTTCCAAACACAATCCCTTATGCCTCTATGAGGTGAATTGTAAAAGAAACCCTGGACAAATTATACCAACCCAGACACAAGAAATTGGTGGGAAAAAAAACTTGACAAATCACACTTTTTGACATTCCAACTTTCCCTTGTTGATATGCTGTTGTAACTTTCTGTTCAGAGACTAGATATAATTGCCTAGCCAAATATTTATACAGATTTAAAATCTTTACCAATCCAAACAGTGTTGTTATCGATCCCATCTTATATAACCTATGGTTTATTTCCCAAAATAATGATTTTTTGGAATTGCACCTCAGACTGCCATTTTTTTCTAATGGAAAATATACCTGATTCTCACAATGGAAGTGTTTTTAGTGCAAACCCCACCCAGATTTGAGACTTAGTAAATTGGAAAGCTCTATGTTTTTGATAAAGCCATTGGAATCAGTGTGTAAAATGCATTTTCCGATTTTTTATTCATTATTAAAAATATTTGGATTGGCGCATTTACTGACGTAGGCGAATGTTTGGCGTTAATGAATGGGGGTTGTAGCCCTTCATTTTGGCAGACTAACTCGGCGCTTTCAAGTAACGAAGTTGCAGTATTAATGTGGAAGATATTTTCCCTTTTCATTTTGGTTAGGCATTTCATATAATGGTATAATTTTTTTTTTAGTATGTAATACTCTCCACATAGATTATTCCATGATTTGAAAATACAAAAATGCAAGATATTAATTTTCAGTCATTTTTAAATTTGTCAATCAAGAAATATTAACGTATTTTTATGACAATTAATGAGAACCGGAAATTAAAATAAAATTTTCATGCCAAAATTTGAGGAAATTATTTTAAATAACTCGGCATTTGAAGAGGAAGTGACATTGCATTTCAAAAACGAAAATGACTATTGTAATATTGATGATGAAATAAATCCTGTGACAGAATTTGATAAGAAATGCGAGACAGAAAATTTTACTTTACCTCAAATGAAGGCTGTAATTAATTTTTATGACTGGTGTAAAAGCAGTAAATTTTAGCAAACATAGCAGCGTCATAAACGTATCCACAACCAGATACCAATTTTTCATTTCAAAAATTGTGTCAAAATGTGATACACGCAAAGATAAATTTAAAACTCTAAAGGAAATGTTACAATCGAAATTTCATCGTATTCAAAGTCATAGTTTACCAGTTCGTGATAGTAATTTAAAAATATGGGCCACTAACATTGCAAAAGATTTAAATATGAAATCTAAAATATCTAGCAGTTTCATCAATAAATTAAAATTAGCCAATCGAATTGTTTAACGAACAGTTATTTTGACACTGGCGTAAGGTTTAAAAACACGACGTTTCGGGAGCCAACTGCTCCCTTTGTCAAGTGAAGGCAGAATGAAGAGTTCGTGAAAGTCCTAAGCTTATATACCCGCATGTTGGGAATCCCCATCTGACGCCATTTGGTGCGGAGCATTTCCAGCTGGGGAAACCCTCGCCGGGAAATCCCCCGCACCCGACGATGTCAGATGAACACCCCCAACTCGAGGTTTTGCAAAAATCCTGTAAGGTTCTGGTAGAGGTTTTGCGATGTTTATTGCACGACTCCTCAAACCGTAGGTTTCCCATGATTCCAGAAAAAGTCTACTCCCCAGATTCGTCACATTCTGATGTAATATTTTCATCGAATGCCAATCTGGTTCGTGACCCTCCCTGAAGACATGTTCAGCCAACTGGTTTGAATCGTCTCCCCTAGCTACCGCACGCATATGCTCCTTCCCTCGTAGACGTATCGATCTTCCCGTCTGTCCAACATACACCTTGTCACAGTCTCCACACGGTATTTGGTAAATAGCACCAGATTTTTCCTCCTCAGGGACGCGATCCTTAACTTTAAGTAATAGATCACGCAGGGTGTAGACAGGTTTGTAGTAGGTCTTAACATTCACACAACTGAGAATTCGAGACAGCTTTTCTGAGACACCCGCCACATATGGCAAAACCACTGATGTCTTCCTAGTCTCATCCTCTACATTCCTGTTTCCACCACTAACACCACATTGGTTACGAGCGATAAATTTAGTCGGGTAACCGTTCTTTTTCAACACGCTTTTGTTGCGTCGTAATTCAACATTGCGAAGGTCATCATTACAACAATGTGTAAAGGCTCGTCGGTGCAAGGCTCTAATGACAGATGCTTTGTGTGATGCCGGGTGATGAGAACGAAAGTCAAGATACCTATCAGTATGTGTTGGTTTCCTAAACACCGTAGTCAACAGTCGCCCATCCACATCTCTATTTATCCGAACATCTAAGAAGGGTAATGAACCTCTATCTTCTTCTTCTAATGTAAATTGAATATGAGGGTTCAAGCTGTTCAAATAGAGATGAAAATCAGTAACTGAAGACCTTGGTAGGATAACGAAAGTATCATCGACGTATTGCTTCCACACCTGGACACAGTAAATTCACTCATCTAAAGCACTGTTTTCAAAATTGTTTGTATCGAATTGTTTCACAAAAAATGAAATATGCTACCATCTGATCGCTTCATAATGTTGAAACTACCAAAAACGAAGCTATTGAATTCTAAACAATTAGAAACAAGAGATTCAATTTCATGCCATAATCCTAAAAAAATCGAAAAATGTGTTTTACACGCTGGTTCCAACGGATTTATTTATCAAAAATATAGATCTTTCCAATTTACTAAGTCTCAAATCTGGGTGCAATTGGCACTTAAGTTCCGAATCTGACAATGGAAACGTTTTAATTTTTCTCCATCTAGACCATTAGCTTACAGTACACTGGCTGATCTAGTGCACCATGTAAGGTTGAAGCTGCCTTTGAAAGATCTGGCAAAGGCTGTAAACGTGTTCTCTAAAAATGTTCACGATGAATCCTTGCTGACTACAATACAGACGATGTCCTGCAAGCTTCTCCTAAATTTAGTTGAGTGTATCCAGAATGCATCAGATCGTGATGGAAATGTAAGTTAATTTTTTTTTATCATAATTCTTAGTGATTTATTATGCAACACTTTATAACCTTCATCCATTTCATGATTTTGTGCATTCATATATGGGCAGTAGAGTCCCGAAGTTGACGTGTCATGGGGCAAGTAATTAATACCAAGACAGGGGGGGAAATAAAAAAAAAAAAAGAAAAAGCTTCTAACCTTTTAATTTAAATTCTGAAAGTAAAATTGCATATAATTCGCAAATTATTTCTTACTCTAATACATTTTTGTAGATAGTTGTTTATATTAAATTTCATAATGAACTAGCAGTTACTGCAATGCATAAATACATTTTAACTCATTTACAATAAACATTGCCTTAAATGTGCTTCAAAAAGTCTTGAATTGTTTCTATTTTCCCATTGAACGTAGGTCATCTTTTACACTTTCAAAGCTTCTTCTAAAACAATATGTACAGTCTCGATTGCTTGGGGTATATTGACTATTGTCCGTGCACCATAAAAATACAACCAACCAACCAACCATAGCTATTTCTGTACCATCATGAATTAAGAGAATCTATAAATTGTATCCACAGCTTGCAACGCTTCTTTGTGGGTTTGAATGTAAGGTTGATATTCTGAATTTTCTCTTTAAATTTTTTGTACATTTAAGGTGCTTTGTTACATTTAAAATTCCTTATTTCCTTCTTTCCACTTATTTCTGCAGTAGAAAGATCATTTTCAACAATCAGATGTTTACATTTTGAATACTTCCCAAATTATTGTCAGTTACTTTTCCATCTTGATGTCAAAGGAGAATCGTGCATATCAAACGCAATTTCTAATGGTGGTTTCTGTAACTGAATGCTAAGCAGAAGCTATCATTTCTATAACATCTAATTTTATAATTTTGGTGTTAGTACTGGCATCTGCATTTTGAATAAATTATTGAAATTTGTAACAGAAACGCTTGACATTTTAATCATGCCTTGGTTTAGGGTAGTGGTTCTCCCAACCTGGGAGTCGCAAACTGGTTTCTGGGGGGGGTCACCGCAACTATTTTTAGTTGCAATTATTTTAATCAGAAATTTCATACCAAATGTTTCCAAGGCTTTTATATTTCAACATGGCTACACATATTGCAATATTTAATGGTTATTAAATTGTGTACCTCAATATATAATTAATATAATATACATAATGTAATATATATAATTTTTGTATTTAATGTGTTCCTTTACTTATTAAAAGCAACTTTATGAAATTGTATCTGGGCAAATGCAGGGTCATGGATGTTTTGGTTTACTATATATAAAAGGGGGGTGGTTGATTGCTGATTACTTGGCTACTATAAAGTGGGTGGTGGTTTGAAAAGGTTGGGAACCACTGGTCTAGGAGCTGTGGAAACAGATATTTACATTAGGGACATAAAAAAAAAAACCACTGTTCATTTGTGGAGAGCTTCTGTCTGAGGGATAGGAGATGCAGTATGGAGGGGGATTAATAGAATTTTCTCTTACCGTCAAATTTTTCTTAGCTATTGTTAAAAGGGTGAAGAAGAAAAAATGTAGCTTCATGGTAGAGTGAGTGTCCATTTTGAGGATGTCCAGTTAATTGAGATTCATCCATACAAAGAGACCAGTGGTTCCCAACCTGGGGTTCACGACCCCAAGGGGTTGAGAGCAACTTTCTGGGGTCATACTTGACTATTTTTGTAAAGAATTAATTAATAGAATTTTTAATTATTTTTGTTATTTTTTTGTAGGAATTTCATATAAATATTTCCAAGCTTTTATGTTTCAACGGTACACATTTGATATTATACTAATGCTAACTTTGTCTATAATATACATTAATACATATGATTAATATAATTAATACAATGTAATTTTACACTTGATGTATTTTCTGTACTGTTAAAAATGCTTTTATTACGCCAATATGGCGGCAGCACACAGAAAAGGGGCTGTGGATTACTTGGCTTCTATAAAAGTGGGTTGATTGGCGCAGTATAGCCCAGATGCTCTTGCGCCATAAAACACCTAAACAAACAAAAGTGGGTTGGAGCTTGATAAAGCCTAGGAACCACTGCTTTAAACCAAACGAAATCTTAAGAAGTAAAGTTATCTGAAATGTCAAGTTAGCGAGACTGCACTGCATTTTGTTATTTGATTTGTTTTGCATATTCATTGAGTGTATAGAGTTGAATCTGTATTCAAGGAAGTTGCAGTATTCCACTGTATTGACCATAGGAACCATATCATTATTTAGCATGCTAAAAGCTATTGTAATAGATTTCTAATAACTACAACACCATAATGTTTGCAATGAAAAATATGTTCAAATTTGTAAGTAGTTTAGTGTGAGAAAAAAAGCTAGAGAAGTTCATTATAGGTTTGATTATTGAATTTTCAAGTATTGTTGGATTTATGTATTTTTTTTTTTTATCTTAATTGATTTTATACCTGGTCCCAAGTAAAAGCATGCCTTAGGGTAACCACAGTAAAAGGAGCAAAGAACTTCCATTTTTTTAGGACAAAAAAAACCCAAAAACCTTGATTGTAGGTTGCTGCATAAGTATAAAAATATAGCAGCATGTAAAATGCATTAAAGGTTAATTACAGTGTGGGGAGTTACTCTGCACAACATAAAAAATTATCTTTATATTTCTGGCAGTTGTTATTGCCCTTCCTTAAGTATTACTTGGAACAAACTCCAAGTGAAAATTGGATTCTGCCGTTTCATGCTATCATTGATTGTCTGTCAATAATGCCACATATTGGTTGAAAATATTTTGCAAGATGAGAAGTAGTGTAGCAGAAGATTTAAGATTCCCGAAGTATTTCCCACCAATGGGTGACACTCTTGCCAAATGATTGACGGGAATACCAAGTGTTATGTCACACTATCAGCTCATTTTGACTGATTCGTAATGTGACAGCAATGTCTAAAAAATATCAATATGCTCTACTCAGCATCAGAAACTAGACCTTATAATGTTCCTACCTATACCTAATCTTTAATGTAACTTGCATGTTGAGGGAACGTATTTACATTGCACCAATATATTTATATAATGACCACTTTTTATACAAGAACTAGAAAAATAAAATGAATTTTAAAATTCACTTTGTGTAGAAGAAAATTTTTTAATTTTGGTAATTTAGATTCATTATTTGCTGCAAAGGTATTGCTGATATGAGGATCATAGTAAGATGACTTTTTATGATGTAGTCTTGGGAATTAGTCTGTGGAAATGTAAGGAAATTGCATTTGTAATGTATTTTGTGTTTTTAAAATTTTTGAAACATTCCCCACATGAATAAAATGTCACAGGTGGAACTTTTAACTAGAGGTTATATACCAAGAGTACAATTCATAAAATGATGTTTAACGAGATTTGTAAGGAGTTTCTTAAATTAACATTTTTGACCGAGATGAAAAATATGAATATAGAAGCATAATTTTCTGTTTACATTTTACCAATATTAAAATAGTTGAAATTTCAAATGTCTCCCTCCCCAGTATATTCAGTTTTGTTTGTTCAGAATCTACGATGTTAAAATATAGCCAACAATTTTCATTATTTGGCTTGCATATCCTTATACTTTTGCAATGTGTTATTTTATTACGTTATGCAACTTGCTTTGTTTGTAATATTTGGCATTGTATTTCCTCTTTGTTTAGGGACGAGAACTACTCGTCAGAATGCTAGAAGTTTTTGTGTTGAAATTTAAAACCATTGCTAAATTGCAATTGCCTGTGTTAACTCAAAAGTGGTATGTTAAAATTCATATATTTACCCATTCGTAGATGAGATGTCGAAAATGCTCTTACCAAATGTTGGGCAGTTACTGTTGTGCTTAAAATCTACAGTGTGTACAATATCATAAGTTTATGATTTTTTCTCATTTTAATTTTTCTTTATATTTTAACTCCGTACAGTCGTCAACAACAGCAATTACAGAATGCAGCACTCGCCCAGAATCAAGCTGTAGCAGCTTCTCAAAATTTGCATAGTAGTGCAAACACAGCAGCCACATCACAAGGTCCTCAACCAAATGTGACTGTTACTGCACCAGTACCGCAGAGCCCACAGCCAATTCCCCTTGTCCTGCCAGGTGCAGTACCAGCTGTTACTAGCCAAGGTGGTGCTGCAGATGCAAAAATGGACCATAAAGAAGAACCAAGGGCAGTAACGTTTGCCGTTACTGGTTCACTTGATGGCAGAGAGGAAAAGGTGGGATTTTAACTAATAAAAGGAAATGTAGTTTAATTTCATTGGTCTACAAAGTGTTACCAAAACGTTTTGAATCCCTATGAGGGAGCGATGATTTTCTAGTCTCATAATGTGATCTAATATTATGGCGATACCACAAAGCCTAAGAACTTATTGAAAATGATCCAGAGTTAAAATAGTATGGGATTTTCAAATGCAAAATGATTAAATTTTAGTGAACACACATGCTTTAGCAGTAGTTGAAAAGCATGCATATATCGTAAATGGGACAGTATCTAGAGATATTAGATGAGCAGGGGACAAAGAATTGGGTGAAACCACAATTACAAAAACGTACAGATTGAAATAGAATTATCGTGAAAGAAAAGAGGCAATCTTCAACTTATATAGATACATTAGGTGCAATTCCAAAAGGCCTTGAATGTTGTTTAAAAATACTCCAAGGAACTGCCAAAATTTTGTAAATGACAGTGTAAAGGTTAAAATTCACAGTTGCCACTGGGCCCCAGGGCGACTAAATATTGAGAAATGGCGATTAAAAATACAAATGTAGTCGCCATCACACTCTCCAGTTTGTTTCCCAATGCAAGCCCATCCATTTTGACTCTCAAGAGGGTTACATTCTTAGGAAGGTTACATTCTGAAACCACAAAATACTTATTTTTCATGCAAAATTCTGATCGAACGAACCCTTCTAAGGCTGCAGTATTTAAAGGTTATGTGGTCAAGTGAAAATGGCTACTAAATTAAATGAAGTGGCCTCTAATAAAAAGGGCCCTGCTGGCCAATGGCCACTAATCAAATACCAGAGTTTTAAGCTTTATGACAGTGTGTGTATATAGTCTTACGTTACTGCTGTTTGCAGAGATGATATAATTAATGAATGTTTAGTATAGAAAGCTTCTAGACTAGTATTTCATAAATTTATGGTGGGGGGGGGGGGGGATTAACTGATATAAAATGTCTCTCCAACCAATGTCTTTTTAGCTCAAATTATAGCCAGACTTTATGCATTGTTGCGAAGTTTGATAAGACATGAAAACGAGGCATACCATCTTTTGGTTAGTTGAACCATCAATGGCTCTGTATGAACTGTAAGCATCTTACCACATAAATTACCCTTAAGACTACCAGGAGATGACTCTTATCTTTGTAAGATATTACCTTTTTGCAGGGATAGCACAATTACTGAATGCTTAGCACAAAATGTTTTTTTCTCTGTGTACAAACTTTTACAGTGATGTCATGTATATGTGAAAATGTGATTACTTTACTTTCCTATATATTTTAAATTACATATTTCATTAATAAAATAACTGAAAATAATCAGCACAATCGGTTGTCTTAAAACACTAATGTTTATTCAAAAGAGAAAGTACGGAGTGAGAATAATTATTTGCATTATTTGCACTTCTCATTGTAGTCCAGGGTTTGGTTCCGGAGGCCTTAAGAGGTTTGGATTCCTCAGAAATTTGTAGGTCCAGAGGTTCGGATTGCTTGGAAAGCAGTAGGTCCTGGTACAGCATGCACGTTGTGGTCCTTGAGCTGTAAAACCACAAATATTTGCATTGCGTTTGTAAGAATGTTCGATATGAAATCACATGCTATCTTGTTTTCATTGCTGTCTGGATACAGTAAGTCAAAGATTTTTAGAGGAGAGAGAGAGAGAATACTGTCACCATCCAGGTTTATCTTGCAGATAAAAATTTATGGGTGGGAGGGGGATTTAAGGGTCAAACATAATACACCAAATTTGTTGAATGTGACTTTCTGTGCAAGTCTCGATTGTATTGATTTGTACTACAAAGATTTTTATTTCCCTTTTCAGCCTAGATTTGGATTCCCAGCATCCCAAGCTGTGAACTATACTGTGAATGATTGTCGAAGCTTGGTAAAGACTTTGGTGTGTGGTGTGAAGACCATTTCCTGGGGTATTTCAAATCATAAAATTCCAGGAGGTATGTTATTTTGCAGTCATAAGCTTCATGCTAATTCTGATCTAAATCTAAATAATTCGTTAAAGGCAATTCTTTTTACAAATAAGTTATAGAAGTGCTTTTTTAAATGAATCAAAGCATTTTTGCTTTGACTGATAAAACGAAAGAAATCAACAACTTCCTAGGTTGGGTTTGAATCTGTCTTGTGGAACATGTTTTGCTTATTGTAGTTAATGTGAATTCCTTGGATGTACAAGAGGATCAGATATCGAATTCCTTGTAGATCTTAGTCCTATCCCAGCATGATCCTTGCTGTCCTGTGCCATGAAACACACATATATATATACAGGGGCACTGTTTGGGGGGGGGCGGATACGGGTACCGCAGTACCAGGGCCTGGAGCATTTAAGGGTCCACGATGCTGTTTTTTTTGTCTGGGCCAGAGCTTGTACAGGCCCATGAAGCTAAATACATTTTTACCAAAGGGCCCGTTGAGAAAATCTGGTGCCTGTTATCGTTAACTGCAGCCCTGTATATATACATAGAAATGCTTTAAGCAGTATTTTAAGAACTCAGTTCAGAAGCACAGTTTCTTTAAGTTTGGTATTTCATTACGCTTTGTGACAGTCAATTGTTCACATACAAGAGGTTAACTGCTGGTAAATAGCAAGTAAACTAGGTCCCTCAAGCTTTCAGACGCATCTAAAAGCTTAGGTGATCTGTTTCATTCATTATTTTACCAGTGTTTAACCTTTTGTATGTAAATTTCCTCCCTGGTACCCTGTATTTTATACCAAATGGCATTTAATTGCACTTTAAGGTGGCTTCCGTGACTTGCTTACTATACTGGAGTCTCTTCTGTCAAGTTTGGTTGCTACCAGGTGCAGAGTAATTATTGGGCCATGTGGTGGTATCGCATTCATCTGGCATGTGGTTATCCTGGATTTGACCCCAGACTGTGCCCATAAAAGAATGCTTACTAACTTCGTCTTGCTGTGTTGCAATGTGGTAACACGCTATCCCAGTGCTCTGTTAATCCAGGTTCGACTCCCAACAGTGTAAAGAATGCTTACTCAGAGATCTCATAAAAGATCGCACTGCTCACTGTAGTCCAGGGTTTGGTTCCCTAGGCCATAAGAGGTTCGGATTCCTCGGAAAACAGTAGGTCCCGGCGCAGCATGACCATTGTAGTCTTTGAGCCGTAAAACCACAAAACAGACTAACTGTTCATTGTAGTCCAAGAGTTGGTTCCCTAGACCTTAAAAGGTTCAGATTCCTCAAAAAACTGTAGTTCTTGGCACAATATGACCTTTGCTGTTCCATCATAAAACTCAAATGTTTGGCTGCATTTGCTTTCCAGTGTGCGTGGCTATGCATATTGTAGTTCACGAATAAGTTATCTGTGACATCCCAGATGACCTGTCATCTAGTCTTGAGATTAAAAACGCAATAATGTCATGTAATAGGGTATAACATTATGCAAATGAATTGTACTGCATTTTCATGTGCAGTTTTAATTTTTTTTAATATTTTCTTTTTTTTTTAGAACAAACTACGCTTTCTAATAAACCCCAGTTTCAACCAAGAGAAACGCTAATTTATATTCGACTCATTAAATATGCATTCCAAGCTCTGGATGTATATACGTTATCTGTTCCAGGTCAACCACATACCCGCAATCATGCGTAAGTTTTGCGTTAAATATCATTTTTGAGATGCAGTATTACTAAGATAAATATATGACAGTGAATATTTATTATATTACTATTTATTGTCCAGAATATTTTCTGTTTCGCCTTGAAATACATCAATGGTGAGCTTTGAACCAGTTCATTCAAACCAGTCGTTAAAATATTTTGGAATATTTTTGGAATAGTTCGTGTAGTGTAAAAACTTTTTTCTAAATGTAGCCCTATGGTGGTGCAGTGGTAACTTGTTTGCCTGATGTGCCATTAACCGAGCTTCATTAAAAGCTTTGCTAACTGTTCACTGTAGTTTGTGGGAGGAGGGCGTTGGTTCTTAGTCCTTAAGAGGTTGATTCTTTGGAAAACTATAAATACCGTCTCACCATGACTGTTTCTGTCCTTGCACCATAAAATCCAAACCTTTCCAGTTGTACTAACAAGCAGAACCTGCAGTGAGAGTGCCCCGCCGATTTTGATGAAAGAGACAAAATAAGGAAATTCGTGCCATTGTGGCTTATTTTCGGAGATATGAATTTTTAAAGATTTTGCATACTATATATGAACTTAAACACGACGCCCTCTGCAAGCCAATCGGTAGCTTAGTTGTTAAAGTTGACGGTGCTCCGTGTTTTTCTGTTCGATGCCCAGGGAAATCGATCACTTTTTTTTTTTGTATTATGTATCCCTTTTACATATTTGTTTTATTAATAAAAATACTTTGCTTATTGGATTTCGTTCATAAATTTCCTTTAATAAAATTTATATTTATATAGTTATATTAAATGTATGCTTATTGGCAGTGATAATTTCTACTCGAATTTTAATTGTTGATCATTAAAAAGTAGAAAAAGCTTTGGAGTAGCCATCCAGCCTGTTATGTAGTTAAATAGATCCAGCACACTTTAATAATATCCTTTCAAATGACGACGGCACCTGTTCTTCTGTTGAAGTAATTCCACCTCACTGTACCCCATGCTGTCAAACTCGTGATGTGTACTTCTGCCGTCAAGTAAAAAATTTCATTAAAAGGTTACAAAATTGTGTTGAAAGCTTACAAGAAAATAGTCATTTAAACAAGTGAGCAGATAGATGCGTTGAAGACCCATTCACTTATTGACAATCAACTTTCAGCTCCGATTTTCAAGAATATGTTACAGTACACTTGGTTTGTTGCAAAGTTAAATGAAAGAAACGTTTTTGAAAACGTAAATGGTATTTGTTTTCCAGATATTAGATGAAAATCTAGTTCGAACAATTCATTTATAAAATGCTTGCCTTGTAGAAATTTTTTATATTTATATAGTAGTATTTTTTATATTAGTTTTTGACAATTATCACCTAAAACTGTACCAGTAAGCAATTTCAACAGCTCTGAGTGATACACAAAAAATACGTTCATTAGTTTTAAAATAAAATAGATTGCATGTTATAAAATGTTTCTTTACAAATGAAATACACATAAAATGTTTACCTGTTATAAAATAGTGTTTATATGTTATAAAATAAAATATTACATACTAAAAATACATTTGCCAATATCTACATTTAAAAAAATAGATGCTAATAGTGGATGACTGTAAAGGCTAATAATGACAAAATAAGTTCATAGACAAAATATGCGTTTAGGACTATATTTTTCAATAACCTATTGGTGTTCAATTTAACTTATTAAACTTATGGTTCAGTATTTTGTTGGAATGACACCAATCAATTTCATCATTTAATTACAAAAAAATTATTGCGCTTAAATGAACTTACAGAAAAAGTTGGTAGTGAAAGGGTTAATTTTATTTTGGTCATGAATAAATGGCTATCTTGTGAAATTTGGGGAAAAAGCAGAATTTTTCAGTTGGATTTATTGCTGCATGCTGAACTTTTGGGAGGCAATGTATGTACACTCCTCCACTTTAAGTTTGCATATTTTGCAGCCACTCTACTGTATTTGACAAACTTATGATTGTAAATAATTTGCATACTGTTTTATTCTTCGTACAGGGAACTTAAGAACAAGTTATGAGTGTTCTACCTTTTTAATGTGGTTTACTTATATGTATATTTTTATTTGCCAGGCAACAAGCGGCTCGACCAAAAGAAGAAAAGGAGGTCCTGGAACACCTCGCTGGTGTGGTAATAAAAAGTTTTCAATTTTAGTAAATCTGACTTTGATTTATTTTACATTCTGTAACCATTAATACATTGCCATGAACAAAATAGTCATTATACTGACTTGATCTATATATATATATATATACATACATATATATATAATTTTTTTTTTCTTTTGGCGTAGAGCAATATTTACTATATTTGCTCTGTTAATACATTATCGAAACTGTTTTTGGAAATTTGTAAT
Organism: Dysdera silvatica; assembly: GCA_006491805.2. Taxonomy (NCBI): domain Eukaryota; kingdom Metazoa; phylum Arthropoda; class Arachnida; order Araneae; family Dysderidae; genus Dysdera; species Dysdera silvatica. Next base: position 63,657,544 of record QLNU02003225.1, on the reverse strand, counting down.
TTCATTTGCACTTTGACAGAAAATTTGACTTAATTCTCATGAAATGTTGCATTAAAAATTACTGTTTAGAGGAATAGTTCTGTTTAACATTCATGTGCTAAAAAAAAGCACACGCATGTTAAACATAATTCTCTTTGAATTATGTCACTTTAATGTTTATAATTTTTTTTTATGGAACTATGGTTATGGTGAATCTCCCTTTTTGTTTATATATCTTGGTAATCATTAGTAAATGTGTTCCACTATTCTTTAATGATATTTAGTTGTAAATTTTTAGTTCTGCTGCATATTAATGTTATGCATTTTTCAGTACACCATGATGAATCCTTTAACATTTCGGGAAGTTTTTTCAACAACTATTGATGTGAGTATATTTTTACTTAACCATGTATTGTCCTTGTGCGTGTGTATAATATAGTTACTTAAATAGGGGTTATATATGTATAATTTTGAGTTATATATGATTATTTTTGAAATATATATAATGTTCTTTAATAAGCTAGCAAAATATTTATTCACTCTTATATTTTGCAGTACATGGTGGATCGGATATTCAAAAATTACGCTTTGCAGGTAAGTGGAAAATACAAAATCTCTATTTTGTAAGCTCAAAATCTGTCGTTCCATGAACCCACCAGGCAGGGTTGGATCTAGGGATGGGGCGAACGCCACCCCCATGAATGAAAACTTAACATTGAAAAGACACAAGGTAAAGGTCAAATGAGGTGTCATTCCCAAACATCAAGTCATTAATTGCCCCTTCGAATGACGTCCAAATCTGCCTCTGTCACCAGGTCGTATTTTAATTGTGGGTTACATCATGTATCCATTAACCCTGTGTCACCTTAAAAAACATCGTTTTAGTAATTCCATTCACTGTCGGGATATTTAAAATAATGGATACTTGTATATCATATACAACTCTTTTTCCTGCAATAGAGTATGAGTGGTAACATTAGTCTTCCATGTCCTGTGTTGGTGTGGTGGCAACATGTACAACATGGTCATACCATAAAATTGGGTTTAATTCCACAGTACACACGTTGTTTCTCTGCTTACCGGAGTTGGGTTTTCTAGGCAAGTGTGGTTAAAACTCCTTAAGAAAAGGTAGATTCCAGTGAAACATGTTCTTAGCCTGTGGAATTTTTTTATTAATTAGCGATTTTTTTTTTTTTTCCCTTCTACCATACAGAAAAAGCTGTTTGATTTCAGCCTACATAAATTGTTCACATTTTTTCCTGCCAATCCATGTTCCAAAGGTTAATTCTCTAGGCACAGTATGTGTGCCTTGTTCAGTGTGTATCTTGTTCAGTACAGAATGACCTTTGCTATTCTTTCGCTATGAAAATTCAACCAGCGATTCCCTACGTAACAGATATCCAGATCTCGGGGGAGCTAGGGGAATTGTAACTCCTAGCCACAGTATGGAACTTAGCTGTAGCGATAGGTACACAAATACCCATCTGTTCAAAACTGTTCTGACTAGCACACACATGAATACAAATGAGCTGTTTTTTCTATGATGAAATGCACAGTGATTATATGACTAATCGCTTTGGCTGCCAAAACTGATCATCAAGCATCAACAATAGTTCGTTAGAAAATGGAAGTGGTGAACCTTCTCTGAAACCATTTATTTAGAGAGTGCTTAAAACTGTTTTTCATTTTCCCAAATTTTTTTTTTAACTAGAGTGTTTGCCATTAATATTTGGGATATTTTGAAGTGACAATTTCTGTGATTGATTAATTGTATTTTCACTTGAGGACCATAAAACATTTTGTGAGTAGTAATAATAGTAAGCATTTAAGAAACTTTTTTTTTCTTAAAATTTGTGTTAAAATGAATAGCATCAGATTTTTTATTAAATATTTTTTGTTCTAATGTTTGTAACTAAAGATATATTTTTGAATATACGAATTAAATCCACAATACTTTGATAAAGATAAAATGATTAGAAGAAGAGTAAGTGATTGTATTTCATTGGCAATTCTAATTTTGTCCGTTCAGCTGTTTTCAAAAGCTGTTTTTTCACAACAGTATGTTGGTGTTTTAAACAAAAATCACTCCTTAGCTCTCCTTATGTCATTAAACGCCCTTTAATCACAGAAAATAGAAATTGAATAACACTAGTGTTTCATCTAAAGCGAAATAGAAGGGCGCAACGCCCTGCCGAATCTATTAGCACCCTGCCCTTCAACTTGTCCGCCCTTGTGCCCATATGTCCCACCCAACCCTCGGAAAATAACGCACCATCCTTCCCCGATGATGATTCAAATTCCCACGTTAGAATCCAAAACGCGTGATGAAATTTGTTGATTTATAAAAATTTTGTACTCCAGCATTTCATTTTCGTAATAACACTGATGGTTTTGGCAAAATGAAATTGCTGACGAATATTTGTAAACAAAGCACTGTTGCCAGGTTTGCAGACTTTCAACCACGGACTACTGCGATAAACGTTAGCGGTTCCACCTATTTTTGAGATCAAATTTTTGTTAAAATCAATTTGTTTGTCTTTAAGCACTAAATTAAGCATGTTTTACATCCCTATTTTATGAAGCTTACTTGTCATACAGTATAGGATATTTGAATAAATGAAATATTATAAGATATTGTTTAAATTATAGTTATATTAATTTAATTATTATTTTGTATGAAGTTGGGATTTTTTAATCTTGCCATCTGGCAACACTGACGTTAGATTGCAATCATGCTCATTTTCCTCTCACCTTTTTGTATATACTTAACTCGGAACTAAAAAAAAAAAAAAAATCCAAAAAATGGTTACCTTCAAACGAAAACTAAGCAATTTAAAGAAAGCAACTATAGGAACTAAACAAATTAAGACGTTGTTTAAAGGAATTGGTAGCAGTAAAGCTGACGTAACCGCGGATATTCATTATGAGGATCTGTATATTTAGAGCGCCAAATAAAATGGCCTTTTGCCGGGCCCTGCGCCCTGCCCTAATTTTTTTCCTAGATGAAACACTAATAACACAACAAAGATCCTTCAGACATGTTTTTTAATAGACTTCTATTGGCATTCAGCAGAAAAGCATATTCATTCAATTTTAACTTTTGACAGATCGTTGCAAATTCTTTCCTGGCGAACCCAGTGACGTCTCCAATTTTTGCAACAATTCTTGTAGAATACCTCCTGAAAAGAATGGAAGAAATGGGCTGTAAGTTTCTCTTGATAATGTTGGTAGTGCAATTTCCGTATGACTTTGTCATTGATTTTTTTCAAATGTAATATGGCTTTTGTTATCTGTCATAAAATATAATTTGAGTTCCATGCTGTTTGCGAATGTCTAACGTTAATTTGTAATCCACGTAAAATTATTGCATAATTGGAAGTACATTGCATTAGCTTGTTTATTCATTTTAAACTTTAGAAAAATTTACTTGCAGCGAATATGGAGCGTTCAAACTTATACTTGAAACTCTTCAAATTGGTCTTTGGTTCAGTGTCCTTATTCCCAACAGAAAATGAACAAATGCTGAAAGTAAGACTTCATTAAAATGTTTAATTTGCGAAGATATTTACACTAAATTGTATTGAAGTGAAGATTTATTGATAAATTATTTGCTTTTCTTCCAGCCACATCTTCACCAAATTGTCAACAAGTCGATGGAATTGGCACTCAGTGCCAAAGATCCGTACAATTACTTCTTGTTACTCAGAGCTTTGTTTAGATCTATTGGCGGCGGTAGTCACGATTTATTGTACCAAGAATTTTTACCACTGTTGCCCAATCTTTTGCTCGGTAAGGCGAAGACATTTTTGAAACAGCTCAATATTCTGCTTCGACTATGTCCAGTACAATAACATCTGAAGTTTGCACACTTCAAAATATTCAGGAAAAAAAAAATTAGAGGAAAAATGTATTCTTGAATATGTATAAATTTATCTTGTTTAAGTATTTGTCAATTTTGTATTGCATGATTGTGTTTTTTTGATGAGAAATGTGAATTTTAGGATTGAACCTGCTTCAAAGCGGTCTCCACAAACAGCATATGAAAGACCTTTTTGTTGAATTGTGTCTTACCGTTCCAGTTCGACTGAGTTCTCTATTGCCATATTTGCCAATGCTTATGGACCCCCTGGTTTCTGCTTTAAATGGTTCACCAACGCTTGTGAGCCAAGTAAGTTCCGGTTTACTTCTAATTTAATACACATGTATATCATCGACAACCATTTTCAATCCACTGCAGGATGGAGGTCTCTGTTATCATATATACATATACATAATACAATGAAAGAAATACAGAGGAAGCAGCCTTAAGCTTACCATGTTGGCCCGATGGCTTGTCTTGCTTGACCTACAGTTTAATGAAGAATTCGAACTTTTGCCACCACAACTGAAGTTCTGCGCTAAGACACTGCCCCCTAAATATATCCTCCAAATATTTAGGAGGCGGTGGCTAAGACAGGACTCGTTGTGTCACCCCCTACAGAGTGACTGCTACCGATGACTCTTTTCAGCTGCGATTGGTCGAATGCTAGTATTCTTGGCAGAGGACGCCTGTGGGATATGATATATGTATTTATTGATGTACCAAAACCTTCATGCACCTGTAATCCGTAAATGTAAAAATATTCTAACCCTGCAATCTTGATGCAGATTGCAAATTATCTTGTGTGCCGATAATCTGTGTTTGGCTCCTAACATTGCTCCAAAAAACAAACTACTTACCGACAGATCACTGTAGGCCTGAGATTGGTTTCTTACGTCTACAGCGTTTCTAGCTGGATTCTCATAGAAGCATAGCTTCATATGCTTCAAAATGCTGTAGGTACCTTTATAGCATGACCTGTGCTGTCCTTGCATTATAAAGATACAAAAATATGTTGGATATGTCAGGGTGCTTAGCTTCCACATAATGTTGGCTTATTCGATTTGTAAGTTAAATAAACAACTTTTTTAGTATTTAAAGCTGCTTTCAAGATAATCTGTCATTGCAATGAATATTCAGCTAGCCACTAAGAGCCCATTTGATATAATCTCCCTTACTGTTGATGATCTCCTCACGTAACTTGTTTTTATGTATTTATTTCCCCATTTCTGGGGCACGCATCTTCAATGGTAATCAGGATTTGAGTATATTGAAAGTATTTACCAAAGCTGAAACTCTTCACATTTGTTAAATCGAATGTTTTACCAACACCCCAAGCAATGGGATTCTGGAATAATATTTAAACATTCGACTCAACAGTGAAAAAAAAAAATGCTTAACTATTTAATGACTTTGCTCTATGAAGTCATTTTCTTCGTTACCCTTCATGACATTTTGCGATTCTTTTAATAATGAAAGCATTTTTAATTCAGCATTTGCTTTTTAAATCTCACCTGATGTTATTACATCATTTTGCTTCATTGTACATATTTTTAATTTTTGTTAAAACCATATGTAAGGTTTTGTGGTGCAGAATGACACTTGTCCTTGCGCCATAAAAATATAACCAACCATTTTCTTTGTAAAGGACAAAATGTATTTTTCAGCATGTTTTGAATGATGGTTATTTCAAACAAATGCAAAGTAAAACAAAAATTATTTCGGTAGTTGTATACTACACCTTTCATAGTTCCCAATGTTGATTTCATTGTTTAGTACTTTTAAAGTTTAATCATATGTGTATACACCATTGGTTTGGAGACTATCTTAGGTGCCGTTACTTGGTTATGAGACATGAAACCCAAGGATGAAAAGGAATGTCATCTGCAATGAAATGCTCGGTAAAATGTAATTATTTGATAGTTATTTTCTTTCAGGGTTTGCGAACATTGGAGCTGTGTGTTGATAACTTACAACCAGAATTTTTATATGAACATATACAACCTGTGAAAGCAGAATTAATGCAAGCTCTATGGCGTACCCTTCGTAGCCCAAATGATAGCATAGCCCAAGTAGCTTTCAGAGTCTTGGGCAAGTTTGGAGGTGGAAATAGAAAGATGTTAATGGAACCACAAAAGGTAACTATACTGATTTCTGCTTCAATTGTATGTGAAAAGCCTGGGTTTACACCTTACTTGGTGTTTACACACTTCAGGAACCTGGAATTTGAAATTGTCCCTGATAAAAATGGGATTTTCTGGTCAAATCTGAAAAAGTTAAAAATCTTCCTAACCTTCGTTTTGAATAACTAAATTTCACGCCAACGTGAAGCTATTTTCTCCGAAATTAAAGTTCAATTCAAAGTTCCGTTTGGGATTAGTCATGGAATTTTGTAGGAAATGGGGGAGGGAACCCCCCCCCCATTACTGGTTTCTATGTTTTTTCTACCGATATGCATTCTGAGGTTCGATTTCGTGGAGGACATACTCGGTGGGAGTGGGAGAAATCGTATGTCCTGGTGCAGCATGAACTTTGCTATCTTTGTACCATGAAGTCCATGCTTCCGTGTTCTGTAAAAACAGAAACCCCTTATTATGGTCACTTTCTTATTTCTTACTTTCATGACTAGATCTGTTTTCCTTGAGTTAGTCATGCCCCGAGAAGGGTAATAACTTTTAACCATATATATATATATAAAATATATGGAGAAAGGGAGTGTCATTCCTGTACTTGATGGCCTAACAGTTAAAGCACTCCAGGTTTAGTGGAGGGACCCTAGTTCAACTGCAGTCTGGGGAAGATGTCTATTTCTCTCCTATACCTAAAAAGTTCCACATTGAGCTCGAATGTGGGTGTTGAAATTTACTCCAGTCATGCATGCACTATAACCAATTGATTTAAGTTGAAGCACTTGCTTTTCCACATCTTAAGCGAAAAAATGTCTTTATTGTCCAATGCTTCACAAACCTTGTCCTGTACACCTGTAGTATTGCTGTGAAGAGTAATGCAATATTAGGAATCTTGAGATTTTGTTGTATTTTGTAGTTTGATGTAAATTTTAAAACGAAAGTTAATTAAATGCTGCTGCAATATTAGTAACAATGTTGCTAAAGCCGTATGGTGACCTAGAGGCAACACATTAGTCTATCTCGTGATGAACCTGGGTTTGATTTGAATGGCATCGTAGAACTCATGAAGAATTTTTTGCGGTCCACCATAGTCTAGGGTTTGGTTCCATAGTGAATAGATTTGGATTCTCCAGTTTAGTTCTTGTTGTAGCATGACCTCAATTGTACACAGTTTCATTTCAATGTACTTTTAATATATTTTTACCAGTAGTTTTAATTTGTTTTCATGTTAAAACTGTACGGTGAAATGTTAATGTATGGTCGTCTCCTTGTTTGTCCCAGAATGATCTTTTCCCTCCTTGCCCCATCAAAAGTGTAACCAACCAACCTCATTTGTACTTGAAAACATGCTTTGACCCCTGCGTAAAACTAAGTTTCATCATACTATAATAACCTTCGCTAGATGCAGTGACAAGTGATGATGTACATAATGAATAGTTTTTACATTACATTTTTGAAACTCCTTTTAATTGTTTAAAACCAAACATGTCCCTTACAAAACAGCTGAAGAATCCAAAAGTGAAAGATTTTTGAGTTATGACTTTGGAAGAAGGTGGGGTGCAATGTATAAGCCCATGTGCTTATGTCTGTCTATATTAGTTGCATATTAATGGGAGTTTTTTAAGCATGTAAGAATTTTTGTATGTTTTGAACGCAATGTTTAAATTATTTTTGTATAATTCAAGTTTTTTTTTTTGTAAATGCCTATTTAGCTGGAATACAACACAAGTGAAAATGCTGGACTATGCATTATAGTTGAATTTCCTGAACATAAGAATAGTATCTCACTTCCTGTTGAAAAGGTAGCGTGCAAACTAAGTATGTTAATGATATTTGTCACATTCTGAAAAGCGGTAACCTTTGGGATCCTGTAAAAATGACTGTTTTTAAGAGAAATAAAATTAATAATAAAATGTAAACAGTTACTTTAACTGTACTTAACCTCACAGTTAAGTTTTGCAGGGTTTCACCGTGAGCGCTAGCCAGAACTTTCCCAGTACCTGTCGTATGGGGCAATGTACCCCATCAACATTCAACCATCAACAACAATCCATTGCAATGAAATTTTGTATATTTAACATAGGAATATATGAGTTGTAGCTCTGTAACTCCCCCTTACGAACTTTTTGCATACGCCTATGCATGTGCACTGAACTACCTTGTGTTGCTGATTTGTTTGTGTAGAATAGTCAGTGTTTTGGCGATGTCATTTGGATTATCATTTCCTTTGTGTATATTTGAATAATTGAAAAGTATTAACTAAAGTTTTTTGTCTTTGTGCTATGTAGATCATCGAAACTGCCTTTAACACACTTAAATCTAGCACAACTGATGCCTTTTATAGAAAGCAATGCTGGGAAGTTATTCAAGGATTTCTTGCTGCACACATTGAGCAAGATGCCACGCCTCAGGGTATGCAGCAGTTGTTTTCGCATCCAGGGTGAGTAATTTTCATCCTTCGTAATGTATTCAGGATCGGGGATTTACAAATCATACCTTGCGCCGTGGTGGCGTAGTGTGGTAACGCGTTCGCCTAGTACGCCGTTAATCCGGGTTCGACTCCCAACAGTGCAAAGAACGCTTACTCAGAGATCTCATAAAAAGATCGCACTGCTCACTGTAGTCCGGGGTTTGGTTCCCTAGGCCATAAGAGGTTTGAGTTCCTCGGAAAACAGTAGGTCCTGGCACAGCATGACCATTGTAGTCTTTGAGCCATAAAACCACAAACAAAAACTATATTCATGGTGTTGCTGATGTATTGAGTAGACCGTGATGAAGGGATAGCGATAGAAAAGTTATTACTTTAAAATTTGATTGAGAAATTTAAAAAATAACGTTAGTTTTATTATTTAGTTTCATAAAAGTGAATTAGTGACATACACATTGTCGTATAAATGAAATTTTTGCTGTTGTATATTGGATGGCAAATGTTTTATATCTAGTTCATATTTCATCACTTTTAGTAATACAGGCCAAGCTAAATTTTAAATGAGTCATTCTGTTTTTTAAATCATTTCTTAAAAGTTCATTTTATGCCCAGCATAGGGTGCAGAGTTACGACATTATACCCCTCAGCGAAGGCTTAGACGGTTTTTAACAGCTGTAGTTTTCAGCTTCTGGCCCTTGTTCCCAGAGATGGCTATGTATTTATTGGTTAGTTTCTTTCATAACAACTTTCAATAGTAATGTGTTTCCAAGGAAGGCCCCAATTTGTTAAATTGAAATGTGGGTTTTGATTTTAACTGTCGTGAAAAGATCAAAGAGGACATAAGAGCAGGTCTTCTATGTGTATGCTGTGCTCGATATTGAAATGTTCCTAATTAGGATTAATGCTTTCTTTGGGAAAGAAATGTTCAGCAGTATGTAAGAAAGCTGTAAGGGCTTTTTTCGTGACTGATTAATGGACAATTTTTTGAACTGCATTTTTTCATAATTTTGCATTTAAACATTTACCTGAAAATTTAGAATTAACACATTGAACAAGTTATGCAGAAACATATACCTGTGGCTGGTTACTTTTAAGCTCTTACAATTTAAAGTACAGCTTATATTGTGTACTTGCTTAAATATGAATGAACTCGTTAATTGTCAGTAATGATGAGTTCATACGTTAGCAATTAACAATGTATTAAAATTATAAATGCCAGTAACAGTTAAATATTTGGAAAAACCTTTATTTTGGCTTTTCATTAGGTTTAGTACTGGAGAACTTAAACCGATTCAAACCCCATTATATAAATGTCCTGACTCAAGGGCAAGAAGAATCCACGAAATCGCTCTGCAGGGCATGTATGGTAAGTGGTTGGACTGTGCCTCCATTATTATTGCTTGATGTTTCAGATAACCTTACTTGACGCAGTTGAAATCTATACTCACTTTCCACTACCAAGCAGTAATCCTTTGCTGACAATTGTTTCTCTAATAGAAGCTTACCTTCATTACTTCATTTATGTAAGGACCGATGGTGGTAGTCTATGCCCTATAGTGGCATGGAGGTAGTATGTTCATCTGTCACGCTGTTAATCTGGGTTTGATTCTAGTGTTACAGTACAGGATTCATCCTTAATGTTTTAGGAAACTACTTTTGGTCCTTAAAAGACTTCAATGTTCTTCTGTTTCTCAATATTTCCCTGCAGTACGCTTCAATTTAAATTTTTATTACTGATTATGCGTATTAACTTTTGTTTTACTTTTCAAATAGTTTTGTCCTTTCACCATAAGAATACAACCAATTTTAAAATGGCCAGGTGTGAACATACTCAGGTATGCAGAAAGTTCATGAAGGAGGTTACAGTTTATATCGGAGTGAGAGGGGTTAGAGACAAACCCCTATGTATTTATATACGCAGGCCATATTGATCACATAGGCTATAACCTCCACAACCCCCCGCCCATACCAGAGAGAGTGTAAGCAGATTATATATTACATAAATTATAACCATTCATTAAATTTCCATCTATGATGAGTTTTTTTACTTCTTTCTTTCAAATCTTTAATTTCATTCAAAGAAATGTACGAACTACAGAATGTGTTGTTTTCCTGTCGTACAGGTAGTCCTGCCTTTAATTTCTAAACAGATAAAAGAATTCTCCAGGAAACTGTCCCAACCCAGCATGACTTCAGCATTTAAACAAACCTGCCTTTGCCATACACAAAGCTGGTCCTTATTTGCGCAGTCTTGCACCATAAATTTACAACAAACAGAACTGGCAATTGATTAATTAATTTGTTACATTTATCAGGCCCTGCAGTTAGTTGCTACATACTTATCTGTTGACAATTGAGTAATCAGCAATTTTTGGTGGGAATGTCATTTGTAAATCATCGACTTTGGCCAACCACCACTATTAATTGAAAATAACCAAACCAGAGATAAATGTAAACGTAACGCATTGCTGAAATTTTAAACAAAAGTAACCTCATTGGTTATTTAATGTTCTCTATATCAAGGTAATTATTTGGATTTTTCTAGTTTAATTATTGGCATAAGTAGTAGTTAATCTTTTGTGGTATTTGCTATGCAAATAAAGTTTGGTTTCACTGGAGTAATAATAGTATATTTCAATCACAATCAGCTGCTACTTTCTTTCTTCACATCCCTGTCTCGGGAGTTCAGATTAAAGCTCCTTTACCTAATTTCTCTTAATAAGACTTCCAAAGTGATAATGAGATTGCTGAAGGCATTTCATAGCTGGACTCTAGTTTACTAAACCTGTAAAAAATTTTTATTTCATCACACCCAAATCATCCAATATTCGTACATTTTCCAAGCATTTTATTACAAGGCTCGACCAGTCTGGTCACCATTGGCAACTAGATTTTTTTCAGTTAGCGAATAAGAATTTGATTTCCTACTAGATTCCTATGTTTTCTTATTGAGGTGGAAGAGTATCATTCCTGCTTGGCAAGTATGTATGTTTTGCCATGATTTGCCAAGCCTTGATTAAATGCATCACATTCAGTATTCATGCAGTTTTCAATTGGTATGTATATCACATAACAGGAGTTAATTTTATATAAAGTTTAAATTTACATTTGCACTAAACTAAATATTATTTTAGTGTTACATAGCACCTGTAAAAATTAGACGACTACTATCCATTAATGGTTTTTTATCCATTGTTTTTCTTAATACCCATTAATGCAATACATTACACAAATATTTGAACAATAAATATATTTCAATATTTAAGATACTGTACCAGATGTATGGTATACACATAGTTACTTCAATACAGCGAAGCAGAGAGTGAGTGGAGTTCACCATATGATCTCTAACCTTTTGCATATGTTAAAAAAAAATATTTGTTATATATGAAGTTACGTACAGTAGAATTTGGATAATGCATTGTTGAAGGAATTGCACAAGAATTTTCAATTAAAGTTTCAATTGGGCAAGTTTAAATATGGGAATGTTCAATATATTTGAAAATTCAAGTGGGACAAAGCAAAAATTTAAATAAACCAATAATTTAAATAAAAAAATGATTGAGTTGCCAGAGGTCTGTTGTATTATTAATATAAAGGGACACTTTGGGACTGGGTCAAATATGGATCTTGTATTTCCATATTCTGTTTCGTTCTAATTAAAATCAAATGAAAAATGATGTACATGGGGGAGAAACGTTTTTCGTAACGTTTTCTCATATGAGAGTGGTTTCCAATGATAACTGAGCTTGATACTAATTTTACTATGAAACATTTTTCCAACCTAGTGTTCTGTGTTTAATGTGATGGATTATTACTTTTTCAGTCAACAAGTTAATTTTACAACGACATGCTTAGTTTGCATATTAGTTTAATCGATTTTTTTTTTTCTCTAGTTGCGGCAGCGATTAAAGAATTAAGACCAATTGTGCTCCCATTTATGGCGAATGTTGTCAGACATTATACGGCCGTAATGGTTGCCCAACAGTGTGGAATGTTTTTTGGAAGCGGGCACAACATGAAATTCCATGGAATGGATCCCCTAGTTCTAATTGATGCCACTGCCAAGATTATGGGCCACGAGGAGAAAGAATTATGTAAGCCGGGTAGTCTTGGGTTGATTCTGATCATCGACACCTCTGCCACATTCCTGACATCAAAAGCTAGAGTAAGTTTTTATTGCTCTGTAACCAGACTAAAGAAAAGCAAATTCACATTAAGTTAGAAGCGTGTCTTCTCCCTGCTGTTCGTTTTTGTCGGGTTACTATCAGTTGTGAGCGGCTCAAATAGCAAACAGTCTTCCAATAATCTCTCCTTATCGAAGTGGAACACGTTATGGAGAAATTGCAATTGTGATGTATTGTCATTCATGATTTTGAAAGAGCAGAAAAACAAACTGAAAGCCCTGTGGTCGTTCAGTGTGATAACACATTCGTCTAGTGCAAGTTAACTCGGGTTTGACTACCAGTGCTTACTCAGATCTCAAAGATTGCACTGCTCTGTAGTCCAGGGGTTGGTTCCCTAGGCCTTAAGAGGTTCGGATTCCTCAGAAAACGACAGGTCCCGGCTCAACATGACCTTTTGTAGTCCTTGAGCCATAAAATCACAAACAAAAGTGAACTGAAAGCAATGGATGTGCCAAGAAATAGATTTAATTTTCTGTTCAATGATAATTTTTTCACGAGGAATATGTCGTTTGACAGATTTAAAAGTGCACCATGGCTTTCTCAGTTGCTTAGCAGTCACAATATTAGTCTAGCACAGTGGTTCTTAAAGGGGATGTGCTCAGACACACTGGTATGCCCGATGATATTCCTAGGTGCACCCTAGGAAGTTCCAGATATGTGTGCGATTATTATTAAAATGATTTTATGTTGTTAAATACAGGGCTGTATGGAAGTTGACATACTTATGGGAGGTGGGAATGTACACACTTATAAAAGTTAAAATTAATATAAATAAAAATTTTGTATATAGCGCACCTACTTTTTTTTTTTTTGTTTGTTTGTTTGGATTTTTATGGCGCAAGAGCATCTGGGCTATACTGCGCCAACGATTTTTTTGTAGGACTTCAAGTGTGCCACGGCTTCAAATTTTTGAGAACCACTGGTCTAGCATCCTAAAGGTTACTAGATCAAATCCAGCTTGGGGCAGATGCTTTTTGTGTACTAAAGTGTTTTGCATTTACGTATCTTTGTAGCATATTGTTATTTAACGTTGTTTGTAAAGCAAAGATGAAAGTAAAATTAAAGTTACACATTTTTTTTTTCTTTTCTTTTTTTTAAGTTAAGCTTTTTTTAAAAGTTAAAGCCTAGTTCAAGCTGGTTGAACAGTTGCATTGTATAACCCATTCCCTTTGCATTTGCAGGCTTCACAAATGCCATTTTTTGAATACTTGGCAGAGAAGATGTGTTCTTTATGCTATGAACGTGCATGGTACGCCAAGCTTGGCGGGTAGGTGGTTTTACTCTGAAATTGTTACTGTTTTTAAGTAAAAAAAAGAAAAGTTTTCACTTACCTATGCTAAAAACTTACTCCCATTTAAACTAATACTGTTACATGTTTGTGCTTCAGATGCATTTCCATTAAGTCCCTGATCGAAAGGATTCCGCCGAAATGGGTGTATGCTCACATGTTTACATTCATGAAAGCTCTGCTCTTTGTGATCATGGACCTGACAGGAGAAGTATCTAGCGGTGCTGTGGATATGGCGAAGTAAATTCACTGTACTAGTTTTCTCTGTAGTGCAAACTCGAAATATTTATACATGAATACATACTAAGGATGGGTGTCGATGGTCAATGTTTTCAAAATATCGACGTCTTCACCATCGATGGTGAATGAGAGTACATTAAGACCATTGATATTTTTTACTGTGATGGGCGTGCACATGCAACAAAGTTCATCTCCCAATGATATTGTCAAATTCATGCCATTTTTCTGGACATTGTAATCCAGGGTTGGGTTTTTTTTTTTCTGTCCTTACACTGCTAAAACACACACACACATATATGTACTTATATAATAATATATATTTGTACTTAAATGTGTATTTTTTGGTTTACTGTGAGGCGAATGCTTACCAACACAAATTAATCTGCAAGTCTTGGCTCTCCCATTGCTAATACAATATCATATTTTAAGTACTATCATATATCCAATTATAAAATCAAACTTGGTTGAGGGTATAGATATTCTCTTTGTGCAAACAGCTATCCTGCTTTCAACAATTGTTTCTTCTGGGAAGACTTGAAAGTAATATTTTCTGACAGAATGGAGATACAGCTTTAAAAGATGAGAAATAGAAGGTACTGTTAGCAGACTATTCTATATTTGTTAAATTCACTTTTAATGTATACTGGTCTTAAAAACTAGCATAATAGTGTTCCATATTAAAGATAGCACCAATGTATTACTTGAAATGATTACAATTTGAAAATCAAGCATGGTTTGAAATTGAGTTTCGTTTTCGGGCCTTGCAATGCACAGTGGTATTATGTTCGCATAGTTTACTGTTAACTCAGGTTTGATTCCCAGTGGTGCCAGAGGAAACAAATGCTTACCAACTTACTGCTTACTACTGTCTTCGGCAGAGGTCAGTAACCTATGGCATGTGTGCCATAAAAAGTAGGTCCACTGCCCTTATGATGTAGTTATAAGGTGTCTCTGCTTACCATGTCAGTAAACTTGGTTTGCCTCCCCAGTCATATCGTAGCATGCCTGCCATTGTTCTGCCAACCATAATCCATATTTTAGTTCCTTAACAGCAGAGGTTTGGATTAATGCAGGGTTCGAAATTAGCGGGTGCCTTGTGCACGTAAATTTTTAAACTTTGTGCACGCAGTGCACCTAACTATTCCAAACTATGGCTACTTACTTTTTTTTTTCAAGAACAGTGACCTATGGAATAATTTTATATAATTTTCTCAATGTATCTGCATTTGCTTTGAATTTTTTTTTATTACATACGAATGTTCAATTATTTTGAAAAGTTGCACTTTTTGGCATGCATGCTTATATATATATTGCTACACTTACATTTTACCTGTTTTTAATGTTGAGGTTTACTTTCTATTCTGTTAGTTACTTGTACACCTAACTAGTATTTAGTGCACCTAAGCCACAAGACTTTGGTGCATCTGATTTAAAAAGTTAATTTCGACCTCTGGATTAGTGTAGGTTTTGGTGTAGCTTAACCTTTGTCTATAAAAGTACAAATATTTTCTGGTATTACAGAAGTAACTTGGAGAAAATGGTGTCAAAATATGGTGCACCTATCATTCCAACTAATGATAATGGAGATCTAATAGAAACCCAAGAGAAAGCAATCACTGAAATTGTACAAGAGCTTATCCGACACCTAACATTAGCAAACACATGTGCACGTAAACAGGTAATAGCTCTTATAATACATCTAGTTTGTTTTGAGAGTGCAAGACGTTTCGTTTACTTTATTTAAATATGTCATCGAACCTAGTTAACATGAATGTACAGAATGTGGGTTATTTTAACATGAATTATTTTGTAAGTCCCCATCAAATTGTTTTGTAATAGTAACACAATCCTAGCCTTTCTGGCTAACTTGAATTACTGTTAACCTGAACTTTTTTTGCCATCATAAATTCATGAATGAGGTTCAACTGTGTTCAGGGATGATTGTGTTCTGGGATTTCTGTAAATTCTGGGAATTTCAATTTGCCCCCTTCCGGGATTTCTTTTTTAAAAATTTCGTTTCCTATAAATTTTTATATTTATTTTGGAAATCAGTTTGTTTAGCAAAAATATTACGTAATGTTTCTGAGAATTTTCCGGTATGCTTATTGAATCTGGTTTGAACTTAATCACCCCTGTATATTGTTTGGAGTTTTTCATGGTTCTGATTACGGAATATATGCTTGTTTATGAAACAATATTGGTATTTCTGTTCATTAAAGATCATACTTTTTTTTTTTCCAGGCTATGCATTGTCTACGAATTTTAGCTCAAGTGTCCAACAAGACCGTGACATCTGTGATTGAACCTCACAGAGATCTTTTGATAGATATGATTTCTCCACGAAAGCAGTTCTTGCGACACCAACCAGTTAACACACAAATTGGAATGCTTGATGGCAATACTTTCTGCATTACCTTGCCACCACTCCCTAATGGCAAGCGACTGTTTACGATAGGTAAATTTGTCATCGTAGAATATTTTACATGTATCTCATCTCTCATAACCACAGCGTTTTGGGGCCCACTGGGTTAGGTTTAACTTCCTGTAAGCTTATTTATGTGCAAATGTATTGCAGTTGAAAAATTACCTTGAGCTGTTTGCTCCATCCCAGCTTCATTGCAGTCTTTAAACGTGAAATATACAGACACCTAGCATCTCCATCTTTAAAGATTGTTAAAAACAAGCGTCCGCTCGATTATGTGAGTAATGGTTACAAGCATAAAATAAGACCATTCCAATTTCCGTAGGACCCCTATCCCCCCGCCCCCCCCCAATGATTGAAAGACATTGGCACTAGTTACCTTTTATACCGATTCTGTGATTAAATCAAGTTTTGAAGAGGCAACGTCAAGGAACGACTTTTTTGAACATCAAATTACGATAGAAATCTATGGGGAAAACAAGTTTCCTACGATTTCTGAGAAGAGGTTGAATCACTGCATCGAGAGATTAAAAAATAGGCCCTCTAGTATTTTAAGCTGCATTTATTCTTAAAGTTATTTATAAAAATATTTAAATTGTTTTTGTCCTTCTAAAAAAATACATAGTAAATATAGTATGGTATAGTATTTATATTCAAAAGCATGGCTAATAAACAAATACAATTTTATTTGCACTGGCCAAATATTGTATATCAGTAAATAGAAATAAAGTAGGTCAAAATCTATTGTGTTTTTCCCTCTTTTTTAAGTTATCCTAAGCCATATGTTCAACTACATCACACTGATTTTTACCTATTAGATTCTTCAATACTGTAATACATCAGTTCAAATATAATACTGCTACTGTGTATTAAAAAATCTAAAGCCATGCCTATTGCTTGCTATTAATATTAAAACCTACCGTTTTAGACATAATGGCAGAAAACAAGTGCATTATATAATTTTTGAATGAAAATGGGTACATGCACAGTATGTTTAAATTAATTATTCGGTATCCCATAGTGGTCCCAGAATGCAATTCAGACACGATAGAAAATAAATGAAAGAATAACATGGGTTTTTTTTTTAAAGTTAAAATACTGGTTTTTTTTTTAGATGTAAGGTCAAATGCATTGACCTTGAAAATAAAAATTTGAAATATATATTCATGTGGCATATCATAAGAAAGCCCACATTAAATACTTTCTAAAGATACTAATATTGAGTCTCTATATTAATTAGGACGAAAGTTATGAGAAAATTTTTCGTACAAGAAATTCTGAATTTTGAGCCATTGACCCATTTTCAAAGTTATATATTTCAAAAACTAATAGCAATAGGGACTAATTAGTGGGCATTGATTCATTTCTCTGCAAGTGGAACAAATAAGCCAAATTTCATAAAAATCTGAAATGGTCAGGGTGAAAATCCCATTTTTTTTTGATTGATTTGACCTTGAATGACCCTTAATCTTTTCGTCCGTTCATAATAAATTAAGAATTTTTTTGAATTAGGAAATAGCAGGAAAACTGATCTTTTGCTATAGACTGCTTTATCGAAAAGATCAGCCTGAACTTAAATGCTAGTGAATTTGCTATGATGTAACCTTTGAATAAATACTATACACATTGTAACGAAACCTATTTTACTTTAAAATAACTTCCCATTTGCAATTTCAGGTATTTTGGTAAGTTTTTTAGCGTGCAAAATATTTTCTGGGTTTCTGCCGGTTATTGCCACTTTGTGGTTGAAACTGGTTTCTGTTAACTGGTTATAACCAATGGTTTTAACCACCTTGGTAGAAACTTGCTAACCCTGGCCATACAACTTGCAAATAAATCATATACTTCAAAGTGTAATGTAACACCAATTATTGTGATTAAAACTTCACCCAGTTTGGATAATTGAAAGTTTATGCAATTGAAGTATCGGGTGAAAATGAGTCCTGATGCAGCATGATCTTTGTCCTGACACTGTAAAAACTCAAACTTTGTAATTTTTTCAGATATGCATGTTTTCTAGTATATATATATTAATACTGATGCTTGTTCGGTCTGTTAACAATATTTTTTGCATGTGCACAATTGCTTATACGTTGAAAATTTATTTCGGTTGTAGATTTGACGCAGCAGGATCACTTGACATTTGTTACCGAACTTATCTCTGTTTGCGAACTTGAAGATACTGCCCTTCAGAAACAACCTTGCTATAAATCAGTTACCGACTTCGTTCCCCTGAAGAAAGCTGCACTGCAAGTTCTTGCTGCTCTTCACTACCTTAAAGATAAACAAACAGAGATCTTCAATGTGTTGTATCGTGCTTTAAATTCCTCACATTCAGAACTTCAGGAAGCTGGATTTGATTGCTTGAAACAGTTGATTGGCAGTTGGAAATTGAACGATGAATCGAGGGACATGGAAATCAAAGAAATAAAGGACCAGAGTCTTAGAGAACAGAAAGAGATAGAATTTAAGAAGGAGAAGGATGCAAGACTGTTAATGGTAAACAATCACTTTTTATACAAATGCTAATTTATCATATTTTTCCGCAATTTCAAAGTGTAAGTTTTCTATAGAATTGTGATGCTGAATCTTTCATTCAGAAATTTTATGGCATACGGTTATTGGTAAGCTTTGAAAAAATAATTTGACAATTTTCGTGACCCTTGCTCTGTAAAACTCACTCACACACATCTTGCATATGCCACCACGTAATCATATTCATATATATATATATGCAGGGTGATCATAAAGTACCTTCTATGTAAGAAACCCTAGGGACATGCATTTTCAAGGTAACGAACGAGACGTAGACATTTCAATGTGTGCTTGAGAATTACTTGCATAAAAAAAATTAGGCTATGATGATTACAATGGAGATACAACACAGAATCCAGTGTGGGTGGTTAAATTGGAGAAAGATTAGTGGAGTGCTCTGTGATAGGAAAGTAAGTAGTAGGATGAAAGGAAAATTGTACAAAACTGTGGTCAGACCTGAAATGTTGTACGGGGCGGAGACTCGGCCAATTACAAGATGTATGGATGGAAGTGGATGAGAATGCTGAGGTGGATGAAGGGCGTTACAAGGAGGGATAAAATAAGGAATAACCTAATTAGAGGTACGGTCAAGGTTGGACCCATAGGGAAAAAAATACAAGAACATAGGTTAAGATGGCTTGGGCATATGGAGCGGAGAAATGAGGAATATGTTGGAAAGGTAATGGATAGGCTGGTGGTAATGGGTAAGAGGAAGAGGGAAGACCACGGTTGAGATGGAAGTATAGTGACGGATCAGTATGGATGGAGGAGAGGCCTTGGATAGATGTTGGAAAGGAAGATTAAAATATCATAACTCTAACTCCATGTAAACGTGGGAAAATAGCAAAGTGAAAGAAGAAGAGGAGGTTACAGTTACTAAATTTCGAAAATTTCAAATAGCGACATTTTATTTTTTATTGCAATATGATCAACACTGAAAATCCCCTTTTGGCGCAGTATAGCCCAGATGCTCTTGCGCCATAAAAAAGCCAAACAATCAATCAATGAAAATCCCCCAAATGTCATTGAGTTTTCTCAAAACTCAGTAAAAGGGGCTGCACAAGAGCAGTATCAAAGAAGTGTGAATGACAGAATAGGAAAGAAAGACAACAAAAAACCATACCGTTTGGCGTTCATTTAGCAGTGCTTGATGTGACCACCTTCACAGGCAATGATACATTGCATGTGGGATGTTACGGACATCACTACCACATGCAACAGTGACACTGGGATACGATTCATTAATATGCTTGACCTAAGAACGTTTACATGAAATCATATATATCCGTTCTTTTAAAACTCAATTCCATATTTTCAATCTTTATTTTGTGATGTGCTACATTTTCCAGACGTGTGTTATAGCACCACCCCAAGTTTATTTTTAAAACGTTTTGGTAAAACATCTCTTTCAGGTACATTCATCTATTCGACCTTTGTTGCTCAAGTTTAAGGAATTCAATAACTTAAATGTTGCTGTGCTACAACAACTAAGTTATTTAACGCAACTGTTTCCAAACAGCTTCAATGAAAATCTGTGTGAGCAACTCCTACAGCACCTCCAAAAGTGGTTGGAAGTAAGTACCAACCTTCCGAACAATGACAGAGAGACGAAGATATGTTCTGCGATAATCGACATTTTTCATCAGGTAAAAACAAATACTTTATCTTAATTTGTTTCTAATAAGCATTTGGTGTATAAATTCATCGAAAAGCTGCATGACTGATTATTTCAATCGCATGTATGGAGGATAATAAAATGTGCACTAAATTGTCCCAAGATCTTTACTATGCAACGTATATTTTAACAAGCTTTCAAATTATCTTTTATTGCATGAAGTCATTTGAATCTTAATTATCATGCGATAAATCTGGGTTTGAATTCAGTTGACATTGAGTGCGTGCTGTCTCCCCTCCATTCTCCACCCAAACCACTATTTTGTTGTTTGAGCCCTGCAGTGGCACATTGTGGTAACACATTCCGTTTGTGTACCGTTAATCTGGGTTCGACTCCCAATGGTGCAAAAAATGCTTACTTAGAAATCTCATAAAGATCACACTGCTCACTGTAGTCCGTGGTTTGGTTCCCTAGGCTTTAAGAGGTTTGGATTCCTCTGAAAATTGTAGATCCAGAGGTTCGGATTCCTCGGAAAACAGTAGGTCACGGCACAGCATGACCATTGTAGTATTTGATCCGTAAAACCACAAATTTGTTGTTTGACTTTTCCGTAGGCCAGACTGGAATTCAAGTTATTTCTAAAAAATTTTAAAAATTCCGTACTTAAAAACTGTAGTCCAGGTGTAGCATGACCTGCGTTATACTTCCCCAATGAAGAACAAATAACCAAAAACTTAACTCTTTTTTTATAGCATTTCAGTTTTAAATTTTAACTTCTTAAATTCCGTTTTTTGTAAAGAATTAAGATGCAATCATTTTTTTTTTTTCAGTTTTATTCCTCGAATTTTAAAAATTTTAATGGTTGATGTAATTGCGTGTAAATGGAATGTCTCATTCTAAACGCTAATTATTTTTAATGTGTCTGTTCTGTCGGTCAAAAACAATCACTGCTACTTATGGAACTTCCGTTAAAATTTTCGTTTCACATACATGAATAAGCTAGAGATATTAATTCCTGAGCTTTGGCTATTTGTTTCACAGATATGGACAATCATCTCCCGTATTGTTTATAACTAGGCTAGGCTAAAGAAAGCAAAAACACAACATGAAACTGCATATGTGTGGTATCATGATATGCACAAAATATTGATTGGCATTAAGTGTGATGTTTTGTTTTTCTAACGTAACTATTCAGTTTGCATTTATAAAGAAAGCCTCTTTTCGACCTTAAGCTCTTTCTACTCTTTTCTGCTTCTAACCAACCTGACAGTTGTAAAGTATTATTACCTTCCTCAGAGCTAACATAATTGCCAAATTATGTTCAACACCATCTCCGGACTCCTGGTTTTCGTGGTGAATTTATTATAGGCAATAATTCCAACACTCAAGTTTTTAATTCAAACTAGAGTATTTTATTACAGAAGAGGCATCCTCCTTTTCTCCTATAACAAAAATCTCTAGTTTGAGCTAAAAACGTAGGTGTTAGAATTACTTATTACTGACAGTGTTTCGCTCTAAATGTAGTCATGTTGTGTAGAGGTAACACTATGCGGAAAACAGGTGTTTGATCCTGTTCATACTGAATGCTTACTTTTTCTACCAATCTATATTCTGCTGTTTGATTACCTAGGCATGTCCAAACTCTTGGGAAATGGCAGATCCTTGTGCCATATAATCTTAACTGGCCTTGCACCATAAAACACTTGCTTTAAATTCAGATTTATCCATGTTTTTATAGATCGTTGATATTGTTTATATCCTCACTCAGTTCACACGCACTTGGACTTGTCGGTAAAGGTTAAAATTCACTGTCGCCACAGGGTGACTAAATTTCAAGGAATGGTGATTAAAAATATGCCTTCAGTTGCCATCACACTTGCCACTTTATTGTTTGCCTAATGCAATCCTGCATAATATAGATTGGTAGTAAAACATGCAAATCTTTCAACTGAACGCTTTGATCCTACACTTGAAATTAATTTGTGGTGGTCAGGTTCAGTAAAAAGTAGGCGATCAAATTTCAATCACTAGTTAAAAGTATGAAAAATGTCTTTATCCTCCAAATCTTGAGGCATTTATGTACAAGTGTTACCGGAATTTTTTATAATTAGTATAATTTTTAAGTATGTGTAAAGATTTAAACTGACCATTTTTTTTAGATAAGTATATATTTTCCTGTGATTTATCTTTCATTATATTAATAGAATGAAGATAATAATTAGAACAAATTGTGTAGAGATAAAAAAGGTAGAGGACTTGTCAATTTTTTATTTATAAAATTATATTTAATACAGACAAATTATATAGGATTTTATGGTCACACAAGTGGCTACTAAAATGAAGTGGTCACTAATAAAAAGGGCTATGCTGGCCACTAACCAAATAGCTCAGTTTTAAGCTTTACTTGTGAGTTTGAAATTGTCCTTCGAAGTCGTAAAAACAAGATTTTCGATGAAACCTGGAAAAGTCAAGGAAAACCTTAACTTCAGTTTTGAATAGCTGAATCTCCAATGAATGTGACGCTATTTTCCCTCTCATTCGAAGTTCAGTAGAAAGTTGCTTGTGTGATTAGTCAGGGAATTTTGCCAAGGAAGTGAGGGATTTTTTTTTCCCTCCAGTGTGAATGGGTACCCTGTTCTGTTTTCTCAAAAGTTTCACTAGAATTATGTTTATTTCAGTTATAATTTTTCATATAAATTGTTCATAAAGTGCACATGTACTTCAGTCGTGGATTTTTTTCTTTTTTTTTAAAGATACCAGCAGCCACTGCCAAATTGATCGAACCATTGCTGACTCTAATACTTAAAACAGAGAGAGATCTGTTTATTGAAGCTGGTAGTCCGTTCCGAGAACCCCTTGTCAAATTTTTGCAACTCTTTCCGCTACAAACGGTAGAAATTTTCCTCAAAGAACGAAAAATTCAAGATGAGCAAGCTAGCAGATTTTTGGAGGCAAGTTTAACTTTGTGATTTTGATTTTTTTATAAAAAGCTTCATCCAATTATCAAACTGGTTTTCTCAAAACACTTACGCTTATTGGTAATTATGTGTAACAAAAATATTCTGTTGTAAACGTTCGATGTGAAAGTTCAGTATTATTACTAGTAAAATTTCATCACTGTAAAACTTAAGTGAAGTTTATGTTTTGCTTAGTGAAAGAAACAGTACTCGAAACATTGCGAAACCTTTCCTTACGCGTTGGACCAGTGATGAAATTTTATTAGTTATGGTCAGTCCCTGTATTCTTTTAAGTTCAATATTATTTTGAAAGAAACTGAATTATAATCATGGTTGTTGAGCCTAATTGATATTCTAGTTCTTATAATGCCATTCTACTAACTTGGTAGTTGTTAGTATTCTACTAACTTTGTAGTGCCATTCTGACTAACTTGGTTTTTAAGACAACTGCTATTTCATGATTGGCATTTCAATTCTTTATGACTATTATTTTATTAACATCAAGATATATGGATATAAGAAACAATTTTGTAAAGATCATCCTAGCTAATTTAATAGCTGTATACATCTGCGAACCGTTCGTTGAAATTATTTTCACAGTGAACTTCCACCGATCCATGGAAGGAAGGAACCAACAGTGAAACACCAGCAGCTACTTTTCATTTACTTGCGATCTGTGCGAGGAAAATTGAGTGACTTTGGTGATGAGTGGTGCGGCTTCAGTGATGGCTAGTTTGTGCAAGAAGGGGAGGAAACTAAGACGTTGGTGGCACACTGACCTGTATAAAAAAAAAATGCACTTGTGCAGAGCTAATGATGGACTGGAATTCACAAGAAATAAGAGTCCAATATAAGAACTTTACGCGAATGTCGCCTTATGATTTTGAGAATCTGCTGTGGAAGACTTGACCCCACATTTCCAAACAGGAAACACATTTTTGCATTCCAATGCAGATATATTCACCTTGGCACCTATTTCCCTCCAGGCATCTTCCTTTAATTTTTTTTTTAAATGGTCCTGAATATTTAGGATCCCAGAGTAAAAATTTGGTTTTATAAATATCAATCAGTTTCAGTACATTTTCTTCTGGCTACTCCATAATGAAATAAAAAACAATGGAACAAAATCAATGGGCACAAAATAATATACAATGGAGTGTGGAGGTTTATGAGCAGAAAGAAAAACGAACTAAACACAATGCCGTCCCAATCTGAACCGCAAACGCCTTTGTGTTCGTCAGAAAACTGACAGGAAATGGATTGCCATGAACCGTTCGGTACTCCAAATCTTGTCCCAATCATGCGAACCAACGGTTCGGCTTGCAGATGTATATACACCTTAATGTCACCTTAAATTCAAGCTCTGGACGTATAGCCACTACGGATAGGATGCAAATCGATTAGAAAACAACTCATGGTAATGTGAAGAAAAAGGAAGCATGTGTATATGGTAGTACAAAATTCTAATCTATTTGATTGTTTAAGGAATGTTTATTCTATTTATTACCCACATTCTATATACAATCAGTGAAATTCTTTATGACAACGTTTAATACTTTATTTTCAGTATCTTCTGAAAGGCGAGAAGGGGAAACCTTTTCGTGAAGTACTTCAGAAGAGTCCATTAAAAGATCGATTAGTGACTATGGCATTGGGTCGAGTGAGTCCAGAGTTTGAAGCGTCTGTTTCAGCAGGCCTACTTGCACCATACACCGTAATTGCTGCTGTACAGAAAGCACAGTATTTAGCTGTACGTGTGATAAGCCTTCTTGTGAAGTACGATGACCAATGGTTGTCTAGGCAACGTGAATTAGTAGGCTGCCTACGTACTATCTGGATATCGAAGGAGTTTCAAGAGCGTCATCTCCATACAGAAGGTGTAGACTTTACTCAGTGGAAGGAACCAAAACTGCTAGCAAAGTGCTTATTAAACTTCGTTAAGCACAATCCACATGAAATAGAGCTTCTATTTCAACTTCTGAGGGCTTTTACCGGAAGGTTTATTCCTGATTTTGAGTTTCTGAAAGATTTCCTCGAGAACACTGTTGCAAAGAAATATGACGTTGGGTGGAAACGAATTGCCTTCTTCACATTTGTCAAGCTGTTTCATGACCATTCTTTTCCGCAAGACCTTAAAGCTAAAATACTTCAATATATATTGATTCCTTCATTTGCCGTAACATTTGAAAAGGGCGAAGAACTTATTCTCATTGGGGGCGATTCGTCCACATGTCCATCTCCTGAGCTAGACCGTATGGAGGATGTCATGAGCGTTTTCATTAATAAGGTCATTGATCCAGACAAACCATTTGGAACATCTGATGCTGTTCGTATTCTGCTGCTCCAATTTTCATGTCTTCTAGTAGAACAAGCCTCACGACATATCCACAATGCGGAAAATAAGTATGTCTCAATTATTAAATGATTTTTTTATATATATATGTGTGTGTGCATGTCACAAAGTGAAAATGTAACATTTCCTTTTTTGCCTCTGAAATTTTTAACACACAAAAAGTGTGGGAATATTTCATTATAAAACAGCTTGTGGATGGCTTGCGCATGAACAGTCCTGTGGTGACCTAATGGTACTATGTATGTTGCCCACCATGTACCATTGTTTCAAAGTCATATTAGATCCGGAGTTTTCAACCTTTTTAATCCCACCTGCCAATTTCTTTTTGGCTTGTGGACCCCACTACTGTATCAGCAATATTAGGACTAAACAAAGGTGGATCCAGGAGGGGCATACGGGGTGATTCCCTAGATTCGCTTTTGTTGCCTTTCTTTTAGATCTCAGTATTGGTTTGCTGCCTCCGCCCCCTCCTCGAAAATATTTTCTAGATCCACCGCTGTAACTGAATATGCATATATTACAACGTAAAATACGTATGGAAGCAAAAAAAAAAAATTTACAATACTTTTAGTTGTTAATATATAAAGCGAAATCAAACCTTTTAGTGAGATTTATAGCACTGTTTATTTTTAACAAGCCTGTCATATCTTATTTTTGACGTTGCAACCCTAAGAGTGTTTTTAAAGTGAATGTTAAAGTTATTCTGGTCTTAATTTTTGATTTTACTACATTCATTCTCGAAAAGAGCTTTTTGCAGACGTAAGTTCTCACGAATAGTGATACCGTTTTCAGAGCATGCAGTCGGATGGTTGGGAAGATGTTCTTATCGATGTATTTAGAATAGAATTCAGTGAGTCGTAAGCTGAATTTTATTTTAAAATCACTGTTGCACTGCAAATCAATAAAACTATCTTTAATGACCCTATGCGCAAGAAAATTAAAGTAAAACACGATTGAGGGAAGACCGCATGTTACTTTAGTTCTCTAGCATTTTAAAATATTTATAACTAAATGTGACCAGAAAAAATACATAGACTGAGAGAGTATTTTTGTCTAAAACAATATGTATTTTATCATGAGCCAGCTGGCTGCAAAAAAAGATGTCGGCTGGCTGTGGACCCCTGCATTAGATCATTGGTCCGCTCCTGTTCAGGATGATCCCTACCAGTCTTCGGATGTAAAGTATATAATATACAAATAGTCATGAATTACGTCTTATGCAGTTATTGGGCATAAATAGAAAAGAATCAACAGAATCTGAGCCTGTCCTATACCAATTGAACATTTGCTTGTACAGTGTTTGACTGAATTCTGAAGGCCCTACAATGGTAACATGTCTGCCTAGTGTGTGGCTGTTCCGGGTTTGACTCCCCCTTCCTAAAAAGAATGCTTATGAACTAACTACTCATTGTAGTTTGGGGGTTGATTCTTTGGGACTTAAGAGGTTTGGATTCCTCGGAAACCTGTAGGTCCCGGTGCAGCATAACTCTGGCACCGTAAGCCTCAAACTGAAACGGAATACATCCTGAATGAAATAAAACTGGCTGTTTGATTGAGAGACAGTCACAGTGGGGGTGTTGCAGGGCCTAGTTTTCAGAGAGATCCAGACCTCTGTTGCTTTGGGAGTCGCACACTAGACTTGCATGCCATTTTATTTACTGATTCCATGTACTGTGTGAAATCCAGATTTTTAAATGGTGACCAACATGTGGCACACAAAGGTATGCTGTGTTTCATGCAGAAATCTAGAATTTTTGGAAAATAAATCTGTGTGGCATTATTATGCAAAAGAAAAGCTTGAATGCCACACCGATGGTACAAGAGCCCAAATGCGGCACATGCCAAAAAAAGTTGCTACTATGGCAGACCATCGACCATGTTATTATTTTACCATCTTATGGTTAAGGCTCACTGTATAAAGTCTTAATAAGTGTGATTATTATTTACAAGTTGAGTGTGAAATCGTATATACGAGGTCGGGGTTCCCATGCAACCTAGAATTGTCAGGGAATTTGAAATCATCCCTAAAGGCAAGGGAAAAAATGGTATTTTTCGGTCAAACCTGCAATACGCAGGGAAATTTTCTGTTTTAGATAGCTAAATCTCTCCCAGACGTGAAGCCATTTTCCTCACAACCAAAATTCAGCTGAAAGTTGCTTATGGTTGATCGGAGAACTTTGTGGGAAAAGTCTGAATTTTTATTCTCCAGTATGAGTGGGAACCCTGAAACTGATTAGGATAGCTAATGTCTCGTTAGTTCACTAGAATTCAACAAATAATGCTTTATGTATAAAAATTAGTTTCGTTTTTTCATAATGTCGTGTATGGCTATAAAATTAGTTTGTGAATTATTTTTGAATGTATTTGCTTATTTTTTAGAAAACAAGGCAGTAAGTTAAGAAGATTAATGACCTTTGCTTGGCCTTGCCTTTTGGTCAGAAATTGTGTTGACCCAGCGACAAAATACCACGGCCATCTGTTGTTAGCCAACATTATTGCAAAATTTGCTATACATAAAAGAATCGTTTTACAGGTGAACTGCTGTCATATTTTATGAGTATTTTACATTAAGTTAAAATTGTTTCGATGTTTGTTAATGTAATTTTGAGGGAGGGAGGGAAAGCAGTGTGTTCAAAGATCTCTTACCTAACTTTCGAGGGAGGGCTGGAGCAGTCCGAAAATTTGCAACTTATTGAGAGGTCCAGAAATTGCTTTTGAAATCTTTGAATCTCCCAATTTAGGGAGCGTTGTTTTATCCACGGGTTAATTCATGTTTTAACTGAACATTTTTGTTTAGGTATTTCATAGTTTATTGAAAGCCCATGCAGCTGAAGCAAGAACAGTTGTACGTCAAGCCCTAGAAATTCTAACCCCTGCTATGCCTGTGCGCATGGAGGATGGGAATAATATGCTCACCCATTGGACAAAGAAAATCATCGTTGAAGAAGGCCATACACTTGCTCAACTTGTCCATCTTCTGCAGCTACTTGTTCGACATTACAAGGTCTGTTATTTGTGCAATATTGTTTTCTTTCGAAGGAGGGCTTTGTTAGAGCCTCATCCTATGTTGCTTCAATGACATTTTAATCACTCTTGGGCAGTAATATTCGCAGCTTTTTTATCATTCTATTTTACCCACTAATATTAATTACCAAACATGCTTCTCTGTATGTCTGAACAATTTGCAATGTTCATGTGGCTTCCTGTTAGGCTATATTTCTTTTATCTGGGCCCTGGAGTGGTTTGCCTAGTGTGTGGCTATCCTGGATTTGAATAACGATTGTGCCAAAAAAAGAACGCTTACCGAGTGTTCACTGTAGTCTGGAGGTTGGTTCCCTAGGCCTTATGAAGTTTGGATTCTTTGAAAAACTGTAGGTTCCAACTCAGCATAACTCTTGCTCTCCCTACACTGTAAAACTCAGAACAGATATCCTTTGTCCACCAATGAGTAGTTATCGATTAAAATATTTTGATATTGGTTATGAAAATGTTGGTTCTATGGGTATATCCATAAGTTGAGTTCATTGAGCTCAGTTCTAATCCATGTAAGATTAGCTGTAGGGTGTCATGTAGTGGTAACTTTTATTTATTATGCCAAAGATCTAGGATTAAATCCTGCCAGTAAGCATGTGCTATTTTTTTCTGTTGCTGATTCCTGTTCCACCGTTTAGTCACCAGAAGTGACATAGGTTATAACACAGTTATAACACAGCAGGTTGACTGTCTTTCCACAATAAAACACTCAAATTCCAGTTCACTTGCAAGTGGAACCCACAGTGAATGCCGAGCCGATTTTGATGAAAGTAGAGCCAAAATAAGGAAATACGTGTCTCGGCATTCGTGCCAATGCGGCTTATTTTCGGAGATATGAATTTTTAAAGATTTTTCATCCTATATATATATATGAGCTATATAAAACACATCTTTTGCCGGGAAATCGGTAGCTTAGTTGGTAAGTTACCGGCCTAGCGCTTCGTGTTTTTGCGTTCGATGCCCGTGGAAATCGGTTGTTAATATATATCCTTTTTACATGTTCATTTATGTATTTTTATTAGTAAAAATACTTCGCTTACAATCGGATTTTGTTCATAAACTTACTTTAATAAAATTCATATTTATGTAATTAAGTTAATTGTATGCTTATGGGCAGTGATAATTTCTACTCAAATTTTAATTGTTGATTATTAAAAAGTTGAAAAGTAGAAAAAGTTTTGGTGTAGCCATCCAGCCTGTTATGTAGTTAAGTAGATCCAGCACACTTTAATAATGTTTTTACAAATGACGACGGCACCTCTTCTTCTACTGTTGAAGTAATTCCACCTCATTGTAACCTATACTGTTAACCTTGTTATGTGTACTTCTTCCGTCAAGTAAAAAATTTCATTAAAAGGTTACAAAATTGTGTTGAAATCTTATAAGAAAATAGTCATTTAAACACGCGAGCAGATAGATGCTTTGAATATCCATTCACTTATTTATAATCAACTTTCGGCGCCGAATTTTAAGAATACATTACAGTACTCTTGGTTTGTTGCAAAGTTAACAAACGAAAGAAGAGTCTTTGAAAATGTAGATGGTATTTGTTTTCCAGATGATATTAGACAAAGAAAATCAGTTGTTCGAACAATTCATTTATAAAATGCTCACGTTGTAGATTTTTTTATGTTTTTATTGTTTTTATGATAATTATCATCCAAAACTGTGTACCAGTATACAATTCCGACACCTCCGATAGTGATACACAAAAAATATGTTCACATCAGTCAGTTTTAAAATAAAATTGATTGCATTTTATAAAATAAAATGTTTCTATATAAAGGAAATGCATATAAATGAGATACACATAAAATGTTTATATGTTATAAAATAAAATATTACATACTAAAAATACATTTTTCAATAGATAAATATATTTAAAAAAATATTAGGCATAATAGATGCTAATAGTGGATGACTGCAAAGGCTAATAATGACAAAATAAGACGAATTAACGCAGTTTTCGTTTTTATTTAATGGAATTGTTAAAAGTTTTCAGAAAAAAATCTTTCCATCCTTAAATAAAACAAAACTGCGTTGTTGGTGAACTGCATAATTCTGGAAGGATGTCAGATAATGTAAAACCATATTTTAAGAATTTTCTTTCGGCTATGGACTTTTACTTGAATTGGATTTGCGGTAAAGTGTATTGCAGGTCTATTTAAATGCTTTTCATTTTTTCTAGGTTTATTATCCTGTTCGGCATCATTTAATTCACCACATGGTAAGTTCAGTTCAGCGCCTTGTGTTCACTCCAAATGCAACACTGGAACACAAAAAATTAGCAGTTGATCTAGCTGAGGTAATTATCCGCTGGGAATTACAACGTAACAAGGAAGAGCAGGAAAAGAACTCTTCTGACAAAACTGAGGTAATCGGGTGTTTCGTTAGTATCATGGAAGTGTAACTTTATAAAGTGTTTGGCTACTATTCCCTTCTAATGATGTACATAATCAAATTGGATCTACTGCTTTAATTTTTTAGATCAGCACAGACCTCACAAAACGTGTTACAGAGCATTTTACATGGGCTGGAGGTGTAGATCCACATTATCAGGTAAGCCTTTGAATTAAAACTGATTACCTGGTCGCTACATTTACATTCAATATGCATAGGTATGATGAATGAGTGTAATAAGAAGATTGAATACTTACTACACATACTGGCCCTTCAAGTATTGCATTTCTGACAGTTTCGTAGCCCGTTTATAAGAAAAAGTAATCAAATGCCTGCCCCTCTCATGCTTTTGCAAGATTTCGGTTCTCTAATTTTTTTGGTATAAGTTTTGAAATAAGTGTGTGATGCAAATTTTATAATACTTACTTGCGTTTTGATTGTAATATTGATCACTTGTTTGTAAGTTTATTATAATAAACACTTATAGAGTAATAAACTGTTGAATTTAAAAAAGTTTTAACACGCTTTAATCTAATCTGTAAATATATCACTTTGAAACTATGTGCTAGTTTTATTTTCTGTGTTTTACACAAGCATGGCTCACACATCCCCCCTACGTTGTCCAAAAAAATCACTCCACTTTCCCAAAGATGCCTATGTAATATTTGAATGTTACCTGTTAAGAGATTTGACTATAAAAATTGAGTTAGCATAATTTTATCTGAATTCTGTTATAGTTCAAACGTTATAGCAAGTGGAATATATGTGCTGCTTCAGAAATTTTAGAACATTGGGTTGTGATAAAAAAATATTACGTTAAAATTTGACAGTTTGCCACCAAGTTATGGAACCATCAATTTAGTATGATGAGTGACCTGTTTTCGTACACAAGGTTCAGAATGGCAAATGGTTTTGTCAGTCGTGGACAACCAGATCAAATTTACCAATTTCGTAGATGTCAAATAATCTCGTTCAAATTTTTGACTGTCTTACCTTCTTTGGTGTAGAATGACCCTGGCTGTTTTTTCACCTTAAAAATACAACTAACCAAATTTTTGAATGAGGCCCGGAAAACATTCGTTGATAGTTAGTTATTGTGCCTTGAAATAGGCTTCCAATATAACTTTTTGTCTTAAAAGAAACTGCTCTTTTTGTGTGTTTATTACAGAACCCAGGATCTGAGCAGAGTATGTCTATGATGGCAGAACGGCGGGCAAGTGCCGCAGAAGATTTAAAGAAAAGAGCAATTGCTGGTATTCCATGCAAGCCAGATCCCGATAGATATAAGCCTGTTGATAAAGTCCATGCTGACAACATCATCAATTTTTTACTGCGTATGGCGTGTCAAGTATGTTTTACGATTCCCTTTATCATCGAATTGCACTTTACTGTAGATGTGATTTCTGCTATTATGACATGGTTTCTTTTACTGTTCGAAAACGTTGAGAAGACTGCAGAGTTTCTCTTCTTTCCCTTCTCTCAAAAGAAAAAAAAAATCCTGTATCTAAAAGCAATTTTATCAATTAGTTTAATTCAATACTGTAACTATGCAGGTAGCAGTAAACTCTACTATTTGAAATGGCATTTGCAAGATAACTATTTCTGTTAATATATAGTGAAATCATGTTAATGCCTAAGTTTGCACTAAGCAGATGGAAAATTGCTGCTGGATGTTCGGTACCAGCAAGTGGGAATTCATTGTCTCTTATACCAATTTAATGTAGAAAATTCAATCAATTTACTTACTTTGTACATGGACTTCATCTTACTATGTTGATCAGCTCTAAAACATTTTACAGGTCAATGAGACATCAACCGCTGCTGGATCTTCAGGAGAACTTCTATCCCGTAGATGTGTTGCATTATTAAAAACTGGATTAAAGGCTGATGTTTGGCCTAACGCGAAGCTAAGCCTCACCTATTTTGATAAATTGCTTCAGACTGTGGTAAGTTGTTTCGAGTGTATACCACTTGTACGTTGCATACCTCTATCATTCTATGGTGAGTTGCTCAGTTTACTATTACTGCTCAATACTGTTGCTTTCTGTATGCTATGTTGATTTACTATAATTACAGCTGTGTTGGTTTGAAAGTTATCTAAGGGCAGCATATATTGTTGTCCAAAATTGGCTGACTATTGTTCCTGAGGTTTATTGGAATAAGCCATGGTTGATTATTAAATATATACTTGCTTAGATATGTCAAATGGGTGTTCGTAGTTGTCGAAGTACCTCTTAAACATACGTTTTAGTTTTTCACTCTTCTATGTAATTCATACTAGAGTCTGTGCTTTAGGTATGTACAACAAATTTTCCCTACCTAAAACACAGGTGCTGATGTGAAACACATAGTAGTAATGTTAGGAACTCAATATTGTTTTGAATAATACCTCCATGCTTTCATTCCTTACGGAGTTCTCCTTTTGTCTACTTCTTAAATAGTAGTGTAACAAAGTTTTTGTTAACTGGACTTGAAACTGCAATTCATTAAGGACTGGGGATTTTTCATAGTTTGGAAGTTACTTTAAGTTGTTTCCGTTTCAGCTGATCCGTTACATGGTTTGGGAATGGAAAAAAACTTTACAGAGAAAATCACATCTTTCATTCGTCGATGTTCTACCTCTATTTTTGATTACATTTTGGGCCAGATGATGTAATGGTGAGACATTTGTGTGCTGTGGGGGAAAAGGCATATGTTGATTTGAGACTTGGCATTACCAAGCACTTGCTATTTCCTATTGATCCATGATTTAGAATTTAATTCCCGAGACATCGGAAGTTGATTCCTTGAAGATCTGTAGGGCCTAATTGCATTATGCCTTTAACTATTTTGCAATGTAAAACACTAACAAATTACCAATATATCTAACCATCCCAAAGTAGAATGTTCTAAAAGTGTGACACACATTGCAGAACAAGCAGCTTGCCTCAGAACAATCGTGAGGTGAAAGGTTTTTTTTTTTTTAAATAAATAAAAAAAAAGTCATGTTTTCTGCATTTCTATTAAAAAAAGAACTCACATTCTACAGAATTTAAATATGCGTATAACATATTCATCTCCTGCCAGACATTGCAAAACATTCCGCTTTGGGCTAATCATATAGTATAAATAACCATAGTGTGAATTTGTTATCTGTGACTGCCATAGAAATTTTGCAAAAGCTCTGTATTTGCAATAGATGCTAAGGAATCATCCCATTATTGGGAGAGAACTTCCTATGATGTAGTTGTGCCTCAATTTATATACCGTGTGGTGCAACAGGCACGTTTCACACAATGAACTTTGGCTTAATTTTCTTCCTTTCAGACTGTTAAAGTTCCAGTTATGCTCAGTCATTTACATATATTATTAATGAATTATTTTACCAACTATTCGTATCTACCAAATTCATATATTATCTACTGTTGCCAAATGTTTCATACAATGTGCTTTGAGGCTTGAATAAGTTATACATACATAGTGTATGTGTGTCATGTAGAACCTCAAAGTTTGAATCCTGTTTGCACAGAGTGATTCTGTTGGTTTTTTTTTCCCCCTCCACCAATCTGCATTTTGTGGTTTTTATTCTCTAAACCAGTGGCTCCCCAACTTTATTGGAATCTTCTCCTTACCACACACCCAATCAGGGAACTCTCTTACCACACACCCAATCAGGGAACTCTCTTACCACACACCCAATCAGGGAACTCCCTTACCACACACCCAATCAGGGAACTCTCTTACCACACACCCAATCAGGGAACTCTCTTACCACACACCCAATCAGGGAACCCTTTTCTTACCACACACCCAATCAGGGAACCCTTTTCTTACCACACACCCAATCAGGGAACCCTTTTCTTACCACACATCTAACCAGGGAACCCTTTTCTTACCACACATCTAACCACGGAATCCTTTGCTTACCACACACCTAACCATGGAACCTAATCATAATAGATTCAGATCCCTTGGAGAACTCAACGTTTTGGTTGGTTCAGCACTCTGACTTTGTGCACACATGCAAAAAAAAAAAAGATTTTATAAGTTTCTTTTTTAATTTAATGTTTATAACTTCTGCTGCCCCAAAAAATTTGCTATTGGGCAAGATTTCATTTGATTTTGGAGAGTAAAGGTAATAAACTTAAGGGCACAAACAATTTCATTTTTTTTTAACCACCAAATATGTTTGTGTATGACTGTGTAGAAAATGTTCTTTTGTTTTTTAGGATGTGAAAAGTCAACAGCCAAATTATGGGAATATTTGTACTGCTTTGGACTTACTGGCATTTTTGCTGACAATATTAAGGAAGGAAACTATTCTCCCTACATTCCGTTCATTGCAAACGGGCATTTCAGCCTGCCTCAAGTGCAACAACACAAAAGTATGTTTTGATCATGTTTTTCTTTTCTTTGCATTAAGGTAATATTGCAAACTGGAGAAAACATCGCTTCTAAAATTTAGTCTTGTAAGTGAACTGGATGTAGCAAACAGTTTTATGAATTTCACGTTTTTACAAGCTATTGTGTTGGCGCTGAAACACATTATTGAACTAAAGTTAATTTTTACTCTGATTTATGATAAAATTGCACATTTTATTTTTTAAAAATTCACTTCTGTTTTCCTTTGGACACTGAGGAAATTTAGGCAGGGGCGATGCGAGATTTCTCTTAACTTATTAGCTTTCAGGTCTCCCGAGTTGTAAAGTCTCAATTCTCTAAATATTGGCTGCGAGATGTTTTTAAGATTGGCAAGTATGGCTCGTTTTTCAAATCGTACTGAATAAAATATTGGTTTTTAAAGGTGATAGTGGTGAGAAATGAGCTAATGAAGGATTGCAATGTTGTTTGGAACCAATATGACTGGTTTGGAGAATCTTCACCTTTTAACCAATATGGAAAGCAAAGATATTTTAAAAGCACAGAAAATCTCCCTGTTGTCCTCTCCCTACTATCAAAGTATAGCTGACCAGTGAGTTTCATGAAAATTAAGTGTGAGTATTGGACCAACGTTCTTCAGAAAAACGTGGAAATTGTTCTTGTAGTGGATAACTGCATTACTCATTCTGAAGTCTGTGGGCTTCAGTTGATCTGGATGGAGTTCTTTCCACCTATGCGTAACTTTTTCTTCAGACAGTGGATCCGATCATCATTCACTGCTTCAAACGAGACCGTAGATGGATGCTTTTAAGAATGGGAATTCCGTACCAGGAAGTTAGACTGCTAAGAAATTGATTTACTCGGTGC
Source organism: Dysdera silvatica (assembly GCA_006491805.2). NCBI lineage: Eukaryota > Metazoa > Arthropoda > Arachnida > Araneae > Dysderidae > Dysdera > Dysdera silvatica. The sequence goes on along the minus strand of QLNU02003225.1, from coordinate 63,620,893 downwards.
TATGAATCTTGCAATGCACAGACCGACGTTTGTCAAGAAAATGTGATTCATCACACAGGATTTGCTAAAGGTTACGGTTGCAGGTAATCCCAGTATAAATGAAATCTTGATGCAGGGACTGTATCAAAGGGATCCTGAAGTAGTAACATTTCAGGATTTTCTGAATGTAGAATCATGGATATAAGAATGATGAATATATAAACTATTGAATGTAATTGCTAAAGAACAATCCAATGTTATGATATCTGCCTACTTAAAAGGAAGTATACTGGGAGGACAGTTTTTGTGTGCCTCCCCCACTTTTTTTTTTCTTCAAGTAAACTTCATTTTGTTATGTGTGCCTTTCCAAAATAACTTGAGCTCATCTTATTTGGCACAAAATGACATTTTGCTATCATTGTGCTATGTGAAAATACTTAATTTTCTACATCCATGGTTTAAGCTCAAGCTAGAATGTTTAAAGTATGGGAGAAAAAGAAACGCTGTTCTTGACGTAGAATAAAACTAAGCTTCCTCCATTGAGCCAGGAGTGCCTTAACTTCGTAGTCATCGAGAACAAATCTCCTTTTTCGTACGTAAGGTTGTAAGATATTATTACCCTTCTCATGGTTAACACAATTGCCAAATAATGGTCAACACACAAAGCCACCAGGGCGAGTTTTTGTGGTTTTTCATGGGGGGGATTTTTTATATTTAACTATATTCGACAGTTGTTTAAGCTCAAGCTAAAACTGTTCAGGTGTAGGAGAAAGAGATACCATCCCTGACCTAGTCAAACTAGGGCCCTTCCGCCCAGAGTTCCTTGACTGTTAGGCCATTGAGGATGGGAATAATGCTTTTTTTTTTTTTCTTCTGCATATAAGGTTGTATAATATTATTACCCATCTATAAACAAATTAATCATGGTTTGGAATCTTCTGAAAACTCTGGGTTCCATCACAAACATTTCTTTTATTATCCTTATGCCATGACAGCATTTTTTGTTCTATATCTTCTATCATGCATAGATATCAGTATGTGGAGTATTGCTAATACCATCACAGTTAGTCAAAACCAATTGATTTAATAATAAAGCGTATCGTGTTGTAAAATATTTACCAATGTTTATAGCTTTGAATATTGCTTTGTAATTTTAGGTTATTAGATCTGTTCATAATTTACTGTCTCGTTTGATGAATTCATTTCCCACTGAGCCGACTAATTCTAATGTGGCATCAAAATTTGAAGAGCTTGAAGGTCTATATGCCACAATCCACAACACCATATTTGAAGGCCTTCAGGCCTATGAGAAGTAGGTTTCATTTTAAACAATGCTTTTTTTTTTTTTTTTTTAAATGGACAAGTGTTGTTTGCTAAGTTTCATACTACCCTCGTTTGCCATTCAATTTTTAAGATAAAGTTTAAAAATTCCAATGTGATGTATGATCGGGATCACACAGGTATAATCTGTACAAATTTGAAGCACTATAAACTTTGTATTGGATTTGATAATGTCAATTATAGTATCTGAAGGCATTGAGTTAACAATAGTTCTTATTTTTATTTTCGGATTTAAAATCCTTACTTGTGATAATTTCTTTCCTGTTGTTCATGTGAATATTTTTTTTCCAGGTCTGCTGCAAGTGCACCCACTGCATTGTTTGGCACATTGATGATCTTGAAAGCTGCCTGCGTGAACAATCCATGTTACATCGATAGATTAATAGCATTTTTTATGAGAGCATTGCAGAAAATGGCCCGGGAACATCTAAATCCTGCGACACCAGAAGCAAATCCCAGTCAGTGGATATAGATATATGTAGATAAAGTAGCAATATAAAGTGTAGATATCGATATGCTAATTGATAACTAGTAATAGTGTAAATAAATATATATATCAGTATGCTAATAGATAAGTAGTAATATAGTGAAGAGGTATTGATGTGCTAATAGGTAATTAGCAATAGGTGTAGATATGTCGATATACTAACAGATAAGTAGCATTGTACTGTAGATGTTGTTACTCTGGTACAGTGGCGTAACAGAAAATCTTACTCCCCCTTTATAAATATTAATTTGCATACGCATACATGAAAAAAAAGATAATATGCATATTATAATGTTGTCTTCTATAAGAAAGTAACCGGCGACGCATTTCAGTATTTTAAACAGAACACGTGTCTGTTAGTCAGTTTCATGAGGTAGTGTTCTGGCGCAAAGCATCAAAACTGGTGTAGATTTTATAATTTTTGGATGTCGAGTTCAGTTTTAAAGACAATGAAAACCAACTAAAGTATGCGTAATGAGTTGTCAGAGTTGGAAACCGTTTATTTTACTTTATATTTTACCTAAAGATTAAAAGAAATCCTTATTAACTAAAAAATATTTCTTTATAACGTTTTATGAAAATAAAATGAAAAAAGTTCCACCCCCCACCTAGTGGCAGTTACGCCCACCTCTCTGGTAGGATGAACAGGTAGATGTAACGGTAGAAATAACGGTATATTATATATATAGCAGTATGTCTATACCAATATAATATCGATATATAGTTAATACGACATATAATATATATTGCTCTAATTATATTACTTCAGCCTTATAGAAACATATTCATGTTCGAACACTTCTTCCCCCCCCCCCCTCAGTAATCCAAGCAGGTATTTTTTTAATATATAGCGTTAACTGCTTGCATAAACTTTAACCATGCATCAGCTTTTAACCAAAGTAATTTTATCCTTCATGGCATATTGTGATTCTTTTTACCATGAAATCTTTTTTAACCTTTTATCTAATATTGCTTTTTCCTATCTCATGTGTTTTTTTTTATCCTTTTGTTTGGTACATTTAATATATTACACTCAACGTTTTTTCCGTATTAGCATTAATTTTTTTATGTATAATTGTGTGCATGTTTTCACCTTGTTTGGTGCAGAATGACCCTTGCTGTCCTTGCACCATAAAAATACAACCGATTTAACCATTTAACGCATAATGCCAAAACTACTGTAAGTTAAAAGGGGAAAGGAACAAGACGTACCATGTATAAGAAATTATGCTTTGTTTTAAAATAATATCTTCGAACTTTTTTTCCTTCATTCTGCAAAATACACATTTCGCTTTTTACAGGGTTTGGTATATCTACATTAACTTCAATGGGACAATGCTGCACATATATTAACTATTACGTAAATGTAAGTAAATAGAATATACAAACCAACCATTATGCTGAAAATTAAATTTATCCTGAGTGGCATTAATTTAGTAGACCAGTGGTTTCTAACGTTTTTCACTCCTTGGCACCCTTAGTATTTTAAAGCTCCATTGGCTATGCATCATTTATGTGGCGAAAATGTTCCCACAGTGCGTAACTGCGGTACCACTATACATACAAGATGCTGAGATTGCCACACCGGGCAGCAAAAGTTCAATTTGCTAAAAGCTAAATTTTTGTCTTTCGGGTGGGGTCATTTTGATATCAATGAGTGTATTTACTTACATTGTGGTTTTTGAAACTTTCATAATTAAGAGATTCGAATAGATGTAGAAAAATTAGTTTTAAGGTCTTTTAAATTTTTAAATATTTTGTGGATTTGGACAAGTGAAATAAAACTGCGTTCTTTGATTTGTTTCTTTTAGTGCATACCGATCTCCTAATCCTGAGTTTGGACTTGGTGAAAAACAGAGTTGGGGTCATGGGACAAGACATGAGGAAAACGTTTATTGGTACCATATTGGTCGGATTGATTGAAAGGTCTCCAAGTGTCAATGTACTTAAAGCGATCACAAAGATGGTTGAAGATTGGGTGAAATGCAAAACGCCTATTGCCTTAAACCAAAGTCCTTCGATTCGTGAAAAGTCCATACTTCAAGTTAAAATGATGCAGTTCATCGAAAAGCGTTTTCCTAATGAATTGGAACTGAATGCACAGTTTCTTGAATTAGTACATTATGTCTATAAGTAAGTTTCTTTTCCCCCTCTGTTCTGATTGTCTTTTTCCAACTGTGTAAACAACACTTACTCAGATCTCATAAATATTGCACTGCTCACTGTAGTCTGGGGTTTGGTTTCCCAAGCCTTACGAGGTTGATTCGTCAGAAAATTGTAGGTCCAGAGGTTTTGTTGAGTAGGTAACACCGCTTGACATAAATATAATAAAAGCAATCAGACAACTTTGAGCGGTTTATTATAATGTACCAATAATCTAACAAACCGCACAAAGTTGTCCGATTGCTTTTATTATAGGTCTATAGGTTGATTCCTCAGAAAACAGTAGTTCCTGGCACGTTCTAGCTGTTTATTATAATGTACCAATAATCTAATAAACCGTTCAAAGTTGTCAGATTGCTTTTATTATAGGTCCAGAGGTTGATTCCTCAGAAAACAGTAGTTCCTGGCACAGCATAGCCATTGTAGTCCTTGAGTCGTAAAACCATAAACAAATCTGATTCTCTTTGGCACAGTGGTGCTGTAGTTGTATAGTGTTCGCCTAGGGTGTAGTTATTCTGGATTCAACTCCCAATCAGGCCACCCTACCCCCCCCCCCTTTACGAACTGGTCACCACATAGTCAGGGGGTTGGTTCTCTAGTACTTACGAGGTTAGAATTCCTTGGGAAATCGTAGGTCCCTGTGTAAGTTGAACAATATTGTCCCTGTACCGTAAAATTCGCAAAACCTGCTGTCAAAAATAACACATCCCAACTGTTCGCTGTATTTTGAGGGGAGAGTTGGTTCCCCAGACCTTAAAAAATTCAGTCCTCAGAAAACTGTCGGTCCCAATGCAGCATCACCTTTCCTGTCCTTTCACCGTAAAAAAAAAAAAAATTCAACTACATTATTCGACTATGTTTAAAGGGTTACCACGCACCTAGAAAGCCTTGAATTGTCAGGGAAATTTTGTAATCTTTAAAGGTCAGGGATAAACAGATTATTTTTCTGTCAAACCAGGAAAAGTATGGGGAAAGCCTTGATTTCTGTCTTGAGTAGTGGAACTTTTCATGAATCTAAAACCATTTTTCTTACAACTGAAGTTTTGGGCATTGGACAGGGAATGTTGCCGAAAAAGTCAGAATTATTTTCTTTAATGTGAATTAGAACCCTGCATTTATTATAAATTTCGTGCAGAAGCTTTATTACTTATTTGCTGCTGTTTTAAATTTTTTAGTGATGCCTCTTTGAAAGGAACAGAACTACAATCGAAACTTGAGCCAGCATTTATGGCTGGTTTACGCTGCGTTCAGCCACAAATTCGTTCAAAGTTCTTTGAAGTGTTTAATGCCAGTATTCGTCCTCGTTTGCATGAACGACTCATGTATATTGTTTGTTCACAAAACTGGGAAACGATGGGCCCACACTTCTGGATCAAACAATGCATAGAACTGTTACTTGTTACCGCGGTAGATAACTTGATTCAGGCAACAGACTTTTTGCTCCCCTCTGTTACTTCGGTGCTAAACTGGGCAAACTCGAAAGACAAGAAGTATGCATTTCCCGAGCCTGTGAAGATAGAACCAAGAGATGAGGATAAAGATGAAGTAATTATTTTTTTAATAATTAATAAATGAAGTAAAAAATGTTAAATATCTTCTGTACATGTATGTGGAACTCCTTTAATTACACTTTTGGTAACTGTAATCTTTTGTGAAGCAAATTTTTATTTTTGTTCCTTTGGTGTTTATTTTTAAAATGAAATTTGTTTCACGATTTTGACGTTTACAGTTCTATTTCATACTTCCACACGTTATTATCACTTTCAGTTTGTCAAAAGTTTCCACCTTATGCACTTAGTCTTTTATGTTGTTTTTCTTAACACAAGATTAATGCTTTTTTTTTTAAATCGAACACTACGCAGATTAAATCAAACAACAATGTCAATCAACGTTTATTGGCGTAGTGATACCAACGCCGATGGTATGGCGTGATTAGATGGTGAAACGTTCGAAAGAAAATAAATATTTCGAACATTTCACCATCTAATCACGCCATAACATCGGCGCTGGTATCACTACGCCAATAAACGTTGATTTATATTGTTTAAGGTTAATGCTGTTTTCTGAAAACGTTAATTTAGTAAAATTTTAGAAATTTAACTGATTTATGGAATGCTTATGTTGCAATGACAAGGAACTGGCTTAATTTTCCTCAATTACAAAATATAAAAATGGACTATAGGAAATTTACATTTAAGTAACATAAGAGAATATGCAATGACACGTTACATGAAATTAAACATTTTATTGCTAATGACACTAATATAACAAAGCAACATTGCATACTATGCAAAGTCAAAGTGGAAGCAAAAGACGTTGCTGCGCAGTGATGGGATCTTTACAAATAGAGGTAAGTGTGCATGTTAAATTCAAAACCAAAGTTATATTTAAGGTTCGTAACAATAGTACACTTATAGCTTTAGTAGATATTTGGTATAGCATATCAGTGCACTGCAGACAGACTTTGCTACCCATTGTCAGAAGTCAATTGGAGTTTGTCAAATGAACATGGAGTGTTCACCTGCAAAGTCTGTGACATTTGTCGGCAACATGCCAATATATGCTACCCAACATTTAGTAGCCTTGACCCACCCGCCCCAATGTTATGAACCTTAAATGTATTCTTTTGTACCGTATTTTGATGTTTGCGTCAAGCTGTATAATTAGCAAAGAAATAGAAGCCTAGGAGTAGGGTAAAGAACGCAATTTCGATTTATGTATCGAGTAAAATTTTCATCACTAGACAGATGAAACAATACTCGCTACATACCTCCTACATTCTTATCATTTTGATATTTTGTGGCTCTTATGTATGATTTGCTTTTTAAAATTTATTTTTATCAAAATTCTAAAATTTCACATTTAAACTGCATGTTTTTTAATTTTTGGAGATTATTACAGCGAGATATACTTCTCCTGTAGGAAGAGATAGATATTGAACTGTCTAACGAAGAGGGTCATACAAGAACAGAAAACATTTCGTTTTCTCCGATAAGTCAATTAACAAACCAGCAACGATTGTCTTCTATTACTTCCAAACAGGTTAAGTTTCTTGAGAGTCTGAAGAAGATAAAGACACTCAATTTTCTGACTGCGACCGCTCAACTTTGTCATATGGATACCTCCTTGGCTCAGCATCTATGGATACAGTTGTTTCCCCGGCTATATAAGATACTTATCGAGAAACATCAGAATGCAAGTATTTTACATATCTATTTTGAATTTGTAAGACTATAATGTACAGACGCGCATCTGAACCTTTACCTGTATTGTATTTAGGTACTTGCAGCAGAGACCATACCTTTCTTGGCCAGCGGAATCCACGTGATACAAAAAGATTGTCACCCTAGTGCTGCTGGAACTTTTGCTGAGGGTGTCGCTCGTTGTGTGCCACAGATACCTCTCAAATCTGTGTTGTTGAAAGTAAGAAGACTTGAGTGTTTTCTTATTGCAGCTACTTTAAATTAATTACACCTTGCATGAAATACTTACTGTCTTATAACTTAAAATTAGTATTAAATGTATGTGCGCATTAAAATTTGATTTGAAATAATCCTTTCTGCCAGCCTATGTTTCTCGATAAGCACTGTAAAAGTAGAGTGATCTACAAGAGCTGGCATTTCTGCAGGGTGTCTACTCATTTGGAAAACCTGGAAAAGTCAGAGAAATTTTAAATTCATTGTTATAATAAATAACTTATTAAAATAACTTTCCTGAACTGTGCTTTTCATACGACATTGCCTACTGAAAATTTTGAAAAATTGTACTTTTGACTAACTTTTTCCAGAAATTACCCTTTTGCATCAAAACTAATATAATTTATATAAAATTATTAAGCCCGTATATTTTTTCGGAGAAAATGTTTGCCAAATATTAACTAAAACTTGGAAAAAAAGTGTTTTTAGCGCTTTAAGTGGTGGTTTGTTGTTGTTTTTGTTGTTTTTGAAGAATCACCTTTGTGATTATATAAACTTTTTTATAATAAACTCAAAGGACTAAATATAAACGTTATGAAAATTTTTAGTTTAAACAAATGCATTTTTTTCATTCGTTGTATTTGTAAACCCACTGAGTTATAAATGACTTTGGAGTTTGTGTTAGTGGATTTTATGGTCTTAGAAACTTATTTTTATTACGCAAATTTTAATGCGTTGTGTGTTGTTTACTGTAATTAGCGACTGGAAATCGATTAAGACTTGGTCTGGTAACCTGGAAAAGTCAGGGAAGTTTGAAACAGAATTTGGGTAGACACCTTGTTTCTGATACTTTAAAATAGTGGTCATCTACAAGTGAGATTTCTTTTAATTCACAAGAGTTGTCAGTTGTAGGTGTATATTAAAAATAGAATTAGTGTGAGAAAGCAGCTTATTTATTACCTACATTCATTGTCAAACTCGAAAATTTGTCAGGAATAAGGAGGAGCCCTGCGATTAGTGCAGTGATAACATGTTTGCCTAATGTGTAGTTATCCCAGATTTGACTGTCATAAGTACGCCCCCCCCCCAAAAAAAATTACCAACTACTTGCTGTAGTCTGGGGTTTGGTTCCCCAGACACAAAAGTTTGATTCCTTAGAAAACGGAAGGTTCCAGTATAGCATGACCTTGTGCCATAATATAAATTTGGCACAGAATGATCCTTGTGCCATAAAAATGCAACCCTCCAACCTTGTGCCATAAACCTAAACAATGAATAAGGACTGTTAATATATAAGACAAAAATATTATATGTAACTAAAAATTATATGATATATATTTTTTTGGGGGTGGGGTGTGCGGGACCATAACAAAAGATTTGCCTTCTGCTAGTCTATTAATGGCTGCCCATGTTTTGCTGTGTTCTTTAATTTTTGTTTTCCATAGTTCTCTCATGTAACTCTTGGTCTACCAAGACTACATAAGAGTTCCAATGTTTCTTTTGTTCATAAATTGCAAAAATGTATAAAAATAGTGCCTCACCTTGTACGGCACACAATGACCCTTGCATCATGAAAATAATTCAATTTTGCAGGTCATGTGTGCAGAATTCCTTAAAAAATGTAAATTTTATAAAAGGTGCCCAATATATGTTACGTTTTTTTATTTCCTTTCAGTATTTAGGAAAATCTTACAACACGTGGCACCGTGCGTGTCTACTTCTTGAACAGCTGTCATTTGACAAAGGCTTAAATCAAGCAGGAAAATCTCGAATAGTTCCCGTTGATCAGATTGAATCTGATTTGGGTGTAAGTCCCCAGCATGAAGCTCTCGATATGATAGCTGAACTCTACTCTCAACTCAAAGAAGATGATTTATGGTCTGCCATCTGGCAGAAGCGTGCCAAGTTTCCTGAAACTATTCTCGGTGTGTGTGCTGAACAGCACGGTTTTTTCGAAGTAGCCGAAGAAGCATACGAGAGGGGTATGGATAGATATCGACAAGAGATGGTGCAGCCATCGCCTATTTCCATGCAAAGTGAATGCATACTTATCCCTGAACATTGGATCAGGTGAGGAATCTTTAAATTAAGACCATTGCCCATGTAAAAGCTAAATTAATAGCCCATTGTTGGAAATAACTGTAGCTGTTTGATTACCGAAGCAAAACTATGGGTGTGCAGCAATGCAGTGGTAACATATTTATTTAACCAGAGTTTGATTCCCAGTGGTTCTGAAAACACAGTTTACCATCTATTTGCCCACCAGAATTGGGGGTGGGGGGGAGTTCATAGGCCTTAAATTATTTACATCCATTGGAAAATTACATGTGTCTGCGCAGTATGACCTGTGCTGTAAAATACAGAAGCAATGGGTGTGATCACCTTTCGAGAAGGTGACCACTCTTGAAGTTGGATGTGAGCCAACTCTGTTAACTAATATGGTGACCTGATAAGTGAGTGACAATCTCAATCGTTTGAAGCCAAAAGGTTGAAGGGCCATCTACTGGGCATTGAAATTGTAAACAAATGCATCATAAATATAAATTATAAATATTTACATTTTCTTTTGCTCATTTTTCTATAGATGTTGTAAAGAGTTGGATAATTGGGAACTTGTGCTTGACTATGGTAGCACGAAAGAAGCCCCCCCCAATCCTTACCTGGTGCTAGAGAATGCATGGCGTAATCAGGATTGGGCTCAGATGAAGAAAGCGTTAGAAATGGTTTGTAGTTTTTGTGGAACTTTAACTACCTGTTAAAACTGTACTGAAATTTAGACTATTCTATTTTTCTGTTTTTGTTTTTTTTAAGGTTGAACAAAACTGCCCTAAGGAAGTAGCGTGGAAATTACATCTGTATAAAGGGTACTTGAGCATCTGTAATCCAGAAGATAATCACTTGGGCGCTGTTGAACGTCTTGTAGAGATTTCTTCGAACCTGTGTATAAAGGAGTGGCGGCGTCTTCCGCATATCGTATCCCATGTGCATCTTCCAATACTTCAGGTATCATGACTTTTTTAAATTTAACTCTAAGACTTTTTCACCATAAAGTGTTCGGTGCTCGGTATGCAGCACCGGCTGATTCACACACACATACACACTAGTCTCCATATGTAAGGAATGTTTCTGGTAAGTCAATGGTTGGTGCACTGATGTGACTTGACTGGGGATGGGAAAGGTGTATCTGTTTTCAAATTATGTCAACTTGGAACAGTTTTGTGCATGAAATGGCAGTTGTATAAAGACATTTCATCCTTTCAATTGATTTAGTTCTTGTTGCTATTTTAGGCAGATGTTGGTGTTTTTTGCCAACTTACAGCTGCATGTTGGTGGTGTAGAGGTAATGTGCGTGTACTTACCATACAGAAAGTCCTTGTTTGAATCCTACTGGTGGTAGTTTTTTCTGTCAATTCAAATTCTAGCATTTAGTTCCCTAGATCTGGTTTTTCGTACACGAAAAACCAGTTATGCCAGGACTACTGCAATGGAACAACCCATCTGCTACTTCAGCTAATGGGACCTGGGTGCCAACTTTCCATGAATGGGACTATACCTATCCAAGAAATTATTTTGTGACAGAAAATCACGGTTGGGGGGGGGAAGCAGTTATGATTACATTATATGCATTATTATAAAATAATATTTGTATCAATGAATTTATATGATGGCAAAATTTTTATTTTTTTGTCTGTGGAAGGTACTTGTTTTTCATGGAATTTTCATAATTCAATACTAAGGTAAAGAAGGGGGTGGGTGGGGAGTGCAAAAACAAGTTGATCACATGATGTGTTTAATATACTCTTTTCAACAAAGCTGTAGGGCGAGTTTTCTCTTGTAACCACATCCAGTATTTCTTAGTGAAAACAGGTGATTGGTTGAAAATAAATTTGGAATGCTGTTTGTGACATCATCGGTAACGATAGCCATGAATTTTAAATATTTCTAATCGATGATGATTACCATCAAAATTGTGATGAAAGAGGAAAACAAATAGATAAAAACTAGAAAGTAAGATTAAATAATGTAATAAAATAATACATTAATATAATAAAATATATAATAAAAAGTCAAGGCTGCAAACAAGTGAGGGATCTTGGGAACTGCCCCTCATCCAAAATAGGAAAATTTATAGTTTTTTATTCTCACCGATAAAAAAAAGTTAATTCCTCTTCAAACCCATCCTCTAAACTAGCCCAACACGCTTAAAAAACCATTGAATTAGCAACTCAACTTGACTTGGCTTTAACGGAAGTTTCCCTGGGAAACTTGATGCGAGCGACCTCTGCCTTGTGCTTTACAGAAGAAGTCCCTCATAAACCGGGCCATGGATCATCTGTGACCCTAGTAGTCTGACGAATCACGAAAGTGACATTGTTTTCTGTTTACCTTGTCCCCATTTTAGTTTTTCTAGTCCTAATGAACTGCAAGTGTCTTATAAATTTGTGATTTTCTGTCAACGACCGGAATGAACTTACGTTTTTGAATCATTGTCAGGTTTTTCTGACAAGTCTTATATATCTACCTGCAATTCGTTAACGGCGATTATTATGGCAACTTTGAATTTGCGATTGTTTTTGTTTCATTTTGGTATGTGACAAAATTATTCTATTAAATTTGAAAGACTTTGTTTTGTTGAAATCTGAGTACTTTACCTTTTTCTTCCTTAAATGGTGGGAATGTGTATATTTAACAACAATTGGCTGGATTATGATAATTATAAAAGCTGGATGCAATGTGATGTGGACAAACATCAGGCAAAATGTAAACTTTGCAATAAAACATTCAGTATTGCCAAAATGGGTGAATCTGCATTAAAAAATTATATGAAATCGAAGAATTATTTCAACTTAATTTTCAGATGCAAGGTTTGAAAATTTCAAATTTGCTTATAAAAAGTACTAAGTCATCAGTGGCTAAAGCATCTATGCCAGCTGTGCCAACAACATCAAATATTGATGAACTCATGTTCAGAAATAATGTTTTAAATGCGGAGATTCTGTGAACAATGAAAACTGTAAAATAACAGGCATTATGTGAATCAAATGAATGTATAGACGAACTTTTTCAAAGGATGTTTCCAGATAGTATGATTGCATCTAAGTTTACGTGCGGCGAAAGGAAAAGTGCATGTTTTGCTGTCTTTGGCATAGCACCATATTTAAAAAACTGTATAGTTGATGATGATGTAAAGAAGAATTATGTGCTTTTGGTCGATGAAAGCTTGAACCATACCAACCCGCCCCCAAAAAAAATACCACAGATGGGTGTTCATGTAAGGTTTTTGACAAATAACATAGTAAAGACATCATATTTGACGCTAGTATTTTTGGGACATGCCACTTCAGAAGATCTTTTGTTTAATTTTACTGATGCAATGGCTTTTTTGAATTTACGCAAAGTTCTGCAATAGTCAGTGGATGGGTCTTATGTGGATCTGAAATTTTTGGCTATTTTACAAGCAGAAATCTTTAGAGACTTTAAGACACAACTTATAGATGTTGGCACATGTGAATTGCATGGGGTCCATAATGTATTTAAAGCCGGATCAACTTCAAGTGGCTGGGAAATACACAGGTTTTTAAAGAATTCATACTTCTTGTTTAGACTCCCTTTGCATGAAGAGAAGATTGTGAGAACATAACACAAAGTCAGGATTTTCCAAAACAGTTTGTCAGCCATCGATGGTTGGAAAATGTCACTGTATGTGAAACGTTACTACAAATTTTGCCACATGTGAAAAAGTATGTATCAGCTGTAAAAGATAAGGACATTAAAGCCCCACGATGTAAGTCTTTTTCCATAGTCCAGTCCCATGCGAATTACGTTTTGATTCGTGTAAAGTTGAGTGTTTCTCTCAATAGCAAAAATTTGACATCCATTTCTATTATCTTATCAAACTGACAGACTATTGATTTTCTTTTTGGCGATGGATCTGGCCAAATTGCTCACTGTTTTGCTGCAGCGCTTTGTTCGGCCTGATATTGTAAAAGTTGCTGACAGTTTTAAAACATTAAAATCGATGCAGATGATGCCAAAAATCATATGCATTTAGAGAAAATAGACTGGTTTCTCTGCCAAAAAATGCTTTGACTTGCTAAAGGCAAGAGAAGTGAGTTATAAACAGGTATTTAACCTCAGAATGGAATATAAAGCTTTTTTTATTTCGATAATCAATAAAATTAAAGCAAAATCACCAATCTAGCTTAGTATGGTAAGAAAAAATATATAATGTTTAGATCCTCATACTATGGATAAAGTTAGCTCTTCCATAAAAAACTTGAGATTTTTGCTGGCCATATTAACATAGTGTGGACAAGTCAAAGCTGATGACTGTGATGCTATTATTCCGTAGTTTACTGATTATTTGACCACAGTGGTTTCATCAGTGGGGACAGCATTTCTCACTTTTAATGTACAGACAAATGCTGGTGGACAAATTCCTGTTAGAAAGTATGAACTGTAATAAATTTTCTTTACTGTGAAAAGCTGTTGTCATGGTTGTGCAGAGGTTGAACATGGAGTTAGTGTGAATAAAAAAAATAGAAGTCGAGAACTTGAAAGAATTGATATATGTATCCCAAAGGCTTGTAAACATATATCTAATATTGGAGAAGTTCATTCACTAAAAATAACTAAAGAGTTAAGGGCTTCTGTTTGTAATGCACGAGTGAAATTCTTTTACTAATTAACTTTTCTTTTACTAATAATCTGCAGAAAAAGGAGTTAGAATCATGTAAAAGAAAACGAGAGGAAATTATAAATCTCAGATTGAAAATGAAAAGTTAAATAACAAAAAGAGGAGGATTGAAAAAGTTATAGAAACTTTGACTAAATCAGCTGATACGTGTGCTCAGAAAGCTGAAGATGATTTCAATATGACTTGCATCTCAAAATCTAATAGTTTAAGAAAAACTGCTAATGGAAAAAAGAAAGAGGTTGCTGATCTTTATAAATTAATAGAAGAATTAAAAGCAAAATTGAACTAATGCAATATACATACTGGTTGTTGTTGCAAATAACTTATTAGTCATGACTGTCAGATTTTCTATTGAAGGAATAATGCAAAAACTATGAATACTGATTTTGTGCAAACTGTTTTTTTTTTATGTAAATATATTATTTATATTGTTTGATTTAAACTTTTTTTTTGTTTTTACATGTTGTCAAATTATGTCAGTGATATTAGATTGGTTTCATGCACTTGTTTAGTCGAATACTTTTTTTTATAAATCCCCAGAATTACAATAGAATTGAATATTGGAGTGTTTACAAAATATTTTATACCATATATATTCCTCTCAATACTATTTTCTGCTGGAGAATTAGTAAGTGTGTGTGTTTTGCTATTGAAGCAATTGGCGCATGTTTCCACATGCATGTTGGTAATCACAATCTGAGTCCTTAAAAAAAATATGAAAAATCCTTGGAAAGTACTTGAATAGTCTTTGAATTTTTTTTTTTTCTATTTGTGTATATGAACCCAGTTTAATTATACAATACACCCCAACTTTTCTTTTATTCTTAAAATCATTTTCTCTCATAGCTTATATCTGATTTGTTCGATTCCTGTTTGCTAATAAGTCCTTAATTTTTTTTCTTTTCTGGTCCTTAAAAGTCCTTAAATTTCATGTTAGGAAACGTGTACGAACCTTGTATTAGCATTTAGCCTTTGCATGTAAATGTATTTTAATAGTTTTAAATACCATAAACATCAATATATACTTTACTAGGCTGCACAACAAATCATGGAGCTGCAGGATGCCGTACAGATACATCAAGGACTGTTGCCCTCTAACGTGGGGCGTCCACCTAGCCTTCATGACATGAAAGCGATAATGAAAACATGGAGAAACAGACTGCCTGTCCTCAGTGACGATCTTTCTCATTGGAGTGAAGTATATGCTTGGCGTCAGGAACATTACCAAACGATTGTTTCTAGTTATGATCAGAATGTGGCCGCTTCTACTGACAGCAGCCAAGCCAATCATGCTATGCTTGGCTACCATGCATCGGCTCAGTCACTCATTCATTTTTCAAAAATCGCTCGAAAACATGGACTTCCATATGTTGCCTTGAAATCCTTGGCAAAGTAAGAAATTACAATATTTTGTAAATTACATTTGAGATAAGCAATTATTTAGAACTTTATATGGCTCCCAGTGAAATTTTTTAGTAGGAAGTGTTTCCAACATGCATGGCAATTGTGACACTGACTTGCCATGTTGTTTACGTCATGTTAACAACATGGATGTCTCGATTCAGCGAAGTTGAAAAAAAACAAATGCTAACCTTTACTGGTCTTCTTTGACGGTTGTGTGTGTGTGGTTTTTGGAACGTTTAAAAATGCAGAAAACAAATTTTTTGGTCTATTTGTGGACCGGCGCGGCTACATTGAACAATTTCTTGTTTGTGACTATAGTTTTCCCTTACTTCCTTCTATCTTCCGCCTTCGTTTCGCCCCTTCCCCTGCTGCTACCTCCTCTTCTCTCCCACCTCTCTGTTGCCTCTACTCCCCTTGCTGCCTCCTCCACTTATCCCTTCTTTCTTCCATCGCCGCCCCTCTTCGGTTCCCTTTCTCCACCTCCTTTTCTTCCCCCCCCCTCACTTTCCTTTTCCTTCTCCCATTCATAATGTTTCAAAACGGCACTGGAAAGCATCATTCGAACGCGGCTTAGCCCACAACGTCGTCACATACTCATATCCAAACGAAAAAATCCTTCTATTTTAACCTATTCCAGCACACATCTATTCCTTCTCAACCACAATTCCCTCCAAAAGACATCAACCTTCCAGACATAATAAAAATCACTGCAATACAACACACAGCCAAAAGAACGAAGAAACGTGTGCAAATGCCCGTATGTGTGATGTCACAATCCTGTGTACTGAATCTAGCGACTTCCCTATTCATTTCAAGAGAAAAGAAACACTAGGGGATGTATTTTGCACTATTACCCTTTATTTGTATAACGATTCTGTATTATGGACTCTGACATAAACATCGCAGTACCAAGAAACAAGTTTCATGGCTGTCCAAGGCAGCCATGTAACTTCAGATGGGTACTTCCATCCATCCCCCTATTAACCCAGATTCAACAGTCAATGGTATCATCGAACACATACCAATTTCCCATCCATCATAGTCCAGGGCTTGGTTCTTTTGGCGGCGAAGGTTCGAAGTCCTTAAAAACTGTATGTCTTGGTGCAGCATGATCTTTGTTTGTTATCCTCTTATCATAAAAACACAAACATGAAAATATCAACTCACTCACAAATGAAATTGATAGTTTTTTAAAAAGTTTGACTCAGAAGTGAGGGACTTTATTTTTTATGTTAGAATGCTGCATTAAGTTTAATATGATCCATGAAGGCCTCGTTCAAAGACCTTCAATTAGATGTGCTTCAAAGTGTTCAATATTTTCGTGAAAATCTATCTTCATTAAAAGAAAACATTTTGTTAATTCTGAAGTTAACAAACCTATTAATGATTTTGTTGTGACTGCTTTTTGTAGGGGAGCTATGGAATATTCGGCTGAAGTAGAGATGCCCGCGGTTTCAGCTGATCTTCTAGATGGGTATCTGTTATTTGTAATCTTAAGGGCGTCTTGTGATTTGGGTTAGGGAAGAATGTAGATTCATAACAAGTGGTTGAAAAGAATGAATTTTTTTTTTCTCCCCATTGCCGAAAACATATATATTCTATAGCATTTTTCCATATTGCAATTGGATTGTTCTTTGCATCAGATAAGGATTTTTAAAATGCAATTTTCAGAGAGGGCAATGAATTCCGTCTGTGCTTCTTTAGAAGTTTTGGAGACAATCAACTACATGAAGATGAAATGCAAGTTTGGGTCGAATATCATAATTCTGTCAGTGAATCTGTCCTTGTATTCTCAGATAGGAGTAAGTCTAGAACAGCTATATATTCAACTGATTCACACATATCATCATGCTCATCGATGACTTTTATTAACTAGGAAAACCTTGCATCTGAAATCACTTTGAAGGAGAGTTCAAAAAAAGACAATTTTCTTTGAAAGAATGTGCTTGGATTTTTTTCCGTATCACAAAATTGGTTTTATTTAGTAAAGAAATATTCGTCATTGTGCTTTGAAGTAATATCACACGGAAATGCAGCATTTTTATAAAAATCTGACTGTTCCATCAATATTAAATTTTGTTAACACCTGTATCTGCAATATCTCACATACTTCAGAATGATTCGATAAACAGACATTCTCAATTTCAATTTGTTATGAAATTGGCGATTGTTTTGAAAAATAATAAAAATGAAAGGATTTGTTCTGGGAATTTTTTTTTTTCTTTCTAAAGGCTGTACTTGATGACTTAGAAGTCCGTAGGTTCTCATCCACTGGCTCAATTCCTTTTTTTTTTGTAGTTGTACAATAAATAAACCAACCTCATAAATGAATATAGGATTATGATATACAGTAAAACTCCGATTTACTTTTTTCCACCCTTATGTAACGTCATTTTTAATTGGTCCCAAATAATGTCCTATACATGTAATGTTAAAAATCCCAGATTTAATGTTACCGCATTGAGACATTTCCGCATTTAACGGGTTTTTTTTTTTTCCTTTTTTTTCCTCAGAAAGAAAGAACTCAATGAAATCTTCTTAAAATAGGTCAGTATCTATGAAAAAAACAAACAAACTTGCCAACAGGTGTCGTTTATTTAAGCTTTTAAGTAGTGAAAGCGTTCCTTTCAAATAGTGAAGACCAATAAAAAAGTTTACAAAACTTTGGTTGACAAAACGAAGTTGAGAATGCAGTTTGTGAGATAACTGATAAAAACAAAACGCAATGCAAAACAACAGATTTCTTTAAAAAATAATTTAGAAAATTTGTCTAAAGCATTGGAAAAGAGGAAATAGATACGTAACCCAAATTACTTTTTACTTCATGGTCAGTGTTTGTTTTCCCTGATTATAGCCTTGTTTCTTATCGGTCGCTTGAATAACGTTAAATCGAGGTTTCACTGTGATTACACATTAATAAAGTTTTGACCATTCTTTATTACAAGTGTTCTGATTGAAAAGGATGGGGGGGGGGGGTACTTTTCTCATTCTTACATTTGCATTATAGTTTATCATTACTCAAATGTTTTATTAAAATAATTTTGTTGGTTTTCTTCGCAGGATTCATTCCATTCCCAGCGTTCCTCTTCTAGACTGCTTTCAAAAAATCAGGCAAGAGTTGAAATGCTTTTTGCAAATGGCTCACAGTACTAGTAAAAGCGATCCTCAGGAAGTGAGTAAAGACACATTCCATTGTGTTTCCGGACTTCATAATTCATATCAACTTTTACATGTGAAACTGTTAAAGCATTGTGTGACCATTCCAACGTACATTGGACCTGTGCCCTTTCACTTACTGTCTCATTGGATGTATTTTATATTTTGATTTTCAGACACAATTGGCATTAAAACATGGAATTAACGTCATTGACTCGACGAATATGCAGTATTTTTCAAAGGAAATGGTTAGCGAGTTTTTCACAATGAAGGGAGTATTTTATACCCAGCTCGGACAACAGGATGATGCTAATAAAGCCTTCAGTTGTGCAACTAATTTGCATGACACCTTGGTTAAATCCTGGGCTGCGTGGGGAGATTATTTAGAGCAAATTTTCACGAAAGATAAATCAGAAAGGTAAGTGTTATATACTTTCAAATCTATCATGATCTGTAGTCTCCTACTTAATTCTAAAGTTAAGTGCCCTATTGTGACATGGTGATAATGAATTGATCAGTCTTTTCTTGGAGAAAATGTTTTGCCCAGTGCACCTCATACCCAAAATACATGCTTACTTGGCATTAGTACTGAATACTTGCTGCTTTTTCTACTTATGTTTTAAGGTATAATTCCTTGAGCGTCAGAGGTTTAAAAAAAAAACAAACCCTTGCACAGCTGTTTTTGTATCCTAAAACATGGTACTTATAGAAAAAATGGCTAAAAAAAGTATCTCATGAAATATTTTAGTGATTATTAAATTTTTCTTTTAGTCGACCTGTTAAGCTTGGCGTAGAAGCTATGACATGCTATTTGCATTCCTGCCGTCATCACAATGAAGCAAAATCGAGAAAGTACATAGCGAATGTAAGTTTCACAGTTATTATCAAAAATAGTTATAAATGCCAAAGATTACAACTTATTTAGTTTGTACAAATTGAGTATTGGTGAAATGGTGTATTAACTTTCTGTACTCCAAAAAATTTTTTTAAGTGATTAGTAACCACACTATTGTAGCGATGGGAGGGAAGCCTCGGAAAATACTCAATTTTTAGGGGGGAAAATGGTTTTTTTTTTATTTCCCCCCCTGAAGGGTTTTTCCATAGGAAAAATTGGAAATTTGTAAAAGTAAGCCATTTTAAATTTTATGAGAATTTCATTCTATTCAATGTTCCTTTTTTCTGTCATACATATCCATTTCTTTTTATGGTCCAATGTGGATTGTTTTTCAGCAAATTTGTGACATACAACATGAAAATGGCATGAATATTTGTGCAATAAATATTTTAAATAGATTAATGATGAAAATAAGAAATTCACATCGAAGATTTTAATCATATAATTGAAATTAATTAGAACTTTAAATACAAAAATACAAGATACTATCATTTGAAAAATTCTGTTTTTATATTTTTATATGTGGAATTTTATAATTTTCTATGTGGATAGTAACCTGAAGTATGTAACTCTTATTAAAGTTGGTAAAATATGCATCCCTTGCCAACAGTAATTTGCAGCTGAGAATTCTTGCTTACCCTTAGTTTTTAACACATAACTATAACTATAGGTCACAGTTTAACACATGACTATAACACCATAACTATAGATCTGTAAATTTAGCAAGTTGCAAACCTTTCATTTTTAATGTTGAAAATTGCATGTAATTAAACTTTGCACAAAAAATTGTTCAAGGGAATAATACTGCCGGAATGCTGGGGGGGGATAAAGGGTTACCCCCATCTTATCAGAAATCTACATGTATCATTTCGAAGAACAACTTTTCAAGAAAATTAATTTTAAATTTTGGGTAAGATATATTGATATCGTTCTCTGGGAAGGTCCATCACATCAAACATCATCCATCCATCCATTCTACCCATCATTAACATATTGAGTGCCACGCGAATTTATAAGGAAATCCCCGTCAGGCCACGCACGCTGCTTAGAAGTGTGCTGGTATTGCAGTATAGCAATGCAATTTTTTGAAAAGAAATACTTAAATACATTGGTGATACAATCCTGTAATACATAAAAATTAAGTGAATGTTGAATAAATTTTAGGTAATTACTTAAAACGATGTAAATTTTAGTTTTATTTTATTTTCATTTGACGATACTGAACGGAAAGTTCAGTGTCAGCCACCGATGACTGACGTGGCACTCAACGTGTTAACTCAGTAGATCAACACTTGGAATTTTCCTTTAAAATTGAAAATAATAACTCTTCCTTTTCTAGACATTTTGATAAACAAGGCCAATAACAAATTTATCACTTACAATTTACCATAAACCATTTTCTGTCTCCCTTCCACCTCCCACCAAGTCTTTCCACTCCAGTCAAACAAAAAATGGCTTCCTTTTACGTATGTTTTTCACGCATCAAACGTTTTTTCAACGGCCTCAACACTTGCAAGGTCTCTATCCTTAAATCAATCGCCATCAATAGAGACTATAATCCTAATATTATTGATCTTGCTGTCCAAAAATTTACAAAATCAGTTCCTAGCACCACACTTTCTTACACATCCAATTGTGAATTCTCCGGCACCATTGTTTTTCGCCTTTTCCTCATAAATTAGCTCCCTTCTCTCCAAAATTCTTAAAAAGGCAAACTTCAGAGTAATTCTTTCCCCATACAACAAAATTCTTATCTCTAAGGTTATAGATCACATTCCAATTTTAAAACGTTGGGGTGTTTACCAAATCTGTGAATGTAAGTTGTCCTACATCGGCCAGACTAAATGTTTGTTTTGTGGTTTTACGGCTCAAAGACTACAATGGTCATGCTGCGCCGGGACCTACTGTTTTCCGAGGAATCCGAACCTCTTATGGCCTAGGGAACCAAACCCCGGACTACAGTGAGCAGTGCGATCTTTTTATGAGATCTCTGAGTAAGCGTTCTTTGTACACTGTTGGGAGTCGAACCCGGATTAACGGCGTACTAGGCGAACGCGTTACCACACTGCGCCACCGCAGGGCCCCAGACTAAATGAGCTTTGCTGCATAGACTAAAGGAAAACTCTAAATACGTAGAGAAGGCAGAATTCCATAAGTCTGCCATTGCGGTTCATTGCTGGTCACAAAACCACAAATTCAAATTCAACCAACCCACAATTATCTGTCAACCAAGATCAATACATGAATTAGATATTTTAGAAGCATTCCATATCAATAAGAATTCTTCTATCATAGTCAGTGAACCAAAATCTACTCCCACTTTCAGTCAAGCTTGGAAATGTTTTATAAGATTTTCACATTAATTATTCATCCACAACTGGCAACACAATAGTCGCGCAATAACATCATCTCCAGATTTCTAATATTTATTTTTTCATTTTGTATTTCTGACGAAAGACGGCCAAGTCCGTCAGAAACGTACGTTGAAATAAAACGTTTTAACAACCTTACTTACGCTTATAACAGCGTCTTTACTTATAAACATAACCTTTTATGCTTGAGGCTTTTATTGCTATCAGAAAACAGTTTAATTTAAAAAAGTAATTGCACAATTTAGAACGATTTCACATAAATTAATGAATTGCACAATTCTCAACTCTGTTTCATGTATTTGTGTATTTTATAAGCACGTATTTGAATTAATCTAATTTTTACACTACAATTTCGGTGGCAACTGTAAATTGTCTTTCTAATGTAAATCATTAATATATTATCCTTATAGAGCAATTGGAATTTGTAAAAATTAATTTAACACTGAAGTGTCTTGACTAAAGAAAACCTAATTTTTGAGGAGGACGTGAAGCATATAACTTAAGTCGAACTCTCCACATTTTTCATAATTCACTTTAGAATCTAACTTAGCTTCTAGTGTAAATCACATGAAAAAGTTAAAATTTGGACTTAATTGTAATTTTGGTATTTCATCAACTTTTAATTCACTGTCCAATGTTCTACTCTAGTAGTCTAGTAGTAATATGTTTGGCTACTCATGGAATAATTTGGATTTTAACCTTTTCTCTACCAGATCCAGTCTGGTGTTTTATTATCTGGGCCAGGGGTTGGCAACCTATGGCCTGTTGACCCATTATTAATGGCACGCGGATTGACTGAAAAACAAATAAAATTATGAATATGATTGTTAAAACCAAGAGTCTTCTTGATCATATAAATAGTATGATGGTAAAATAAACTCACGATTTGGTAGTTGAAGGCTGGCACATAGAATGGTACTGTGGTATTACTTTGACACATGTCGACCACTAAAATTGCTGACCCTTGACCTCGATAAAGGGGATTTGGATTCCTTAGAAAGCTGTAGGTCCTGGCTGAACGTTGTCTTGGCTTTCCATGCATCACAGAATACAAAGAAATGCTTCTATACATGATACATATTTCTAGAAGCTTTTCTTTATATATATATATATGGCCCTGCTGTGATGCAGTGTGATAACACGTTCATCTAGTGTGCCGTTAACACGGATTCAACTACCAACAGTGCAAAGAACACTTACTCAGATCACATAAAGATTACACTACTCACCATAGTTCGGGCTTTGGTTCCCTAGACCTTAAGGGGTTCAGATTCCTTGGAAAACTGTAGGTCCAAGCAATTTTGTAGCTATTTTGCCATCTGGGGCAAGTGCCTGTCATTGCCACTCCCTATGGGATAACAAAACATAACAAATTTTGTGTTTTAAAGACTAATTGCCACCCCCCAAGTTGTGGCACTTAGGGCAACCACCCCCTTGGAACCCCCCTCCCCCCCTAGCTATGCCACTGGGTCCAAGAGGTTCGGATTCCTCTGAAAACTGCAGGTCCGAGAGGTTCGGATTCCTCGGAAAATTGTAGGTCCAGAGGTTTGGATTCCTCGGAAAACAATAGGTCGCTGCAGCATGACCACTGTAGACCTTGAGCCGTAAAACCACAAACAATCAATTATACATATATAGCGTCTTTAAGGCTTGTGTGACTCTATTTACACCTTATCTGTCAAATGCAAGGGATCAAAGTTAAATGAAAGAATGAATCCCTTTATCTTGAGCCTATTCTAAATGTATCGGTTCTGCAAGAAGTCTTAATATACCAAAAATATTTTTTTGTTTTCAGATAATATGGCTCTTGACGTACGACGATGAACTCTTGCAAATCAGTGAAACTGTTGACAAATACTTCATGGGCGTTCCTCCGATTCAATGGGTTCCATGGGTGCCACAGCTCTTAACTTGCCTGATGCGAAGAGAAGGCTCGAAATTGCTGAACCTTATCAATCATGTGGGTCGGCAATTTCCCCAAGCTGTTTATTTTCCAATACGAACTATGTACCTGATATTGAAGATAGAACAAAGAGAAAGAAGTATGTATATTTATGTATATATTCTTAATGTATCAGCATATTCAGCTGTTGAAACCAAACAAAGTAGAATGTACTGGAGGCTCCTGATGGTATAATGGTAGCGCCTTCATCTGTTATGCCATAATCCTGGATTTTCTTCCAGTGGTTCCATAGAACGCCTGGCATTTTTATCATCATAGTCCAGTGTTTGGTTTCCTAAGCATCAGGGGTTCAGAATCCTCAGAAAACAATGGGTTATGGTGCAACATGACCATTGCATATCTGCCAACTTGTATGGTTTGTCCGTATGAGGTACGAATTTTGGTGAACTGTACAAATGGTTGATAGGATTGTACGTTTTTTATTTTTAGGGGAAGAAACAAAAAAAAACTATAGAGTTGCAACCTCAATACGTTCCCATCACTAAACTTGGGCGATGTATCGATACATCGTGCACAACCGGTGTGAAGCTGACATCGTCACACTGGTTTCGTAATTTTCAAATCGGCGATACATCATGATTTTACGGTGTCATACCGCCAATTCCGGTGTTTCTTTTGTGCACATGCACGGTTTTATGATATTGTTTCATCGCTTGGTCTGGTCGGTTTCACACTGTCCTCGTAAAACTGCGCATGCACACAAAGAAACATCAGAATCGGCGGCGTGACATCGGCAAATCGCTTCTATGGTTTCCGCCAGCTAGCGGTGTGAAATCAATTAGACTTGAATTGTACCTTCCAAAACTGTGCACTGCACATGCCCACGAACTTCACTTTTGATTCTTCTGAACGTTTCCATAGTGGGTGGTATAAGAATTGAAGCATATTTCGACAAATTAGAAACTCGAAATGCACCGACCAAGTCATCAGGGCTGTATCGAGAAAGGGACCCGGAGCCCCATCCTTTTTCTAGACTGCTGTTGAGGCCATGATTACTATATTACGTAATCAGATATTGTACGTTAGGGCACTTGAAATGCCGCATGTCAGGGCCGTTTCTGGTGGGTGCCAGATCCTCCATCTCTTCTCTGGGCTGTTGTTGAAGCAATGATTACGATATTGTGTAATCAGAAATTGTACATGAGGGCACTTGAAATACCGCATGTCAGGGCCGTTTCGGGTGGAAGCCGGAGCCCCCAACCTTTTTTTAGGCTGCTATTGAGGCTACGATTACGATATTGCGTAATCAGAGATTGTACGTGAGGGCACTTGCAATGCCGCATGTCAGGGCCGATTTGAGTGGGGGGCCGGAATCACCATCCTATTTTTAATTTTTAAGTGATTTTTCAAATACAACCGAAAAAATTCTAAAGATTTTTTGCGTTTGTGCCATTTTTTTTTCAGTTTTAATAAAGAATAGTTAAAAAGTTTCTACATATATGTATATAGTCCTTTTTTTTTTGTTTTCTTGAAATTAGGTTAAATCTAAAGAAAACATAAATTTTTTTTTTTTCCTCTGGCCAGGTTCGGACTTCCACACTCTCTACCGGATATCTATTGGAGAGGGTATTATGATATCACCACTTTCTTAATTTATACCTTCCATATCTATACTAATCAATCATCTCTTTTTCACTATTTATTTATTACTTCTTGCTTCTACTAATTAACCAATTCTGGGTTGCAGGTGTTTTGGTTGACCCCAAAGTCTTTACCCTTTGTGGTAGACAGATGACATTAACTAATAAATTGTAAATCACTATCACATCATGTAAATAATTATATGTCCGAAAAAGCTTGATTTAATTCAATACAGCATTTTTCGCACTATAATTTTGTGATGCAAGTATCCATCAACATGGTTTCTGCAAAATTATTGGGGAAGGGGATGCTAAGCACATATTATGAACATTTATACGTTGCAATATATATGTAAAATTGTAATTTATTTCAAATCATTGAAGGGTTGGGGTTCCACAGGCCCATATAACCATACGCCTATGTAAATATCTATAATTAATGTATTTTAATTTGGGAAATTCCCTTGGATTTTTTTTTTATGTTCTGGTTAATATAGTTTGCATTTATTAGTTGTCTGTACATAATAAGGAAAATATATACCTCATTCAATTCTGGACATGTTATACTGCATGTACTTTGTCAACTGTTTAATGATGTGCATGCTTATGACGCACACATGTTTTAAATATTGTAAGACTTGCGAAATTGACATGTTGGCAGGTTTGCTATTATGCCGTAAAATTCCAACAAACAAGAAGCATGGTAGAGCTGGTCCTAAACAATTTCAATTTGTTGTCACGCCCAGCCTGTAGTTGTATTTTGTTGTTTCTGAAACAAAACACCATGTTGTTTCATTTGTGCTTATGCAGTCTTCATTAATTTTTGGCAGTACTTGCCCATTGTCGAATTTTCTTAGATACTTCTATATTGAGAAAATGCTTTTTTTCTATCTCATTTTAACGTGAGGAAGTTTTTTGCTCCACAGAATTCATTTGTCCATAGATCTTCAGTTCTGTGTGGTCTGTAGCGTACACAGACCTTCATTTTTGGAGATGGGGTCAAGGACCATTTGCCATGGTCTTGGAATAACACCCTTCATTTATCATGAAAGTTGGAATTTTTTACAGTGAAAAAATATATTTGGGGGTCATGACCCCTGTGACCTCCTTTTGAGTGTAGTATGGTTTGAACTCTGAAATCCCATAGTAC